>CM053026.1:285883442-285990891 GCA_028564925.1 Lithobates sylvaticus
GCCTATCAGTTTAGGTGGATGGTCATGTCTTGGTAGGTTTGCAGTTGTGCCATACTCTTTCTATTTTCGGATGATGGATTGAACAGTGCTCCGTGAGATGTTTAAAGCTTGGGATATTTTTTTATAACCTAATCCTGCTTTACATTTCTCCACAACTTTATCCCTGACCTATCTAATGTGTGTTCATTGGCCTTCATTATGCTGTTTGTTCACTAAGGTTCTCTAGCAAACCTCCAAGGGCTTCACAGAACAGCTGTATTTATACTGAGATTAAATTACACACAGGTCGCCTCTATTTACTAATTAGGTGACTTTTGAAGGCAATTGGTTCCACTAGATTTTAGTTAGGGGTATCAGAGTAAAGGGCTGAATAGAATTGCACGCCACACTTTTCAGATATTTATTTGTAAAAAAGTTTGAAAATCATTTATAATTTTCCTTCCACTTTACAATCATGTGCCGCTTTGTGTTGGTCTATCAAATAAACACAACAAAATGTGGAAAATTTCAAGGGGCATGAATACTTTTTTTTTTTTTCTTGTAAAATTTGTTTATTGAACTCTAACAATTAGTATACATAAGTACATATGGTGGCAGGAAAAGAAAAGATCACATATATGGTAATAATAATATTGAGTTGTAGTTCCAACATAAACCAAACGTAGTTTAACTAAAACAATTTAACCACTTCACCCCCAAACCAATTGGCAGCCAAAGGACCAGGCCCCTTTTTGCGATTCGGCACTGCGTCGCTTTAACTGACAATTGCGCGGCCGTGCGCCGTGGCTCCAAAACAAAATTGGCGTCCTTTTTTTTCCCACAAATAGAGATTTCTTTTGGTGGTATTTGATCGCCCCTGCGGTTTTTATTTTTTGCGCTATAAACAAAAATAGAGCGACAATTTTGAAAACAATGCAATATTTTTTGCTTTTTGCTATAATAAATATCCCAAAAAATATATAAAAAAACATTTTTTTTCCTCAGTTTAGGCCGATACGTATTCTTCTACATATATTTGGTAAAAAAATCGCAATTAGCGATTATTGATTGGTTTGCGCAAAAGTTATAGCGTTTACAAAATAGGGGATAGTTTTATAGCATTTTTATTAATATTTTTTTTTTTACTAGTAATGGCGGCGATCAGCGATTTTTATTGTGACTGCGACATTATGGCGGACACATCGGACATTTTTGACACATTTTTGGGACCATTGTCATTTATACATATAATGCTATTTAAATGCATTGATTCCTGTATAAATGACAGTTGTTTTGAAAGAGTTAGGGGGAGGGGTTATGGGCTGTGACGTGTGTGTGTTTTTTTACATCAGGGGGCGGGGCTGACGTCTGACGTCATTGATCGGCTTTCCCGATGACCGGGAACAGCCAATCAATGACAGGCAGAGTAGGAAGCGCGGGGAGAGGTTTGTTTACACATACCTCTCCCCGTTCTTCAGCTCCGTGACCCGATCGCGGGTCGCGAGCGCGCCGCTGGCGGTGCGCGCGCGACCCACGGCTAGGCAATTAAAGGGCAACGTACCTGTACGTGCTTTTGCCTAGCCGTGCCATTCTGCCGACGTATATGTGCAGGAGGCGGTCGGGAAGCGGTTAAGCATGGATCTAACTACTAAAAAGATTGCATCATACATTGTATAAGAGAGGATAAAATCAACTTAGACCAGGTTAATATAAGATGGCCTCAGATAAAAAAAAAATGGTCTTAATTATTATCAAGAGTATAGTTTTTAAATAAAAATAAAATTTATTATAGAATCTAAAATATTATATTACATATTGGAACTATGTACAATTGGTATAATGATAACCAAGGAAATAAAAGTTCTGCTACCAGAACTATATAAACAGTAAACTGGAAGAGGAGAGAGAGAATAGGGGGAAAAAGTAGAAGAGAGAAAGAAGATACCGTATTTATCGGCGTATAACACGCACCGGCGTATAACACGCACCCCAAGTTTAGGAGGGCATTTTAAGGAAAAAAAGTTTTAGGAGGGAAGTTTAGGGGGAAAAAAAAAAAACTTACATTTAAGCGTCATTTGCAGCTTGCCCAGCGTCATTGCAGCCTTGCCCAGCGTCATTGCAGCTTGCCCAGCGTCAGTGCAGCCATGCCCAGCGTCATTGCAGCCATGCCCAGCATCATTGCAGCCTTGCCCAGCATCATTGCAGCCTTGCCCAGGGTCATTGCAGCCATGCCCAGCGTCATTGCAGCCTTGCCCAGCATCATTGCAGCCTTGCCCAGGGTCATTGCAGCCATGCCCAGCATCATTGTACCTTGCCAGCGTCATTGCAGCCATGCCCAGCGACATTGTACCTTGCCAGCGTCATTTGAAGTCCGGTCCGGGTTTAAATTTCCCGCCGCTGAGACTCTCTGTCGCACGCGCCGCCGAAAAAGACTGTGGCGCGGCCGAAAAAGACCGAAGCGGCCCCGGAAAAGGCCGAGCCCGACTGTTCAGCTCCGCTCACGGTCCCGCCTCCCTGCTGTTTCTCGGCGGCGCTTGCCATTTTTGAAATTTTTTTTTTGGGGTATCGGCGTATAACACGCACCCACGACTTTCCCCCCGATTTTTAGGGGGAAAAAGTGCGTGTTATACGCCGATAAATACGGTAAAAGAAAAAGTAATCTTAGGTAGGAGAAAAAATAGATAGGGAAGAAAGAAATGAGAGGTAGTAGGGGTCCCCGGGGTAGTACATGGTAATAAACAGATACCATGAATGCAGAGAATGGAAGTATAAATCGAGATTACCAAAGTCTTAGTAGTGAAGCATCAAAATTGGAAGGCAAAAAGTGAGTCACCCAGGGATTCCATATATTCTCAAAGTTGGATATTTTAGCTTGAGTTATAGCCTCTATTTTGGCATGGATCATTGCTTGATTGGCTTTATTTTTAGTTTCAGCAATTATTAAAGTGGAGTTCCACCCACTTTCACAACTCTTCAGCATTCCTCACCAAAGTGTGCACTGTAAACGAATTGGATATTTTTATTTTTTTTCTCAGCACCTACTGTATATCTGCTGTATTCATTTTTCACTTCCTCCTCCCTGGCCGCGGCCCATCGCATCATGTCCTGTTTGCAATGCCTCCTGGGAAGGGGCGGCAACTTCCTCTGACACTGCCGTTGCTATGGAAACCTGACCTGAAACCTATTACACTGCTTGTGCTGCACTGAGCATGTGCGAGATCTGCAAGGATGAGATCCAGGAAGAAATACAGTCTGGCTTCAGCCCACACTTAAGATGGCCACGGCCTGCTGTAAGTTTATAAAATAACAAACTACTGCTTAAGGACCAGAGGTCTTTTTTCAATTTCGCACTTTAACCACTTCAGCCCCGGACCAATTGTCAGCTTAAGGACCAGAGGTCTTTTTTCAATTTCGCACTGCACTACTTTAACTGGTAATTGTGCGGTCATGCAGTTTTGTAACGAAACGAAATTTGCGTCCTTTTCTTCCCACAAATAGAGCTTTCTTTTGATGGTATTTGATTGCCTCTGTGATTTTTATTTTTTTGCGATATAAACGGAAAAAAGAGCGAAAATTTTGAAAAAAAAAGAGATTTTCTACTTTTTGTTATAAGAAAAATCTAATAAACTCAATTTTAGTCAAACATTTGGGCCAAAATGTATTCAGCCACATGTCTTTAGTAAAAAAAATGCCAATAAGCGTATATTTATTGGTTTGCGCAAAAGTTATAGCGTCTACAAACTAGAGTACATTTTCTGGAATTTACACCGCTTTTAATTTATGACTGCCTATTTCATTTCTTGAGGTGCTAAAATGGCAGAGAAGTACAAAACCCCCCCCAATGACCCCATTTTGGAAAGTAGACACCCCAAGCTATTTGCTGAGAGGCATGTTGAGCCCATTGAATATTTTTTTTTTTAGTCCCAAGTGATTGAATAAAGACAAAAATAAAAAATAATTTTTTTTTCTTCAAAAAGTTGTCACTAAATGATATATTGCTCACACATGCCATAGTTATATGTGGAATTGCACCCCAAAATACATTTTGCTGCTTCTCCTGAGTATGGGGATACCACATGTGTGGGACTTTTTGGGAGCCTAGCCGCGTACGGGGCCCCGAAACCCAAGCACCGCCTTCAGGATTTCTAAGGGTGCAAATTTTTGATTTCACTCCTCACTACCTATCACAGTTTCGAAGGCCATAAAATGCCAAAATAGCACAAAACCCCCCCAAATGACCCCATTTTGGAAAGTAGACACCCCAAGCTATTTGTTGAGAGGCATGGTGAGTATTTTACAGCTCTCATTTGTTTTTGAAAATGAAGAAAGTAAAGAAAAAAATTTTTTTTTTTTCTTTTTTCAATTTTCAAAACTTTGTGACAAAAAGCGACATCTGCAAAATACTCACAATACCTCTCAGCAAATAGCTTGGGGTGTCTACTTTCCAAAATGGGGTCATTTTGGGGGGTTTTATGCCATCTGGGCATTCCATGGCCTCCGAAACTGTGATTGGCAGTGAGAAGTGAAATAAAAAAATTACTCCCTTAGAAAGCCTGAAGGCGGTGCTTGGTTTTTGGGGTTCCGTACGCAGCTAGGCTCCCAAAAAGTCCCACACATGTGGTATCCCCGTACTCAGGAGAAGCAACAGAATGTATTTTGGGGTGTATTTCCACATATGCCCATGACATGTTTGAGCAATATATCATTTAGTGACAACTTTTTGTAAAAAAAATATATATATTTTTTTTTTTTTCATTATTCAATCTCTTGGGACAAAAAAAAAAAATATTTAATGGGCTCAACATTGCTCTCAGCAAATAGCTTGGGGTGTCTACTTTCCAAAATGGGGTCATTTGGGGGGGGTTTGAACTGTCCTGGCATTTTATGCACAACATTTAGAAGCCTATGTCACACGTCACCCACTCTTCTAACCACTTGAAGACAAAGCCCTTTCTGACACTTTTTGTTTACATGAAAACATATTTTTTTTTTGCAAGAAAATTACGTTGAACCCCCAAACACTATATATATTGTTAAAGCAAAGGCCCTACAGATTAAAATGGTGGGTGTTGCATTTTTTTTTTCCACACAGTATTTGCGCAGCGATTTTTCAAACGCATTTTTTGTGGAAAAAATACACTTTTTTTTATTTTAATGCACTAAAACACACTATATTGCTCAAATTTTTGATGAAATAAAAAATATGATCTTAGGCCGAGTACATGGATACCAAACACGACATGCTTTAAAATTGCGCACAAACACGCAGTGGCGACAAACTACATACATTTTTAAAAGCCTTTAAAAGCCTTTACATGATACCACATTAGATTCACGGAGGAGGTCTACTGCTAAAATTACTGCCCTCGATCTGACCTTCGCGGTGATACCTCACATGCATGCTGCAATTGCTGTTTACATATGACGCCAGACCAACGCTTGTGTACGCCTTTGCGCAAGAGAAGGGGGGGCAGGGGTGCTTTTTTTTTTTTTTTTTAGTTTTTTTTTTATTTATTTAGGTTTTTTTTTCTATTTTTAAACTGTTCCTTCCATTTTTTTTCTTTGTTATGATTTTTATTGTTATCTCAGGGAATGTAAATATCCCCTATGATAGCAATAGGCAGTGACAGGTACTCTTTTTTTGAAAAAATTGGGGTCTATTAGACCCTAGATCTTTCCTCTGCCCTCAAAGCATCTGACCACACCAAGATTGGTGTGATAAAATGCTTTCCCAATTTCCCAATGGCGCGGTTTATATCCGGGAGGGGGGACATTCCCTCCTACTGCTTGTAAAAGCAGTCTAGAGGCTAATTACCCGCTAGAATTGCTTTTACATGAAAGCCGATCACTGGCTGAAAAGAATGATACCAAGATGATACCTAAACCTGCAGGCATCATTCTGGTATAACCATTCAAAGTCCAGCAACATACTGGACATATATTGTAATCTTTTTTTTTTTCATGCAGCCTCTTGGCTGAACGAAAAAAAGAGATTGATTGGTGGGTATGCCCACCATTAGAATACCTCCCTTCATCCACCCACTTCTAATGATGGGCATACATGCACCATTTATATATGCCGATGCATGGGGGCATCCTCCCGCAAAAGTTATGCCGTGTACACACGGTCGGAATTTCGACCGTATGTACGTGGCATTAGGAGCCAATCGCTCCTCCGCCCCCCCTGCTGCCCCCATGCTTCGGCACATATGCTCTTTTTTTTAACTGTGGTGGTGAAATCACCTCCTACAGCGTTGGAGTCGCGGCTTTATGTATCGTGGGAGCAAACGCTGTTGCTGTCAAGATAAATAAATCCGCGCTGCAACTGAATGGCGCACCTGAAAACAAAAAAATGCTTAACACTAAAACACAGTAAACAAAATTACATACCTGAAAAGCAAGCATGATAAAACATGATAAAACATAATAAAACATTGCAGAATAGAATGGAGTAAAAAAAGAGCAACAATAGAGAGAGAGAGAGAACAATAAAACGACAACTATTTTTGTTTTTTTTATTTTTTTGAGATTCACAGGTAAAAAAGCTCCTGACTGTTAGCGACTGAATCAAAACGCTACCACAAAAAAAATGTTAGCGATCGCAGGGATCAGGCCTGACTCTGCGAACACTGCAGTTATGTGTGCTTAGTGTTTTGTAAGTGACAGTGATCGATCGATACTGCACTTGGGTGGGCTGGGCTGGGCGGAGGGGGAAAACGCAGGTGCGAGCAGGTATCTGGGCTGATCCCGCTAACAATGCGTTTTTTTGGAACCCTAAACTGCTGGGACGCTAGTATAGATCTGATCAGATCAGATATTGATCTGTTCAGATACTATACCACTAAGGGAGGTGTATGCTTTGCGCGTGGGTGTTTGCGGTACTGGCACTAACCTGGGGCGACGCAGACCTTATTTGACCCTAAAACCTAATTGATATCACCCGCCGGGCGATCAGGGGGTTAAACCGTTATTGGGTACTAAATGGCGGGTGCCCTGACAGTATAAAAAAAACAAGCTAACTAACCAGCGTCACCCGTAACAGTAATACAAAAAAAAAAAATGGTTACCTAGCGACACTAATGCAGCGATCAGAAAAACGATCGCTTAGTGACACTGGCAAAAGGGGGTGAAAGGGTTAACTAGGGGCAATCAGGGGGTTAAACCTTTATTAGGTAATATATGGGGGTACCTGACGCTATATAAAAACCTGACGGGGAACCTAAATAACGAAATAACTAACTGGCTAACCAGCGTCACCAGTGACAGTTATACTGTGATTACTGGTGAAAGGGTTAACTCTAGGGGCAATCAGGGGGTTAAAACCTTTATTTAGGTTGTAATATGGGGGTACCTGACCTATAAAACTATTTATGAACCTATATAAAACATGGCGGTTAAAATAAAAAAAAAATGGTTACCTAGCGACACAATGCAGCGATCAGAAAAACGATCGCTTAGTGACACTGGGAAAAGGGGGTGAAGGGGTTAACTAGGGGCAATCAGGGGGTTAAACCTTTATTAGGGGGGGGTAGGGGGCTACCTAGGACCTAAAACTAACTGCCCTGACAGTTATTACAGTCACACTGACACTAAATGCAGTGATCAGTAAATAAATGATCACTGCAATTAGTGACACTGTGACTGGGGGGGGAGGGGGTGATCTGGGGGGTGATCAGGGGGTGACAGGGGGGTGGAATATGTGCCTAACTGTACTGGTGTCAGTGTAGTGTTGTGCACTAACCTCTACATGTTCGCCGCTCGGCGTCTCCGGTCACATAGACCGGCGCACCGAGCGTGACATCACTTCCGCCTTCCTGTCTATACAATAGACAGGAAGGGGAAGCTTTTCATTCGCCAGGAGCGATCGCGAGGGGGTGGCCAGAAACCACTGGCCGTCCCCTCGTCCCGGATCGCTCCTGAAGCGATGCCGACCGTCCCCGCCGGCGGAGGGGGGTCCGATCGGACCCCCCAACCGCCTGAAGAATGGCACGTACAGGTACGTGGTTCTGCCTGTACGTGCCATTCTGCCGACGTATATCTACATGGGGCGGTCGGCAAGTGGTTAAGGACGGGGATTTCCAAGCAGTGGCAATTGTTTGTTTCGCGGCTGTAGTGATCTGTAATAGGAGTTTGAATTGGCAGTAGAAGAGAGTGGCCGGTTTTAAGTTTAAAGTGCTTTTGTAAGATCAGGATTGATAGGGATTTCAAACAGTGTTAAAATCATAAGAAATACATCTTTCCAGAAATTTTTTGCTACCGGGCAATCCCACCAAGTATAAAGATGTGATCCAAGATCACCACAGCCACGAAAACAAGATGGGGAATAATTTGGAGCATATTTCGCAATTCTGACAGGGACCAAATACCACCGTGTGAGTACTTTGTAATTTGTCTCTAAGGCTCGATTCACATCTATGCATGTTGATTGAGCGTTTCTGCAGTGCTTTTTGTGGTGCTTGCCACGTTTTGCGGATGCAGGTCCATTGACTTCTATTACATGCAAAACGCTGCATTTTGCATGAAAAAAGTCCCCGACCCTTTCCAAAAACGCAGAGGCAAAAAATGCATTGATGTGAACATGTTCCATAGGAACTCATGTTAAAAAATGTCCCTGCATTTCTACAAAATGCAAAATGCATCAAAAAATGCATTAGTGTGAATCAAGCCTAAGGCAGCTATGTTTTGTGAGGATGACTTAGTTGTGATCCAATCGGCTGCTTCCAACAAAAAACCCAAGCTCCATCTCCCACTTAGCCACATATGATGGTGGGTCTGAGTTAGGTTTAGTAATAAGATGAGTGTAAAGGGCTAAAACAAGTCCCTTAGTGTGTGGGTCACGTTTACATATATTTTCAAAGCACGTTAATTTATCTAAATTCATTTTTGTATATAGAGCATAACATTTTTTTTAATCTGAAGATATCGAAAGAGCTCTGAATTAGGAAGGTGAATACTTTTTTAAGGCACTGTTTACGGCTCCTTCCTCTGCTCTCCATCCCCAGCAGCCAGCGGGAAAGGAAAAGACCGCCTGTGGGAGGATGAGGGGAGGGGGGGCGGAGGAGCACACAGGGGGCTGGAGGAGGAGCACACAGGCGACCGAAGGAGGAGAACATGGGGGGGGTGGCGGAGGAGGAGGAGATGGGAGACAGTTGGGGATGATCAGTGGGGTCTGGGGGGGGGGGGGAGACAGTTGAAATCACAGATCTCCCTGTATAGCTTTTCAGGTGACAGCCGTGGGTGAGAAGGAGAAGCGGCTGTCAACTGCTTCACTGAAAACTATACAGGAAGATCAGTGATCGGTGCTTGCAACTGTCCTCCCGCCGCTCCGATCACCCCGTCTGTCAACCAGAGGGTCATCCATGGGTGCAGTGTGGGTCACAGTTACCACCATCCCCTTCGGGGGCCCGTGTGCAGTGAACACCCAGCACACATGGATGATACGCCACTGACTGCATGCACTACTTTTAGAAACCCACTGTAACCGGATCTCATGGTGCTTTTGTACCATGCGATCTGGTGCAGGCAAACACAGTTTGCGACCTGTGTTTGGGGTGTCATTAACTTACTATTGGCACCTGCTGCAGATCACAAATGGACTGCATTTTGAATGCAGTGTGAATCGCTCAGGAACGCACAGTGCATTCCTATGCGATTCCTGTGCAGGCATGGTGTGAACCGAATCAAAATCTCCTGCCAGTGGCAGGTATACGGCAACTTGCTGACCAGGAACTTTTTGTTTACAAGTTTAAAGGGGTATAAACCTTTGTGTTTTTTCACCTTAATCCATCCTAACAAGTGGAAGGTCTGTGCTGGGTCCAGGTGTCCTATCCAATGCCACAAAAGCAACATCCTGGTTCAGCTGGTTCAGCTTCACCCTCACTTTCCTCTAAAATGAAACAATACACCATTCATTAAAGCCACCCCAAGTCACATCTGTTTCTAGCATACATTTTGCTGCATTAGTTGACCAACCTTGCACTTGGGACAATGTTTGCTCCTGACTAGTGGACTCCACCATGCTGCACTGGGGTTTTTTAGCTAGAAAAATGCATTGAAAAGGGAAGGTGATGTCATTTTACAGTGGACAAACACTGGACAAGTGCCCTCATTGAAAAACTCATGCAGTTGCCCCCCCCCCTCTTTTATCCTATGGGATAGGGCATATATCAGGATCATTCTAGCAGGCATGACTCTGTGTGACTGTGATTCCCCAGGGCATCTCGTCTACCCATGTCTACCCTGACAAGGCTGCATTAATGGGCACTGATGAGCCAGGCAGCAACCAGAAAGTGTTCTTTACCCCTTAACCACTTGCCTACCGCCGTATTGTAAAATGACGGCGGCAGGAACCCTTCCTCCCTCCGGGCGGACGTCATATGACGTCTTTGTCTTCCCGGCATTGAGGAGAGCGCACGCGTGCTGGCCGCATCACTGGGGACATGGTGCACGTGCCCGGCGGCCGCGATGCCTGCCGGGCACCTGCGATTACTCATCACAGAGCAGGGACATGGATCTGTGTGTGTAAACACACAGATCCACGTCCTGTCAGGGAAGAGGAGAACTGATCGTATGTTCCTTGTATATAGGAACACCGATCGGTCTCCTCCCCTCATCAGTCCCCTCCCCCCACACTTAGAATCACTCCCTAGGACACACATTTTACGCCTCCAGCGCCGCCTAGTGTTAACCCCTTTCCTGCCAGTGACATTTATACAGTAATAAATGCATTTTTATAGCACTGATCGCTTTATAAATGTCAATGGTCCCAAAATAGTGTCAAAAGTGTCCAATCTGTCCGCCGCAATGTCACAGTCACGATAAAATCGCCGCCATTAGTAGTAAAAAAAAAAAGTTAATAATAAAAATGACATAAATCTATGCCCTATTTTTAGACGCTATAACTTTTGCGCAAACCAATCAATATACTCTTATTGCGATTAGTTTTTTTTACCAAAAATATGTAGAAGAATACATATTGGCCTAAACTGAGAAAAAAATTGTTTTTAAAAAAAAAACATTGGGATATTTATTATAGCAAAAAGTAATAAATATTGTGTTTTTTTCAAAATTGTTGGTCTTTTTTTGTTTATAGCGCAAAAAAATAAAAACCGCAGAGGTGATCAAATACCACCAAAAGAAAGCTCTATTTGTGGGGAAAAAAATTATCAAAATTTAATTTAGGTACAACCTTGCATGACCGTGCAATTGTCATTCAAGTTTGACAGCGCTGAAAGCTGAAAATTGGCCTGGGCAGGAAGGGGGTGAAAATGCCCTGTATTGAAGTGGTTAAAGTGGAGGTCCGCCGAAAGAAAACTTTTGTTGCCATAGACTACCTAGATGCTCTGTATGCTGTATTCGGAAGGGTTGAAACCACTGCAGACCCGATGTACAAGTTTAATCACACTCACCAACAAAAGAGGGAGAATCTTTCTGAATACATATCTCGAGTAGACAGAATGCTGCATCAAATTATCCTCAAGAGGGGTATTGATCCCAAGGACGTTGATCAAGCTCGTCTAGACCGGGTTTTGCAGGGGGCCTGACCAAACCATCCTACTAAAGTTGTTATTGAAGAGAACCAAGGTGGTGCCTGAATTGATAAGAGAAGTATGAGAAGAGGAGAAAAGCCAAAGGTTGAGAGAATCAAGCTCTATCGCTGGAAATAGAGAGAAAGTGGTGGCTCGAGCTGTTCATGCGGAGATGAGTTTCTTGGATGAGGACAGTGGGACTGAGTCTGAACCGGCGGGACTGGCCATTCCTGACACTTATAAGCCAGTAAGCGAAATTGGGCCAACCGAACTGATGGCCCAGGTAGCTCAAGCCCAAACCCAAATGTATCATGCTTTAATGCGAGTGATGGAGACCCAAGCGAAGGTTCAAGAACAAGGGGACTCATTAAGGGGAGTCAAAACTTTACCAAGGGTGAGAAAAGAGATGTTGGACACTTTCGGGCTGAGTGTCCCAAGACTAGCATCAGCCCTCAATTACTCACGGATGTTCTGAAAACCTTACAGAAGTTACTCCTCCCAAAGTTGGCGGGGAAACTTCAGGGGACCTCAGTGAAGGAGCTAGTTGAGAGGCCCAAGGGAAAACTGTGCTCCAAAGTCAAAAAGAGAACTAAAGAAAAAAAAAAAGGTGCGCAAGCCACCTGTTGCCCTTTACCCTCAGTTACCCAGGAAACCAAAAGAAACAAAACCCTCAGGGAAGGAAAAACAGGGGCAGGAAATCAATGCACACCTTACTGAGCAAATAGTTAGACCAACTCCACTGCTCTCAAGCAGACTGTTCAGAGCACAAACTATAGAGTCACCCGCTGGGAACCTGCCAAAGAACATAGTGGGGCCTTCTCCTATAGTCCTATAGTCTCAATACAAGTAGAGGGTATATACACTCAACCGTTACTGGGGCAGGCTGAAATTCCTTGTTGATAGGCACCAACACTAATCTGCTGCAGAGACTACTTGCTCCACTGGCCTTGGAGGGTGCCCCAGTAGGAAAGATCCATCCTCAACTGCGACAGGCATTTCAAAGAGTGTTGCAAGAGAAGAAGGCCCTCGAGGAAGGAGTGGGAAGACTGTGGCGATTGGATTGGATACCCTTGAAAGGGTGTTGCAGCCAGGCGAGAGACCCTATCTGAAAGCCACAGTTAAGCTGTCCTGGGACAAGCCGGGTCCCTATGTGGTGGTGGAAGCTGATTCAACAGAGGAGGAAGTTGGAATAGAGGTGGCCCCAGAGATCATACTTACTAGAGCCTTACTGAGAAAGCAGGGGCCAAATTTCTGTCAGTGTGAGGAACATCACTAGTCACCCAATCAGCCTAAAGCCCAGGATGGTGTTTGGCGAAAGTGGGTGCCGCCACCCCCAGTGATGCAGGTTCATACTTACCTCCACCTACAGCAGCAGCCTGTTGCTAAAAATCTTGTGCAAGGCCACCATAACCACCCATAGATTGAAAAGGAAATTGCTCCTGCAGTTTGGACACAGACCATTTAAATCTATGGGAAATTAGTGCACAGGCTAGCACTAGATTTTCACCATCCAGGCTAGTTTCTGACAGTGGGGAAGGCTGCAAGCATTGGTGGAGGTAAGTGGTTAGCGTAATGAGTAGGCTAGGGAGGGGGATGGGGGGATATTTCTTTTAAATGTGAATATGTCTTAAGTATTAGGCTAATGCTTAATAGGGATGGGCCCGGTGGGTTCGAATCGAACATCGGGCGTTCGCCCGTTCGGCGAGCCCAGAACTATTTGGGCCGCTCGCATCAAATTCGTGTGATGCGAGCGGCCCGCAATGCATTGCGCCAGTCGCAGTGCAATGCTGGCTGATGATTGGCCAAGCATGCACTGTGACCCCGCATGCTTGGCCAATCACAGCGCCGGCAGCGAGGAGAGCCATAATTGGCTACAGGCAGGATGCCTGTAGCCAATTATAGCTCAGGGGCTTTAGTACACGCCCTAAGGTATAAGAGGCGGCGGCCTCGCATATTGTGATATTGTGTTTCAGTGTCAGCGTGTCAGTGTGCTGCTGACTGCTGAGAATATGTGCTCTATTTCTGGGGATTTGTGTGTGCGTGCTGTTAGTACAGCATTGCAGTATCACATCTGGGGGGTGTCTATAGGTTGCCTGTGAAGGGGGCAGGTTTCCTGTGCTTAGAACTGTCCCTGCAAAAAGTGTCATTTTTGCAGGGAAAAAAGCTATTTAAAAGCACTCGCGGCTAATGAATTGATGGCTCCCAAAAACACAGAGAACTGTCATTCATTGATAAAAAAAAAAAAAAAAAAAGCGCGGGGGTCCCCCCAAATTCAATAACCAGGCCCTTCAGGTCTGGGATGGATATTAAGGGGGACCCCAGCCAAAAAAAATAAAAAATGGTGTAGAGTCCCCCTCAAAATCCATATCAGACCCTTGAGGTCTGGGATGGATTTTAAGGGGAACCCCAGCCAAAAAAAATGGCGTGGGGTCCCCCTCAAAATCCATACCAGACCCTTATCCGAGCACGCAACCTGGCAGGCCGCAGGAAAAGAGGGGGGGACGAGAGCGCCCCCCCCTCCCGCCTGAACCGTACCAGGCCACATGCCCTCAACATTGGGAGGATGCTTTGGGGGTCTGAGACCCCCAAAGCACCTTGTCCCCATGTTGATGAGGACAAGAGCCTCTTCCCCACAACCCTGGCCGGTGGTTGTGGGGGTCTGCGGGCGGGGGGCTTATCGGAATCTGGAAGCCCCCTTTAACAAGGGGACCCCCATATCCCGGCCCCCCCTGTGTGAAATGGTAAGGGGGTACAAAAGTACCCCTACCATTTCACCAAAAAAGTGTCAAAAATTGTAAAAATGAGAGGAGACGGTCTTTGACAATTCCTTTATTAAAATCTTCTTTCTTCTGGTCTTCCTTTCTTCATCCTTCGGTTTCTTCATCTTCTCCTTCCGGCATCTTCTTCCATCTTCTTCTTCCATCATCTTCTTCCTCCGATCCGCTTCTTCTTGCGCTGGTCTTCTCGTCCGGCATCTTCTTCCATGGCGTCGGCGTCGGTGTCTCTTCTTGGGCCGCTCCTCGCAATGTGAGGCTTCGCTGCGTCTGACAGGTCTTTTATAACGGAGGGCACCTGGTCACCCCGCCCCCTCTGACGCACGGGGACATCATGGGGAATTCCCTATGGCTTTCCCCATGACGTCAGAGGGGGGCGGGGTCACCAGGTGCCCTCCGTTATAAAAGACCTGTCAGACGGAGCGAAGCCTCACACAGCGGGAGCCTCCCATTGTGAGGAGCGGCCCGAGAACAGACGCCGACGCCAAAGCCATGGAAGAAGATGCCAGACGAGAAGGACGAGAAGACCAGCGCAAGAAGAAGCGGATCGGAGGAAGAAGAAGATGAAAGAAGAAGAAGATGGAAGAAGATGACGGAAGGAGAAGATGAAGAAACCGAAGGATGAAGAAAGAAGAAAGAAGATTTTAATAAAGGAATTGTCAAAGACTGTCTCCTGTCATTTTTACAATTTTTGACACTTTTTTGGTGAAATGGTAGGGGTACTTTTGTACCCCCTTACCATTTCACACAGGGGGGGGGCCGGGGTCTGGGGGTCCCCTTATTAAAGGGGGCTTCCAGATTCCGATAAGCCCCCCGCCCGCAGACCCCCACAACCACCGGCCAGGGTTGTGGGGAAGAGGCCCTTGTCCTCATCAACATGGGGACAAGGTGCTTTGGGGGTCTCAGACCCCCAAAGCATCCTCCCAATGTTGAGGGCATGTGGCCTGGTACGGTTCAGACGGGAGAGGGGGCCGCTATCGCCCCCCCCCTCTTTTCCTGCGGCCTGCCAGGTTGCATGCTCGGATAAGGGTCTGGTATGGATTTTGAGGGGGACCCCACGCCATTTTTTTTGGCTGGGGTTCCCCTTAAAATCCATCCCAGACCTCAAGGGTTTGGTATGGATTTTGAGGGGGACCCTACGCCATTTTTTTTTTTTTTTTGGCTGGGGTCCCCCTTAATATCCATAGCAGACCTGAAGGGCCTGGTTATTGAATTTGGGGGGACCCCCAGGCTTTTTTTTTTTTATTTTTTTTATTTTTTATCAATTACTTTTTTTTTATGAATGACTTTCAATGAATGACTGTTCTCTGTGTTACGGGAGCCGTCAATTCACATTAGCCGCGAGTGATTTTAAATAGCTTTTTTTCTTGCAAAAATGACACTTTTTGCAGGGACAGTTCTAAGTACAGGAAACATGCGCCCCTTCACAGGCATACTATAGACACCCCCCAGGTACGAAATATAAAGGAATATTACACTTTTATTGTTTCAATTTAAGCATTATTAAAATCACTGCTCCTGAAAAAACGGACGTTTTTTTTAAAAAAAAAAAATTGCATTGATACATGTCCCCTGGGGCAGGACCCAGGTCCCCAAACACTTTTTATGACAATAACATGCATATTAGCCTTTAAAATTAGCACTTTTGATTTCGAACGTTCGCATCCATTATAACTAATAGGGTTCTAAAGCTCGCACGGATTTTAGGTCCGTTCGCGGGTTCTGGTGCGAGCCGAACGGGGGGGGGGGGGGGGGGGTGTTCGGCTCATCCCTAATGCTTAACTGTGAAAAGTAAAACACTGGCCAGGTAAACTATGCCGTTCTCAATATTCTGAGTTTTATGACAAAAACTACCATTGCCAGGCTCCCAGCTGTAAAAAAATATATATTGTAAGGTCTTCTTTCTGTGTACTGATGGCTACCAAAAATTAAAAACAGGAGGTTTCAGGAGGACATGGCAAATGTTAAAAAACTGGTAATACAATAAACCAAAGTGATATAAATTACTGAACCGTGTAGTCAAGCTTTTAATTTCACATATGTTTGTAAATACTGCATATGAAGGCCCATAGCATTTCAAATTTATTTTTATACCCATGTATATGTAATTTTATGTGTCTTTATATATTTGAACGATCTTTTAAATTAAATATACAGTATTAAATATACCAGGACATATTATTAAGACTTTTATTCTATGAAACGTTACGATTTCTATTAGAAATACGTCCTGAAACCAGAGCATCATTGTAATAAAGCTGTCATCATGGGTACACTGTGCCGTTACTGAACCCTTCTTTTCACAGAGATCTTTCAGTATAAAATAGAAATTGTGTATATTGCCTAGTCTCCAGCAGAAGCTTGATGCCAGGAAAATAGGCTTCTTTTCCAACATTTCCAAAATACATATGCAATTCAGACAAAGCATCTGTTGTCCAAAGCGGGAAAAGAGCTGGAAGTTCTACTGCTGTTAATTTACATGTACAGTAAACAGAACACATGTTACTCTGAGTGTTTAATGGTTCATCTGTAAAATTTCTGAAAAACTGCAGATCCCAAATATTTCAGGAGACTTCATCTTTCAACAAAAGGTGAAATGTGAAGCATGGATTGTGCAGTCCAACTGCACTCTGTTTAAAATCCACCAATTAGAACTAATGTTTTTTCCTTTCTTTTCTTTGCTCTGACTACACTATCAATGTACAAAAAAGTGGGTTATAGGAGCAAGGGCATAAGAAACACACAGTGTATTAATGTCCAAACTAATAAGGATAAAGTCCATACACTCATGTCAGCTTAAGTTCAACAGCGTAACTCACTCTGTACATGTAGCAGACAAGAGAAAAGGAGAAGAAAAAAAGCGCCACCAAGTGTAGTAGAGTAGTATCAGTTTAATTAAGCCCCCATAATGGGCTCCTCACAGGATAATGGTGGAATACAGGCTCATCAATAATGGTGGACACTGTCAGACCTTAACCGAAGCGCTAACAGCGGCGTGGATCATTCTGTGGCTGGAAGCCGAAGCCAAGGCCAGAAGGAAGCCTGAGTGATGCTGGAGAGACATCAGGAGCTAGGTGGAGAGCAGCGTGGCGCAGGTGGCTTGGAGAGTACAGGCATCACAGGTTCCAGGATGCTTTGCGACGCGTTTAGGAGCATGCGCCGTGCTACCTTAGGGCATGCACACCTTTTTCAAGCTGGAGATAATACGGGGAACCTGTCATTTATGATAGACGGCCGGAAGTGGTGGCCGAAAATATTACAGCAATACGATCTAGCTGTGGATAGAAATGACATAAGACAACAAATAAAAATAGTAATAATGATAATAAAAATCACAAATATATATGTCATCAAATAACAATCAATAAATATGACATGGAGTATCAAATATAGGGCACATTTATAAAAACTTATTACACACGACCCAATATATTTGATTGTTGATGGTGTAAGAGTATAATTCCATATATTTAAAAAATATATTCATATGAAGACACATATTGAAAAACATTATATTAACATAGATATTAAGAAGCACCATAAAGGTGAAAGGTCAGTAATAATAAAAACAATGTCAAAAAAGGGGTAATGATACTAACAATGATCAATAACAATTAATAACAATCAAGAAGCATAATGTGTACATCAATTGATAATAGTTATAACAGCAATTTGAAATGAAGTAAACGAATAGTGTCTAAGTATAAAAAAGATATTTGGGGGGCACACCCTAAAGAATGCATTAAGAGGGTGCTGCCATAAGACCATACAACAGAACAAACATATTACAGCGCACACATGCAAAACTGACATTTACCTCCAGCAAGGCTATTTAAAAGCACCTAGACAGACATTTTCAAAAAACATTATCAAAAAATATGGGGATTAGGTCACACCATATTGCTATATGGTGCTTAAGCCCATTTACTGCGACAAAGTACCCCCTGATTAGTGGGTCCTACACTATCCATAGATTGGGAGATCCTGCTTCTCTGAACCAAGGGAGATATACTCCTCTATATGGGAGAACATGAGGTCCTTTGTCGCAGTAAGTGGGCTTAAGCACCATATAGCAATATGGTGTAACCAAATCCCCATATTTTTTGATAATGTTTTTTAGAAAATGTCTGTCTAGGTGCTTTTAACTAGCCTTGCTGGAGGTAAATGTCAGTTTTGCATGTGTGCGCTGTAATATGTTTGTTCTGTTGTATGGTATTATGGCAGCACCATCTTAATGCATTCTTTAGGGTGTGCCCCCCAAATATCTTTTTTGTCTATTGTATGGATTTTGACCAAATCCTTTTGGGTGGAGCACCCCACTCAGTAAGTACCTCAATTAGTGATCACCTGTATCATGCGTGGAGACCTGATGTTCTCCCATGTGCACAAAGTGCAACTTTGTGCACTCTAATAGCCCTATAGTCCATTTTAAAGAGGACCCCCCAATCCCTACGCTATAAACATATTTTGATTAGTTAAGACTAAAGTTGGGACATATGGGTCCTATGATATAAACAGAAAGCTCTGAAAAAAAACACATTTTAGTTGCTTTTTTTGTGTGCACAATAAGTAATGAATTACAAAACTAAAACTGCACATAAAAATGCATGTGAAATTGTGCACACAAATGTATCAAATGCATGTCAGTGTGCATGACAGATTTGCATGCATTTGCACTATGCAGAATGATGAACCTTGCCTCACTACAAGGTCAAGCTGAGGTCACAGCCTTTTACCCCCTATCAAGTTCCAGTTGTTCGCGGGTAACAGGCACCATTACACATTACATCTGAATTAAGTCAACATACTGTACAAACGAGCAAGCTAGCAGTGTATTAATTACCTCAACCAGCACATTATTTCACCATGCTTAATTAACTGCTGTTTCTTATTAGCATTTCATCATCATTCTTCTCTTTTTTTGATGTGCTCATGAAATTCCCCAGTATTTTAATGTCACCTTATGTTTAAAAGTTGTTTAAGTTGTAGAAGTTTTTCTACATTACAAGCCAGATTTTTACCAGAAGTATTTTTTTTTTTAATTTATGGTTGTGCTCTTGACATGCAGTTAACTACCTGCAAGAGGAAATGTTTTGGAACTGACTGCCCAGTGTGATCAGAACCATAACTGGCTGTGTAATGTTTTACTAGAAGATACTTACGTAGGAGAAGAGAATTGTTAAGTGGACAAACTGCAAGTTTGGATCAAAACCTGCCAAATAGTCCTTTGTTCCAGAATTATTATTTTTTTATTTTTTTTACAGCAACCAAATGTTTTAATTCTTTCAAGCAGATCATCAGTAAACGTGTTTCTTAAAACTGTATGGACAGGGAATGTCTAAGCTATACTTGATAGAACAAAATGTCTTGACGTTTCCATATAAATACTTTTAAAAAGTGATGGATATACCTTAAGAGGTGCTGTACAGAGGGCAGAATCTATAAACATGCTAGGAGAATGTTTGCAGGTTAGCCTGAAATAAATGTTCACTTGAAATAGATTCTCTGTGAGTCACTGAGCTGGACAGTCTCAATGTGAAATCATTTTGTGTTCAGATCCCAACTGGGCTTCTTTATAAACACTGGAATGAAAAAAAGAGCTGCTGTCCATAGTAACACATCAGATGTTTGTATTTCCATTTGCTACAATAATAATAATAATAATGATACATGCTAAAAAGAGCAAGTACAGTATCCTAAAAAGACGATTCCAACTATGCTAAATATTCATATTGGATACATATACAGTATCTCACAAAAGTGAGTAAACCCTTCACATTTTTGTAAATATGTTATTATATCTTTTCATGTGACAACACTGAAGAAATTACACTTTGCTACAATGTACAGCTGTACAGCTTGTATAACAGTGTCAATTTGCTGTCCCCTCAAAATTATTCAACACACATCCATTAATGTCTAAACCACTGGCAACAAAAGTGAGTACACCCCTAAGTGAAAATGTCCAAATTGGGCCCAACTAGCCATTTTCCCTCTCCGGTGTTACAAGGTCTCATGTGTGAATGGGAGCAGGTGTGTTAAATTTGGTGTTATCGCTCTAACTCTCCCATACTGGTCACTGGAAGTTCCACATAGCACCTCATGGCAAAGAACTCTCTGAGGATCTGAAAAAAAGAATTGTTGCTCTACATAAAGATGGCCTAGGCTATAAAAATATATATAAGATCTGATAAATTAATTGATGGCAAAAAATGACATTACCAGCAAAGTGAAATTGGAATTAACACGTTATTACTGAAAAAATTATAATAGACAAATAATGTCAAAACATAATAAGTGAGTGTGCAGCTTAAAAGATATAAGCCAAACAGGTGGCCCACAAATGATCCCCCCAATGCTGTGAGTGGCTGGGATGTCTAATATGAGTGAAATCTTCCACCCCCAAGTGCTGAACACCATAAAAATGATACCCTTACCAAAAGGCAAGCAATGGGAGCTTGCAGCTATATACCCAGCCAGGGCCTTTATCCAGGGGGATCCGGAGTCTCAGATATAGGAACAACCTGCAGCCGGTAAATCGGTAGTGGGGTAATCAACAGACTCATGGTGTTGTGTCAGGTGTCACTCAGAAACAAAGACAAGGGGGCTTCCCATAGTGTAAAACTGATACGAATGTTTAATCAAGTAAAAATAAAGGGAGGGGGCATGGCCTAGACCGGCATGTGAGAGGAAGCAGCTCTCACAGCTCCTGAGCTTGATCCTTTACCGATCCTCCTACAGCCAACTTACTGACATTCTGCACATATATGCTGCAAGCTGCTGACCCAGGGATCACAGGGGAACCTCCGCCAGCCCTCTGCACCCGGGAATGACCCGAAAATCGCAATTTGAGATGGGTCCCGATTCCCAAGATGGCGCCAGCACGTCTGTGATGAAAGGAACCCCAACGAGGCGCTGACAGGCAGAAGGAGCAGGGACACAGAGGAACAAAACAGCCCAAGTCACAGGGTAAGGAGACACCTAGAGACATGGTGTATTACACCCAGAAAATGAATGGGCTGGTGGGGAGTGAGACTGCTGGACATTCACACTGCAGTGATCCTGCTATACATGGGACACAGGCTGGGGCGGCCATCTTAGCTGCAACAAGTGAGCATGATGAGACTGATCACTCTGACTCTGGGGCCCCTGAAACACATGAACAGGACACATCAAGTATCACGCAGCCCACACTGGCTGATATCCTCAGGGCAGTTAATATTGGCAATGCTTCTGTAGCCTCTGTGAAGGAGGAACTGTCGCTGCTGCGACAAGATATGCAGAAAATGCGGGAACGCACTACTGCAGTGGAGAGCAGAGTGAGTGAAATAGAGGATCATTTACCCCCCATTGAGAGAAACTCCAAGGCTGCTTACCAACTGGCGAGGGAGGCTGTTGACAGAGCCGAGGATTTTGAGAATCGCCTTAGGAGGAACAATATGCGCATTGTGGGGCTCCCCGAGAAGGTGGAGGGTAGGGACCCCACTGAGTATGTGGAAGGATGGTTGCTGGACATATTTGGCAAAAACGCATTTTCCCCCATATTTGCTGTGGAGCGGGCTCACAGGGTGCCGTCCCGGCCTGCTCAACCTGGGGGGCCCCCCAGATCCATGCTGGCACGAATACTGCACTATCGGGATAGAGAAACTGTCCTACGGCTAGCCCGTGAAGGGGCCAACATACAGCACAATGGGGCCAGAGTGTCCTTTTATCCTGATTTTTCTGCGGAGGTGCAAAGACGCAGAGCAAAATTCTTTGATGTAAAACGCAGGCTGCGACAGCTGCAACTTCCATACGCAATGTTGTACCCGGCAAAACTGAGAGTGATAGTGAGTGGTCAAGCGCAATTCTTTGAAGCCGCAAAAGAAGCCAGTGCCTGGTTAGACGGTAACGAGCAAGCCCTGCGACGGCGAGATCAGAACGAGGAGGAAGGATGAGGATGACGGGGGTACAAGAGGAAAGAATTTGATTTGGAAAATCTGTACTGTTGTTCCTTGACATGGAGAACCGGATTTGAACTTACTCAGATTAACCTTAGCTGAGGGACATTATATTGCTTCAGATCAAGACTAGAGCTGCAGAAATCGTTAACGTGAATTTCTACATTTTGCACTTAGAAGTTTCCCTGAGTGAAAACTCGGGGTACAGAAGTTGTACCGCCATGTTGGCGGGCGAAGGTTTGATGCTGCTGGAGGGGACGGCCTGTTGCTTCCCCCTGATAATTAATTTTTTTACTTTTTTATGTTTTTTCTACAGGTGGTGTACCGGTAACACTTCTACCATTCATTATGTACTTTGCATATGCATTTTCTTTCAGGACTCGGGCCTCGGCCCTAGGACTTCCAGACTCCCTGGTAGGGGAGGAGTATATATGCATGCTTTCATACTCTACTCAGTCAAATGGCAGGAATCCCTATAGTATCTTGGAATGTGAGGGGGCTCCACTCACCTCTTAAGAGGACCATGATGCGCATGTGCCTTAAAAAATTTCTACCGGGAGTGTTATGTTTTCAGGAAACTCATTTGACTGAGGAGACCGTGTGTTGTATACAGTATAATTGGGTGAATAAGGCCTATCACTCGACTCATACATCCCACTCTAGGGGTGTGAGCCTTTTGATTCCTGGCGCCCTGGATTATGAAGAGATAGACGCTCTCAATGATTCAGAGGGCCGATATGTCTTTCTCCACTGTAGACTGGGTATGTTAACCTGTGTTATTGCTGGTATATATGTCCCCCCCCCCCTTCACGGGTGGTGGTGCTGAGGGCCTTGCTATCATATTTGGATGGCAGGCCGGAGGTTCCGCTTCTGGTGATGGGGGACTTTAACTGTTGCTTAGATCTCTCGCTGGATAGGCACCCGGCCTTAGGTGCCTCTGCCCTCTCCAGGGGTACCCCCCTGGCGAGGTTGTTGCAAGAGGTGGGCTGGGTGGATGTCTGGCGACATCGCCACCCGGGGGTAAAACAATACTCCTGCTTTTCAAAAACGCATGGTAGTCTGTCTAGAATAGACATGGGGGTGGGAAACGCACGCATGCTCCAATATGTGTCCTCCGTGGACTATAGACCCCGTAGCATATCTGACCACTCTCCACTAGTGGTTTATCTGGTGGTCTCCCGACCAGCAACACTCCCAAGAGCTCCTTGGAAATTCAACGCATACTGGCTGAAACTGTTTAAAAATCCAGAATCCATAGACGAGAGCGTGCGTGGGTTTTTCACCACTCAGAACCCGGAGGGTTCAAGTGCACAGCAGTGGGAGGCCTTTAAAGTCTTTTTGAAAAGGTTGTTGACAAATGAGATGACTAAAGTGAAGAAGGATTCTTCCGCTATGGTGGTGGACTTGGAGAATAGAGTAAAGGAGTTGGAGCAACAATTTATTCTAGATCCTTCAGATTCAGCGAGGGAGGTGTGGCAGGCCGCTCAATCAGCATATGAGCGGGTGCTTACCTCAACCGCCGAAAAAAAACGCTTCTTCTCCAAACAGGCATTTTTTGAGGAAGGGGAAAAAACAGGGCGTATGCTTGCCCGCATAGAAAACTCACACCAAAGATCACCTACTATAGGGGCCATTAAATCTAAAGCCGGGCCACTTGTCCGATCACCCGAGGGCATTATGCAGGAGTTAGCTGGGTTCTATGAAGAGCTATACTGCTCTGGTGCCGCCTATGACATGGAGGCTCTAGACCGGTACCTTGGTGGGCTGACATTTCCCAAACTCACCAAGGAGCAGAGGGATGGGCTGGATGCACCTCTCACGGTGGAGGAATTACAAGAAGCTGTAGGGCTGTTCCCTAACTGTAAGGCCCCGGGGGAGGATGGTATACCCATGGAAGTATACAAACAACATGCAGAAACAATAATGCCCCATTTACTACAGGTATTTAATGCTGCCCGGGAGGCGGGAGAACTTCCGCCCTCCATGGCAAAAGCAAATATTGTACTCCTTTTGAAACCGGGTAAGGACCCGGTAGATCCAGGAGCATACAGGCCAATCTCACTACTGCAGTGCGACATTAAGATTCTAGCGAAGGTATTAGCCCAACGCCTTAATACGGTCATAACTTCCCTCATACATGATGATCAGGCAGGGTTTATGCCAAATAAATCTACTGCCATCAACTTGCGACGGTTATTTTTGAACATGCAATCTAATGTAGACAATGCGGGTAGCAGGGCCCTGCTGTCATTGGACGCCACAAAGGCGTTCGACAGCATTGATTGGATGTGTATGTGGGCAGTAATGGAACGATTTGGGTTTGGTGACACATATATTGCATGGGTGCGTCTACTATACAGTAAGCCTGAAGCTGCTATTCGAGCTTTTGGCTTTCTGTCACAGGACTTTGCTTTGAGGAGGGGGACGCGGCAAGGTTGCCCGTTGTCCCCTCTGCTCTTTGCGCTGGCCATTGAGCCCTTGGCGATCGACGTAAGGGCGAACGAGCAAATTGTGGGATTCCGCTATGGCCCCCTGCAGGAGAAGATAATGCTATACGCAGATGACACCCTACTTATGTTGGGAGATACGGACGAGTCCCTGTGGGAGGCCATGGCAACCATTACCAAATTTGGGATGTACTCAGGGTTACAAATTAATTGGTCAAAATCTGCCCTCTTGCTGCTAGATGGCGACGCCACACAGGTAGTGGCTCAGTCATGTCCCATACCTGTTACCACCTCATTTAAATATCTGGGGATCCAGGTTATGTCTAACCTGCGTGATTTCGGCCGGTTGAATATTTCACCCCTGCTTCAGAGGTTTAGAGAGCGAGTGCGGACATGGAATGGCCTGCACATGTCGGTGGCGGGTAAAGTAAACTTGGTTAAAATGATTCTCATGCCCCAATTGCTCTATTACCTACAAAATACCCCAGTGGTAATACCTTTAAAAATATTTCGTATGGTTAACTCCATCTTTCGCGCTTTATTGTGGAAAAATAAGCCCCCAAGAATAAAGTTGGAACATCTTCAGAGACCCAAAGACGATGGCGGATTGGCATTGCCCAACCCGTGGTTGTACTATCTTGCCGCTCAGCTACAGCACCTAGTAGGGTGCTTTGGGACAGAGCCGGCTGGCTCCTCCCAGGCACTCATGCTACACACGGTAGGCGCAGGCCCCATCCCCATGGCACTGGAATCCCTGGCATTTGCCATGCCCAATAAAAAGTACCCTACATACAACCTAATACAGAAGGTTTGGAACAAGTGCAAATACTTACAGCAGGCTGAGGGGTATACTGTATATAGTCCTCTGTGGCATAATGATACTTACACAGAACTAGCTAAACTACAGGACGGGGCTAGATGGATAGTGCATGAAGTCACACATGTTAAACAGGTTTTTAGGAATGGTGTTCTGAGGACGTTTGAGGACCTGCAGGCGGAATTTAGCCTGCCCTCCTCAATGGTCTTCCAATACCTTCAGCTGCAACACGCAGTTCGGGCACAGAGCAGGTCAAATGAGTGGCGCTTGTCACCTACTCCGGTGTTTGACATCATCAGAGATGCTGACACCTCGAAAGGATTCATCTCGCAAAGCTACACTGCACTCTTACAATACTTCCTGGGGCAACACCCCCTGAAAGTGAGAGAAAAATGGGAGATGGGATGTGGGACAAATGGACGGTGAGGAATGGGAAGAGATATTTCAGGTGGTGAGTGTCTGTTCTCTAAATGTGGCCCAAAGGCTTACCCAACTTTACATTATTTTGAGGGTGTATTATACACCGTACAGACTAAGGTTGATGGGCTTACAATCTGAGGATACGTGTACCAGATGTCGTCGAGACCATGGGGATCTTATACACCTTCTGTGGCGCTGCCCCAAATTACCGTATATACTCGAGTATAAGCCGAGTTTTTCAGCACATTTTTTGTGCTGAAAGTGCCCCCCTCGGCTTATACTCGAGTCAAGCACTTTTCTGCAGCAAAAAAAAAAAAATTCCCGACCCGAGTTTGGGGCCCCGTATCTCGGGGCCACTTGGGTCTAGGGATCCCAAATTTGGCGTGCCAACCCAGTGGACCTAGCACTATAACATATCCAAATATGGGGTTCCTAGCACTAAGTGGCCCCGTGATACAGGGCCCCAAAGTCGGTTCAGAAAATGTCATTCTCTGCTGCAGAAAAGTGCTTGACATTTTCTGACCCGAATTTGGGGCCCCATATCTCGGGAACACTTGGAGCTAGGAACCCCAAATTTGGCATTCAAACCCAGTTGAACTAGCACTACAACATATCTAAAGATGGGGTTCCTAGCACTAATTGGCCCCGAGATACAGGGCCCCAAAGTCGGTTCAGAAAATGTCATTCTCTGCTGCAGAAAAGTGCTTGACATTTTCTGACCCGAATTTGGGGCCCCATAACTTGGGGACACTTGGAGCTAGGAACCCCAAATTTGGCATTCAAACCCAGTTGAACTAGCACTACAACATATCCAAAGATGGGGTCCCTAGCACTAAGTGGCCCCGTGATACAGGGCCCCAAAGTCGGTTCAGAAAATGTCATTCTCTGCTGCAGAAAAGTGCTTGACATTTTCTGACCCGAATTTGGGGCCCCATATCTCGGGGACACTTGGAGCTAGGAACCCCAAATTTGGCATTCAAACCCAGTTGAACTAGCACTACAACATATCTAAAGATGGGGTTCCTAGCACTAATTGGCCCCGAGATACAGGGCCCCAAAGTCGGTTCAGAAAATGTCATTCTCTGCTGCAGAAAAGTGCTTGACATTTTCTGATCCGAATTTGGGGCCCCATATCTTGGGGACACTTGGAGCTAGGAACCCCAAATTTGGCATTCAAACCCAGTTGAACTAGCACTACAACATATCCAAAGATGGGGTTCCTAGCACTAAGTGGCCCCGTGATACAGGGCCCCAAAGTCGGTTCAGAAAATGTCATTCTCTGCTGCAGAAAAGTGCTTGACATTTTCTGACCCGAATTTGGGGCCCCATATCTCGGGGACACTTGGTGCTAGGAACCCCAAATGTTGTATTCCAACCCAGTGGAATTAGCACTACAACATATCTAAAGATGGGGTTCCTAGCACTAAGTGACCCCGAGATACAGGGCCCCAAATCGGTCAACTGTGTCCATCTGCATGGGCACAGTGAGGCTGCAAATGGGCATCGTTGACCCTCTTTTCCACTTACAGTAGCTGCGCAGTTCTCACCCTAGGCTTATACTCGAGTCAATACGTTTTCCCAGTTGTTTGTGGTAAAATTAGGTGCCTCGGCTTATATTCGGGTCGGCCTATACTCGAGTATATACGGTACATTTATACTGGAATGAAGTGGTAAACCTGATTAACTCTGTATTTGTGCTGTCATTACCGGTTGATCCCAAAGTGTGCCTCTTGGGGGTGGTGGAGGAATTTGTGTTGGCAGTTCACACCAGGGAGGCGGTAAATAGGGTATTATTCCAAGCCAGAAGGTTGATCATGCTCTATTGGAAATCTGAGACACCCCCGACCTCGAGGGAATGGATAGGTAAAATAAGGGAAATGCTGCGCATGGAGAAACTTATATACCAGCATAGGGGGAGTACTAGGAAATATGAAAATCTCTGGGCCCCATGGCTGGACACACCGGGGCTCGCCCCGGTGGATCTGGTCATGGACAGGCTGCTTGGATAATGGAGGGATAAAGTAAATGATTGTATTGGCAATACTGTAAGAATAAAGTGAAGATGTGCCTTGTTATCATATGCAATAGTGTGCGCTTAAACAACAGGAAGTGTTACCTGCTGGTTTGTTATTGTTGGATGTATACCACCTTTTTGTTCAATAAAAACCTTTTTGTTGGTAAAAAAAAAAAGTAAAAATAAAGCTTACACTTACAACAGTAGAAGTTAAAAATAACATGTATGGCCGGCCGGCTTGCGAACGCCTGTTCGCTCAGAGAGTTTCCACGCAATGACGTCAGCACGTCCTGTCTACCCGATGCGCGATTCATCATAAAATCAACGTCGTCTGGGGCACGCACTAACACATCCAGTTTTATACACAACATTGTTAACCAAGCCTCAGTCTGAAATGAGGATTGGGGCATAGAATGATCTAACATGGCAGGCCGGCGAAGCATATATGCCAGTATGCAAATTGCATATAAAAGTTAAAAAACAGTGTTATTGCAGAGGTTGTCTTTGTGAAATAGACGTATGAGTGCTGCCAGCATTGCTGCAGAAGTTGAAGGGGTGGGGGGGTCAGCCTGTCAGTGCTCAGATAATATGCCACACACTGCATCAAATTGGTCTACATGGCTGTCATCCCAGAAGGAAGCCTCTTCTAAAGATGATGCACAAGAAAGCCAGCTGTTTGCTGAAGACAAGCAGACTAAGGCCATGGATTGCTGGAACCATGTCCTGTGGTCTGATGAGACCAAGATAAACCTATTTTGTTCAGATGGTTTGTGGCGGCAACCAGGTGAGGAGTACAAAGACAAATGTGTCTTGCCTACAGTCAAGCATGGTGGTGGGAGTGTCATGGGGCTGCATGAGTGCTGCCGGTACTGGGGAGCTAAAGTTCATTGAGGGAACCATGAATGTCAACATGTACTGTGACATACTGAAGCAGAGCATGATCCCCCTCCCTTTGCAGACTGGCCGCAAGGCAGTATTCCAAAATGATAATGACCCCAAACACACCTTCAAGACTGCCTTGCTAAATAAGCTGACCGTAAAGGTAATGGACTGGCCAAGCATGTCTCCAGACCTAAACCCTATTGAGCATCTGTGGGGCATCATCAAATGGAAGGTGGAGGAGCACAAGGTCTCTAACATCAACCAGCTCCATGATGTCGTCATGTAGGAGTGGAAGAGGACTCCAGTGGCAACCTGTGAAGCTCAGGTAACCTTCATGCCCAAGAGGGTTAAGGCAGTGCTGGAAAAAAATGGTGGCCACAAAAAAATATTGATACTTTGGTCCCAATTTGGACATTTTCACTTAGGGCTGTACTCACTTTTGTTGCCAGTGGTTTAGACATTAATGACAGCAAATTTACACTGTTATACAAGCTGTACACTTACTATTTTACATGGGACAGTGCAAAGTAGCTAATACTAAAATAAACAAGACTGACACCAAAATATATATAATTGGTCATATAATGGCCATGGTGTTTATTCAAGGGGTAACCCAAATTTCAATTTAACCAAAACCAGCTTTCAGCATAGCATTACATTTTAAACTTAACAAAATGATCCAATACCAGATCTCAATCACCATGTCCCTCCAAACTTACTGGAAGACGAACCCCACCAGCCAAAGCCAATTGTGAAACAAAAGGCTGAGGCCCCCCCCCAACACCGTGGCTTTTTCTATAATATTCTGTAAACTAACATTGAAGATATTTAGACCTATGTTAGATAAATGTACCAGGTCTGATCTATAAAGACCTGAAAGAAAACCTTCCAAATCAACGTGGCAATAGGATAAGTCATTGGCAGTAACAAAAAATTAGGCATGGTTCTATTTAAACACCTACGGACCTGTCTAAATAAAACAAAGTACCGGAAGGAGACCAAAATAACCTAGGAATCATCTCGGAAAAGGCGATAATTGTGGATGGAAAAAGAACCTTAACCATTTGCCGACCGGCGCACGACGATATACGTCGACAGAATGGCACGTACAGGCAGGAGGGCGTATAAATACGTCCCTCCTTTAGCCTGTCCGTGCCATCGGGAGCGCGCCGGAAGCGGCGCGCTCCCGCGCCGGTCGGGACCCCCGTGAGTCCGGCCGCGGTCCCCGCGGACTCGATCGCCGCGGGGACTCCCACGATCGTCTCACGGAGCGGCTGAACGGGGAGATGCCGAGATAAACAGCATCTCCCTGTTCTGCCTAGCAACTAGTGACGCCGATCTCTGCTCCCTGTGATTGGAGCAGAGATCAGCATTCACTAGCTGACAGCCACGCCCCCCCACAGTAAAAAACACACCCCTAGGCCTACTTAACCCCTACACTGCCACCTTGTGGTTAACCCCTAAACTGCCAGTGTCATTTATACAGAAATCAATGCATTTAAATGCATTAATTGCTGTAAAAATGACAATGGTCCCAAAAATGTGTCAAAAATGTCCGATGTGTCCGCCATAATGTCGCAGTCACAAAAAAAAATCGCAGATCTCCGCCATTAATAATAAAAAAAAATTATTAATAAAAATGCTATAAAACTATCCCCTATCTTGTAAACGCTATAACTTCTGCACAAACCGATCAATAATCGCTTATTGCGATTTTTTTTACCAAAAATATGTAGACGAATACGTATCGGCCTAAACTGAGGAAAAAAAATGTTTTTTTATATATTTTTTGGGGATATTTATTATAGCAAAAAATAAAAAATAATGCATTTTTTTCAAAATTGTCGCTCTATTTTTGTTTATAGCGCAAAAAATAAAAACCGCAGGGGCGATCAAATACCACCAAAAGAAAGCTCTATTTGTGGGAAAAAAGGACGTCAATTTTGTTTGGGAGCCACGTCGCACGACCGCGCAATTGTCAGTTAAAGCGACGCAGTGCCGAATCGCAAAAAGGATCCTGGTCCTTTGGCTGCAAATTGGTCCGGTCTGAAAGTGGTTAAAAGAAAAAAGGTCCTACTTAATTTCACATAGAATATTCCAGGTTTTAACCTTACGGATGTCATTAGCCCCAGCATGGATAATTAATAAATCTGGGCTGGGCCAAACATTAGACAAATATATCAACAAATTTCTTACATTCTTCCAGCGTAAATCCCTAACACCCTGCCAAAAGATTTGCAACGCATGAACATTGAAACCCAAACTCTCTGAGCAATTCCTTGCCTCGGCTCTTTTGTAAGTGCAGTGAATAAATTAATGGCCTACAATCCAGACCATGAACCTAGGAAAAATGAATAACTAATTTAGGTTGAATGTAAGAAATATCTACATCTGTTCCAACGACCCAACCTCTGAACTTCCTCCGAAGAAAAACCCATAGAGTTTGCAACAGTGGCTGCCCCTATCCTGAAGGAGTGGGAGGAGAAATAAAAGCCGGAAAGACCAAGGGTTTTAAGACAAGAAGACAGCTCAGAAGAAAATTGATAACAAGGAAGAGGAGACAAGTCAATGTGAATAAAAAATTACCATGAAAGAAAAGTCTGAAAGAAAGTTTGAAATATTTTGGACAGGGCAGATCCATATTCAAAGCCTTACCTAAATTAATAATGCGTCCCTTACCCCCTTGGTCATTTTTTTATTTGCGAACGCATATAGTGAGTGAATCTGGAAAAACAGCCACATCACTACCCAATAGGAAGACTTGTTTGGGGCGGAAAACTCACCCAGCCATAAAGCGCCAAAAAAGGCAAATGAGAAAGCTGATTAAATAATAAAATTTCATAGGGAGAAAAAAAAAAAGACTGAAGTCAAAGTCTGCATTAATTTGACTAAAAGATCACTAGAAATGGGTCTCCTACCATCTTTAACCAAATGGGAACGCCTAAAACCTTTCAATGCTTGACGGACTGGATAAAAAGTAGACAAAGCAGGAAGGTTAAAAAAAAAATTAGAAAAAAGGAAACACCCGCCAAAATTTTATGGATAGAAGCAGCACTAAGCTTAGAGTGAATTCAAAAGGAAACAAAAGACAGCGCTGTATAAACTGACACTGCCAAAACCTAAATTATACATAGAGCAGAAATTTCTCCATCTCGACCATGCCTGCAGATAGTCCTCCCATGTTCTAGATGAAACTGAGTTCTTCAAATTGGCAGAGATTAATCCAAAATCAAGCCCCAGAGGAATTCCGGGCATTGGGAGCCAATTGGGTCGGCTTCCAGAGCCAATTCGTGGAACCTGGAAAACTGAAGACGAGACAACAAGTCTGCAATGCTATTGGTTACACCTGGTAAATGTTTAGCCTTAAAGCAAATATTAAACTTCATACAATGTAAAACTAAAAAACAAAGCAATTTAATCACAAATTCAGATTTAGAAGATAAACAATTGACCGCGAAGAGGACGCCTTTATTATCAGTGGGAATTAATACCCTATAATTTTGAAACAAGTCGCACCAAATAACTACAGAAACCACTACCGGGAATAACGCTAATAAGACTAAATTACGAGAAATTTCCAGGTTCTTCCAAGATGTGCGCCATTCCGATGCACACCAGTGACCTGCCAAGAAGGCACCAAAGCCTATAGAACCGAAGCATCGGTGAAAAGGCCAAGATCAAAATCGTCTATAAACTCCTTCTGCCATACTGTTGAGCCATTAAACCTAACCAGAACTCGTCCCATACTTTTAAATCATCCTTAATGGCTTTTGAAATAGTAACTTGTGAAAAAGGATTTTTCGTAGCCCTAGCAAACCGGCAAGAAAAAATCCTAGCTACCAGAATAACTCTAGCAGCAAAAGCAAACAAGCCCAAAAGAGATCGAACGTCCTTAAGCAGAGCTTTCCTTTTGGATAAAAAAGAGGATATTAAAGATCTAATTTTGAATAACTTGGCAAGAGGCAATCTAAACTCGATGGCATCTGAATCAATGACTATACCCAGAAAATGCAAACTAGTTGATGGAAAAACAGTTTTCTCCTGGGCAAGGGGAATACCAAAATCCTCACAAATGTAAAAGAAAGCTGACAACGAATCAGAGCAAGTAGGGCAATCAGAAGGACCTATAAAAAGGAAATCTTCTAAATAATGAATATAACCAGCACCTGAATGTACCACAGACAAAACCCATTGAAGAAAAGAAGAAAAGGCTTCAAAGTAAAAACATAAGAAGAAAGCCATTGGCATTCATCTATCTAAATAATAAAGCACATTAAAATGAAAACCTAAAGAACTAAAGCCTTGGGAATGCACTGGAAGTAACCGAAATGCAGACTTGATATCAGTCTTGGCCATTAACGTATTTTTTCCAAAATGCCCAAGCAGGACCAAGGCCTCATCAAAAGAGGCATACGTGATTGAAGCATCAAAATCTGCAACCTCGTCATTAAGAGAGTCACCAGCAGGATAAGATAAATGGTGTATAATGCAGAAAGAGCCCGGTTCTTTTTTAGGGACTATGCCCAAAGGTGATACTCTGAAATCTGAAAAAGGAAGTGATGGAAACGGACCTGCAATTATGTCGTCAATTCCTTCTTAATGTTATCATTAACAACCTCTGGATGTGAATAGACCGATCGTAAGTTATCATCTAAGATACAACCTGTCCCTGAAAATCCAGGGACTAAAAAAACATCCTTAAAGCTGCTACGAAGTAGCTCCGCCATCTTGATGTTTGGATAGATTTCTAGCCAGGGCAGCATGCTTGACAACTTCACTGGTGTCAGAGCCTTTTGAAAACCCATCCCTGGACTGAGGAGGCTGGCCTGACATGGCAGAGGCTTTGCGATAAAATCTTCAAGCAGGGTGTACAGTCTGAGCACTCATGCTTGTATCTACAGTTGGACAAAAACTTACATTGTCCCCCATTAAATGCAAAGCAGAATCCTTTGCAAAATGAATTATTAGAAGAACTGAGCGTTTTATATTGCAATTGGGGTGTTGGAGGCAACATCTGGAACCAGTTAATTAATTTAGCATTCACTAAGTAATCATGAGCGTAAAAAATAGCATAATGATTGAAATGATAGAACCATCAGGTGTAATGAGCTCCCCACACGTCATGAGGATACCAGGAAAAGGCACCCGTTATCAAAAAAGAAGAAAAATACACACACACACACACACACACACACACACACACATATATATGCACTAGATTCTGAACCAAACATATAATCAGAAATGATTACTACAACTTATTACAAGAAAGAAAAAGAAAATATATTTTTCCCATCCACATAAAGGTTATAGTATAGTGATAAAAGATCATTCATTACACATGTCAATTTTCTTATGTGGTTTATATTATTAAGTGCCCATGCAAGTTATTATATGTGTGTGTGTGTGTGTGTGTGTGTGTGTGTATATATATATATATATATATATATATATATATATATATATATATGTATGTATATCTTTTTTGAAAACAAGTGCCTTTTCCTGGTATCCTCATGAGGTGTGGGGAGCTCATTACACCTGATGGTTCTGTAATTTCAATTATGCTAATTTTTACACTCATGATTACTCAGTGAATGCTAAATTAATCAATTGGTTCCAGAGGATTATTGTGAATATATGTAGTAAATTAGGATCTGGATGTAATTTATGCTTTTGGTTTGACGAAGGGCACTATCGTCTTAGCCCAAAACTGTTCCTTACCTTGCATAACATTTTTAAATTAATATTTACCTCCAACAGCAAGTGATTTAAAAAAAAAAAAGTACAAAGGTGATCACAGGGTCCTATAGGCAGCCAAGGGAGTGTTTATACTCAATTTATTCACTATTATTCCATGTCTACAATTAATGCTGCAATGAGTAAGCACTTGCAAGGGTTTGGGGAAGCACCTGTTGACAGACAGGCCTGGCGTGCCAACGTCCATGATGTTACAAAGACTTTGTATTTGCCTAAAATAAAATAATTACTGCAAGTATGGCTTCACGAAAATGAATGCCCAAACCATCATGAAAAAACAAGCAATGGAAAAAAAAAAAAAAAAAAAAAAAAAACAAGCAATGTTTCTGTATTATGCCATTTCTGGCAAGTTGAATTACATACTGGGTTCGTTTACTGCTTCTGCTCATTAGGAAAGAGGGAAGAAAATGTTAGGCAAGAAAAATTTTACATTGGATCTGGTGGTATGAGAGAAAAAGCAGATGTCTCCCTACCCATTGTTCTCAGAGAGACATATGTCTGCCTCCAAATAGCCATTACAATTAACCACAGCTAATGTTTCATTAGTCAACTCATCAATATAACGATTTTTAACCACACAGGGTGATATTCTTATGTCTATAGTAGCAACCGGATTTCCAACAGCTCTCTAAGGAGCACTGATAGGTCAGTTTTGAAAACCTTATGCCGCGTACAGATGATCAGAATTTCCGACAACCAAACCGTGGATTTATTTCCGACGGATGTTGGCTCAAACTTGTCTTGCATACACAGTCACACAAATGTTGTCAGAAATTCCAATCGCCAATAACGCGGTGACATACAACACGTACGATGAGCCGAGAAAAATTAAGTTCAATAGCCAGTGCGGCTCCTCTGCTTGATCCTGAGCACGCGTGGACTTTTGTGCATCGGAATTGTCTACACACGCTCAGAATTTACGACAACGGATTTTGTTGTCGGAAAATTTGAGATCCAACTCTCAAACATCTGTTGTCGGAAATTCCGACAGCAAATGTCCGATAGAGCCTACACACGGTCGGAATTTCCGACAACAAATGTTCGATGTGAGCTTGTTGTCCGAGGTGTACGCGGCATTATCATCCAAGCTAGACTTTCTCGATACCTGAGCTGCCCTCTTCCTCTCCTACCTATGAAACGGACATAAATTTGCAATGTGCGCAGTATAATTATAATTGGGGGAGGAGGACAACAACTTCTCCTGTGCTCGATGAATTTACTGGAACAATATCCTTTAATATTACATTGGCATAAGGGATAGTTCATACCACATGCGTTCCAATGCTTTTTTTTTCTGCATCCAAAACGCATAGAAACAAGTTTACATGGTTTTCAATGGCATAGTTCATACCAGATAAATGTAACAAACGCTGCAATCAACCTTCTATTAGGGCACAGATAAAATCTTCAAATAATAAATTCCTAAAATACTACCAATGTGATATTGGTTATAATTCTAATAATGGTGACAGGGACTGATATCCCTCTATGTGCTCAGTGCAAGTATAATGAATACAAAATGATATATATATTTTTCTAATTTATATGGATTCTCACATGAAACAAGAGAGATGCATCATTGCGCAATGATTAAAAACTGACAAAGGGTCTAAGGTACAAACAAATCCACTCACGTTTGTATGATCAACCAGCGCTTATTGCAAATGGAGGAGCCAGTGACGACATCTATTGTGTTTGCGTTTGAGCACAGCAGATGCGGTGAGAGGAGGAAATTCGCTGTAGGCGTCTGACCGTTTGCAATAAGCGCTGGTTGATCATACAAACGTGAGTGGATTTGTTTGTACCTTAGACCTTTTGTCAGTTTTTAATCATTGCGCAATGATGCATCTCTCTTGTTTCATGTGAGAATCCATATAAATGAGGAAACCGAGAGAAGCAGCAAGAGAAATCAGCTGAACACTATTGATAAACTGATAGTTTGGCAGGAGTGATTTCTTGCAGAAAACAACGGGGAACTATTGTTGGTTTTTATTGGTTATATCATCTTTATCTTCTGAACAGGCTACTGATTTTGCATCTGTGGCTAACCTTGTGCATATTGGGGTTAATCAGTCCCCACTATCAGTGTTTTGAAGACATTTATTATCACCATAATATTTTTGCATATAATGTTTTATTCATTATACTTGCACTGAGCACATAGAGGGATATCAGGCCCTGTCACCATTATTAGAATTATAACCAATATCACATTGGTAGTATTTTAGGAATTTATTATCTGAAGATTTTATCTGTGCCCTAATAGAAGGTTGATTGCAGCGCACTATTGTTTGTTACATTTATCACTTATTCACGGTGTCAGAACACCATTAAAATGGTTGCAGCTTAATCATTTGGTTATCTTTTATAAATCGCTTTAATTTGAATAATCATATAAGCGCTTTAGTATATATTTTTTCACATAGTTCATACAAGAGCTTGCAGTTCCAGTGCGTTCCAGAAAAAAAGTAGAACATGCTGCATTTTTCCTGCACAGCACTGTACTAGAACGAGGTAAAACGCATAAAAAATGCACCGGAACGTACCTACGTGTATCAAAAATGCACCAGATCCCAGTACAGTGGAAAAAAAAAATAAGCATCTGGAATACACCTGGAAATGCTTTAAAAAACGCACGGAAAGCATAGAGAACATGTCAAAAACACTCATGCAGAAACGCATCCAGAATAAATTTGGAGGACGTTTTTGTGCTGTGAACTAGCCCTAAAGCAAATAAAGCTAAGGCCTGGTTCACACCCTTTGCAGTTTGCTTTTGATCTGTTTCTGCAGTGCATTGAGCATTTTTGCGCACACGTTTCTGAAGCATTTGGCGGTTTGCATTTTTTTAGCCCAATTTGTTGTTGGGCAGGTTAAAAAACTGAAACCACAAATCGCAGAAAAAAAAAAAATAAATAAATCGCACTACATATGCTTTTCTGCAGCTTCTCCATTGAACCAAAAACGCACTGTTTTGCATTAAAAAAAGTCCCTAAGGCTGCGTTTACACTGATGCGAATCGGAATGCGATTTCACCGCATTCAATTCGCACAGCAGGAGATTGTGACTGTCTCTCTATGGAGCCGGTTCACATATCTCCGTAGCGGCTCCGGTGCGATTTGCACAGGAGTCCTGTTCATCTTTTGGTCCGTTTCAGGTCCAAATTCAGGCAAAAATTTGGGCTAAAATTGGACCTGAAGATGGTGAACGAGGACACACCGGACTCCTGCTGTGAGCCGCAGCGTGCTCATATGTGAAGCCAGTGGCAGGAAAAAGGTCCCATAGGAAACAATGATAATGGACTGTAGTGCGTTTCTGCAAAAAACAAAAAACTTATAGGTGTGAACCAGGCCTAAATAGGACTTTAATGGTACCACATCAGAAATAAGTTAAAAATATATATATTATTTTTATTGTTACAACATACAAAAAAAATATCCCAAAAAGGGGAGTAATCTACACATATGACAATCACTTGGGCTATGCAGACCTGAATTTACAGGGTGATAATTCCAAACTAAATAGTTATTATTATTATACAGGATTTATATAGCGCCAACAGTTTATGCAGCGCTTTGAAACTTGAGGGTAGACAGTACAAATACAATACACTTTAATACAGTAGGAATCAGAGGGACCTGCTCCTTAAAGCTTACAATTAAAGCTTACAATCTAAGAGGGAAGTTCAAGAGATACAATAGGTAATAACTGTGGGGAATGTGCTGATGGAGAAAATAAATGTACAGTTGTTAGGTGGGGGCCAGATAGGCTTCTCTGAAGAGATGAGTTTTCAGGGATCATCTGAAAGTGGATAAAGTAGGAGAAAATCAAACAGATTGGGTAGAGCATTCCAGAGGATGGGAGAGGCTCTGGAGAAGTCCTGAAGGCGAGACTGGGATGAGGTGACAAGGGAGTTTGAGAGCAGGAGGTCTTGGGAAGGAGCGAAGAGAGTGATTAGGTTGGTATTTTGAGACTAGGTTAGTGATGTAGCTGGGGGCAAGGTTGTGGATGGGTTTGTAAGTTATAGTTAGTATCTTGAATTTCATTTGTTAGCTGAGTGGCAGTCAAAGGAGGGATTGGCAGAGGGGTATAGCAGACGCTGAGCGGTTTGTGAGGTGGATGAGCCTGGCAGCAGCGTTCATGATGGACTGAAGTGGGGAGAAAGGCCTATTTAGAGGTAAGCCAATGAGGAGGGAGTTGCAGTAGTCGAGGCGGGAGATGACCAGGGAGTGGATTAGAAGCTTTGTGGTGACATTGGTTAGGAAGGGGTGTATCTTGGCGATGTTGCAGAGGTTGAGGCAGTTAATTTTGGATAGCGATAGGATGAAGGGCCGAAAGGTTAATTCAGAGTCCAGGATTACACCTAGGACTTTGGCGTGGGGGGACAAGTTGATAGTTGAGCCTTTGCTATTGACAGAGAAATCAGGGGAAGTGACACCTGGGTGAGGAAATATCATGAGATTGGTTTTGGATAAGTTGAGTTTGAGGAAGTGATGTGACATCCAGGCTGATATGTCTGCTTGTAAGTTAGTGATGCGTGAGGAGACAGCTGGAGAGAGCTGGGGGGTGTCGAGATAGATTTGGGTGTCATCCACGTAGAGATGATATTGAAAGCCATGGGAGGCAATCAACTGACCCAGGGAGGTGGTGTAGATTGAAAAAAGTTAAGATTGGTGGGGTCCAGTGAGGGCTTTTTAAGTATGGGGTTGACTAGCGCATGTTTTAGAGAGTTTGGGAAGATGCCACAAGAGAGGAAGAGGTTGAAAATGTGAGTTAGAGAGTGTAGAATCGAGTCAGAGGGTGAGCGTAGCATTTGCGAGGGAGCAGGATCCAGGGGGCAGGTGGTTAGATGAGTGTTAGATAAAAGTTTAGCAATCTCATTAATACTAGCAGGGTTGAATGAGGAAAGTAATGATTGTATCTGTGGACATGGGGTGTTGCGTGGGGGAGGTTTCTGCACATTGGAGATCTCCTCATGAATTGTATCAATCTTATTTTAGAAGTGATTGGCGATCTCCTGGGGCGTGAGTGAGTCAGAAGGTGGAGGACAAAGTAACGTCTTGAAGGTAGAAAAGAGTTGACGTGGACTGGATGAGAAGGTGTTAATGAGTGTGATAAAGTAGGTCTGTTTGGCAGTGTGGAGGCAGGAGTATCATTTTAGGAGAGCAGATTTATATTGTGTGAAGTCTTCCTGAAAATTAGTCTTATGCCACAGACGCTCAAGAGCGTGGCTACGTTTTCTGAGACTTCTGGTGTCGTCTGTTTGCCAGGGTTGTAGGAGTCGGGGCCTGAATTCTGCATGTAGTGAGGGGGGCAAGCTTGTCTAGGGAGGAAGACAGTGAGCTGTTATAGAATAGTTCATATTAAATCTTCTTGATCATTTCTTCAATGATATAACTACAAAGTAGGCAGTTCACATGATATTATCTTGACTATTTCTTTGATGCATTTTGCAGGACAGAACCTGCTTCTTTAGGAAAAACAGCTTTTTAAAGTGTAAGTTCACTTTTGAAAACATTTTTAGGGTGGAACATGTAACATGTCCCCAATGCTGAAGCTGCTGCCTCTTCCCTCCTCCCTGTGACAGCAGTACAGGTAGAAGTTTTCTGTACTAGCTTTCACTTTTTGAAATCAGCGATGCCGATGCTGTCCTCGGTATCCTCAGTAGACTCAATATCCGTGTTTAGGACTTCTGTGCCATCATGGGCTTGTTCTTTATCTTCATTGTCATCCGGTTCCTCTAATCATGTATCTGCAGCAGTGTCTGGACGAAGATGACGCCTGTTTTGTCTCAGTTTCTGTCCACACTTGGTCTCGATTATATATGATTTTGGTGAATTGGCTTCTTTGACAATTCGAGCAGGTTCCCATGTACTCCCAGTGACTCTGTGTCGCACAGCTTGCCCAGCAGAGAGTGGACGAAGGGATTTTGTAGATTTATCAAAATACAGTTTTTGCCTTTTCATATTTATGATCCTCTGAGCTGTTACTCGATCCTGTGGAATAAACTGAGGCTGCAATTTCTGTGGTGCAATAGGCACTGTGGTCCTCAGTGTTCTACCCATTAGCTGTGCAGGTGAGCATAAATCTTCAATAGGTGTTGCGAGATAGTTTAACAGTCCTAGGTACACATCCTGCCCTGATGATTACGCTTTCAGTATAATGGATTCGGCTATGCCAACATACTTCTCTGCTAGACCATTGGCCTGTGGGTGATAGGGGCTTGTGGGTTTGTGCCTGATTCCCCATTCACACAGGAAGCACTGGAACTCAGAACATGAGAATTGTGGCCCATTATCAGACACAAGTTCTTCACACACTCCATGTCTTGAGAGTATTGTTTTGAAAGCCCATATGACTGTTGATGCTTTTAAATTTCTCAGCTGCACTAGCTCAAAGTATTTGCTGTAGTAATCTACTACTATCAGGTAATGGTTTTCCTCAAAATGAAAAATATCTGTAGCCAGTCTCTGCCATGCCCGTGAAGGAGCATTCCACGGTGTAAGAGGTTCCTTTGCATTGTGTTTTTGAAATGTCTGGCAGGTATCACACTTCTTCACAAGTGTTTCAATATCAAAGTCTAAATTAGGCCAGTAGACCAACTCCCGCGCCCTGCGCTTACACAGAGTGATGCCCAAATGCCCCTGGTGGATTTGTTTCAGTACTTCTGCTTGCTGTGACTTAGGAATGAGAATACGGTCACCCATAAATATGATATCTGAATGAATGTATAGCTCATCTTTCATAGGCCAGAATCCCTGTAGTTTCGGACACAGCTTCTTTTGTTTTTCTGGCCAGCCATTGCACATGACACGAGTTAGTTTCTCTAGGACTTTATCCTGTTTGGTGTCTTGTCTTATCTTCTCCAGCCGTACATCTAATATTGGAATGTTTGCTAGTACTGTATGTACCTGTTCTTCCAACTCAGGTTCATCCCGTGCTTCATGTCCTTCTAGAAACACCCTAGACAGGGTATCTGCCATTGGAATTTCCTTTCCAGGCTTATACTTTACTGTGAGATCGTACTGCTGTAATTTCATAACCATCCGCTGCAGACGTGGAGGTGTAGAAGCTAGTGGTTTCTGTAGGATGTACTCCAATGGCTTGTGGTCTGTTTCCACAACTACCGGGCGACCATATATGTACTGGTGAAATTTCTCACATCCATTCACAATAGCCAGCATCTCTTTCTCAATTTGGGCATAATTGGCTTGCGTTGTGGTCAATGCTCGTGAAGCATATGCCACAGGATGTCCTTGTTGAGTCAGTACAGCACCTAACCCAAACTGGGATGCATCCACTTGAAGTACAGAGTCACAGTTTACGTCAAAATATTTCAGTATTGGCCCTGGATGTTTAGTGATCAATTTTTTCACTTTGTCAAAAGTCTTTTCCATGTTTGCGTCCCAACACCAAACAGCATCCTTCTGTAGCAGTGTACGCAGCGGTGCTATCTGTTGAGCAAGGCCCTGAGAGAATTTGGATAGATAGTTGAAAATACCTAGTGATGTCTCCAGCTCCTTTCTGGAGGTTGGGGCCTTCATGTTAAGAACTGCTGTAATCTTCTTTGGATCAGGCTTCAAGCCCTCTTTGGTTAGTAGGTGTCCAAAATATGTAACTTCTTCTACCCCAATTTGCATTTTGTTTGGATTGAGTGTGAGATTCTTCTCACGACAGCGATTGAGTAAAGCAGTAAGATTTTTGTCATGTTCCATTTGATCCTTTCCATAGACCAGCAAATCATCAACTATAACTTCAACACCCTGTAGACCAGCGATCAATTCGTGCGATTTCTTTTGAAATATTTCCTATGCAGATGCTATGCCGAAAGGTACTCTTGTGAAGCGCCATCGACCCAAAGGGGAGTTAAAAGTGGTCAAGTAACTGCTGGCTTCATCAAGACGCAATTGCCAGTAACCTGAATGGGCGTCTAGTACACTAAATACGGTTGCTCCTACTAGCTTGTGCGCTATAACCTCTAGGGTGGGGAGTTTGTAGTGTTCTCTCATTATGACTTTATTCAAATCACGTGGGTCAATGCATATACGAATTGCACCTGTGTTCTTCTTCTCCACCACAACCATAGAACTGACCCATTCCGATGGTTCTGTGACCTTTTTTACTACTCCCAGCTTCTCCATCCTAGTGAGTTCTTGTCTGACTTTATCCACAAGAGTTAAAGGTATTCTCCTTGGGGCGAGGATGACAGGCTGTGCACCCTCTTTTATACGTATGCGGCTTACACCCGGGAGGCACCCCAGGCCCTTGAATAGATCACAGTACTCACGTTTGATGTCAGCCTCTGTCAGACCTCTGTGCCCACCGTCCACAGTCATTATGATCTTCACAAGTCCAATCTCTTTACTTGTTCTGAGACCTAGCACGGCTGGGGCTTGTGTTTCTATCACAAACAATTGTAAAACCTTTTCAGATCCCTTGTATGAACATTTTGCATGACAGCGACCCATTACTTTCAGCTTTTCACCACCATATCCCATTCGTTTCGGTAGGTCCTGAGTCTCTAAGGGGGATTCATTACTGAGGTGTTCCAGGTATATGTGGCTTGGCACACAATTTACTTGTGCTCCTGTATCTATTTTGAATGTGATTGGAGTTTTGTTAGCCCCTATCTGTAATGTTACAGTTGCTTCATCTGCGGACTGATGTGTTTTTTGTACTGCTGCAAGATATATTGGGGTGCAGTCTGAGTCTGACCCTGCATTGTCATCATTGTCCTCTATGGCGTGTACAGAACGTGTTTTTGACCTTTCGGTTTGTGAAAACAGTTTACACACCCTGGCAAAATGTCCTCTTTTCTTGCATTTATTGCATATCTGTCCCCTTGCTGGACAGACACTATTTTTATGGTGCATGTTTCCACAAAATCCACACGCTTCTTGTGTGTTACTTGTCCCAGTGCCATAGGTGTTCTTTATTCCTTTGTGTGTTCTTTCTTGCCCATATCTGCTGCTGTGATTTCCTATAGCATTAATCTGGAGCTGTGTTCCTTCGAGTACCTGCATTTCATATGCTCTGGCAATCCTTATGGCTTTCTCAAGATTTAAATCTTCTTCCTGCAGCAGCTTTTCCTGAACTTCCTTAAACTTACTGCCCATCAGAATGCGATCTTTTATCATATCTCCAGCATCATAGAAAGCACAGTCTTTGGCAAGCAAGCGCAGCTGTGTCACCCATTCATCCACAGACTCACCTCCACACTGGTTCCTCTCATAAAACAGTTTCCTTTGTACTGTGGAGTTTCTCCTTGGGTTGCAGTATGCCTCAAACTTTGCAAACAGTACCTCTGTTTTCTTTTTGTCCTCTGCAGTGATCTCCCCACTTGCTTGCCAGGCTCGGCATACATCACGTCCTTTTTGTCCCACACATATCAGAAAGTGAGCTGCTTTCTGCTGATCAGACCATTTGTCTGCATCTGGTCCTGCAAACACAAGCTCTATCAGCTCCCTCCATTGTGACCAGTTTTCAGATACATTCCCTGATTCCAAATCCAGGGATGGAATGTTCTTTGTGTTGCTGTTTGCTGCCATGACTCTTCTGACCCGACTTCTGGTACCATGTGATGATTTAACACCCAGAATAAGCAGACAGCAGAAGCTTGAACATGGCCTGATGTTTATTCAGCAGCAGCCATCTTACAGAACTGAGCACAACTCCCCGCCCCCAGATCACATGACCAAAACTGTTAACTGTTTCCTAACATGAACAAGTACTATAACTAGGCATAACAATTGAAATTGAATTATAACATAAAACATACATATCATTACACTGCCCACACGGTCACATCATTCATTCACACAGCTTTGGGGCTACAACCCCCGATATCCTTTGTGGCTGTGGCTTGTAGTTCTCAATTAACTACATTGATTCTTCCTCTCAGAGCACACAGATACTCTGAAAGATCTGCAGAAGACCTGCATGGCACCTGCTGATCACTGGTGCAAAGTTTTACAGGCTCCAAAAAAATGCACTTTTTTTTTTTTACCTTATTCTTTAAACGTATTCTTTAAATGTCTAAAAACATGAAAATGAACATTAAGCGGATGTAAATGCACATTAACAGGTATGCAGTATTATATAAATGAATCATTTGTTGTATAGTATAGTTATACCTGTAGGCAAAATGTGCAAACTGATAAAAATCAATGTGAAACAGCAAGCCCCATTGATGAATGAACCCCAAAACCCCACATCTCCAATCAGAAAAGAGGACTGGTTCATTAGGCAATAAATTGCAATCATCTAGCTTTCTAAAAGAGAAATAACAATGATATCCCTAAAATAAAGGGCTACAAGATATTGAGCAAGATTAAAAGGGCCCAATATAAAGCACAGTATGGTAATTAAGGATAAACCCATGTTAAATTGCTATAAATAAATCTTAGTATACAGCGCTAAATATCTCATTCCCCTTTAATTACTGATATGGTGCTGCTGTGTTCAACTACAAATACCTATACCACATGTCTGTGTCACTCACAGGTTGTATAAATCACTCCCCTTTGCATATATGTACTTTACAATGTATACATATCAACCAATAATTAGTTATATAAATCAATCACTCTCTTTTTACATATAAAATACTACAATGCATATAGATCAGTCCCCAATTAATCAAGTCATCCATAAGCCTAGGTTCACATTGGAGTGAGTTGAGATGTCAAATCGCAGGCAATTGCCAGCAATGGCACAGTCCGAATCCCAAAAGTAATTTCTGTACTATTTTTGGGGACTTCGGGGTGCGATTTCCATAGACATCTGTGCAGCAACCCACACAGATGTCTCTGAAATCACTCCCGAAATCGGGACTGACATGCAGGAATGAAATCATGCAAGTTCTCATTCCCGCTGTCAGTGTGAACCTGGGCTAAATGATCAAATTTAATAAAAAATCTAAATGACCAAATAAAAATTATTACTATGTGCATAAAGTTCCTTTAGACCCCTTTGAGACTGAGGCGCTTTACAAGCGCTACAACGCTAAAAATAGCACCTGTAAAGCTCACCTCCTGTCTCTCCAGTGTGAAAGCCGAAGGGCTTTCACAGGGACTCTAAAAAAAAGTCCTGCTAGCAGCATCTTTGGAGCGGTGAAGGAGCGGTGTATACACTGCTCCTAAACCGCTCCTGCCCATTAAACTGAAGCCGCCTGCAAAGCACCACTGCAGAGGCGATTTGCGGGTTGTTTTAACCCTTTTTAGGGTGCTAGCGGGGTCTAAAAGCGCCCCGCTAGAGGCCGAAAACTGGCCCCAGTGTGAAAGGGGTCTTAGTGCTTTAAATCTACCACCATCCACACCACCACTGGAGGAACTTTATGCACATGGAGCACTTCAGGCCTGGTTAACACCTATGCATTTTTTAGTGCATTTTCAGTTTTGCAGAAACACACTACAATCCATTTAACATGATTTTTTATGGATGTAGTTCACATCTGTGCATTTTATGGGCCAGGGTTTTTTTTTCAGTTTTTTGGTTCCATAGACTTCAATGGTTTAAAGATGTATATTGAAAAAATGCAAACTGCAACCTGCACAAGTGTGAATCAGGCCTTAGGGCTCATGCACACTGCAGCTAAAAACAAAAAGCTGATTTTACAGGTATTCAAGCATTTATTTCAGCTTGAAGAAGCTTGTACTTTTTTTGTGCTCTTTTGCACATTTTTATTGAGCTTCTTTGAGCATAAGCGTTTTTTAACAAACTCTCCCCTCAGCAATTTTTTACAAATTTTTTTGTGTTTGAGGTTTTTCATGCTCTTTCGTGCATTTTTGGGCACTTTGCTCAAAAGCCCCGCTCAAAAACATGAGTTTGGTGGGGGGAAGGGGAGTTTCCAGACAAAAAAAAATAAGAGCTCAGAAGCCTGTAGCTGCAGTGTGCATGAGCCCTTTCACACTGGGGAGGTGCGGGCGTCTGCGGTAAAGCAGCGATATATTTAGCGCTGCTTTACCGTCGTTTTAGCGCGGTATTCGGCCGCCAGCGGAGTGGTTTTAACCCCCGCTAGCGGCTGAAAAAGGGTTAAAAACCCCGCAAAGCGCCGCTTTGCAGCGCTTTGCCGGCGGTATTGCCGTGCTGTCCCATTGATTTCAATGGGTAGGAGCGGTGAATACACTGCTCCAGAGATGCTGCTAGCAGGATTTTTTTTACCGTCCTGCTAGCGCACCACTCCAGTGTGAAAGCCCTCCGCTTTCACACTGGAGTGAAAAGACCCGCTTTTTTCAGGCGCTATTTTTAGCGCTGTATCCAAAGTGGCAATTCAGTTTCATGAAAAATCTGTGAACACTTCATGGACAATGTTCTCGTAATAGGTCATGCATGAAACAAAAATAATTTTAGTTGTATTAAATACTAAATGATATTCTAACACTTGTCTTTCCAGTGTAGTATGAGCCCCGTTTCACGCTGTCACATCGCACGTGATTCACATTAATTTTGCTTTTACATTATTTATTTTTTTATAAACAAGGGCCGAAATAAATGACATTATACATGTGCTACTTGTCAAGTTAACTACAATCTTGGCTGGGTCCACCTGATTGTTAATTAGACATGCAGTTCCTTTAGCTTCCCTTTATCATTCTGACACCAGTTTGGAGGTCATACAATCAGCTAGGTTAACCCTTCCCAACCCATTTCTGTGTGGATCATACAAAGGCAAGGCTTTGTCTGCACATTACCATTCTCTGGGCCTAGATTAGCTTTCAGGAGATTGGCACCTAAAGGAAGAGCAGATAAACACATGCCAAGTGTAATGGTAATATTTTGTCAGTATCTGCCAGTTGGCAAAGAGCATAGTAAAATGAGCTCTATCTGGATGTGAACAAAATACAAAACCATTATTCAGTTTAAAGATTCATGAGCATGGCTGACATTAAATAAACAACACTGGTTACTGTACAGTTCTAATGTATTTATTTATGTTTAATAAAGTGAAGCTGGTCATAGATATTAACAAACAATTGGATACGCATGCCCCAAAAGCCTTTTGGACCATTAGGTCCCATAAATAGATAGTTTCCCTAAAACAGGGGTGCCCAACCTTTTTAAGAGCGAGGGCCACTTAAGCAACTTGGTAACCAGTGGCGGCCACAAGCAGCGGAGCGGGCATATGACAGGTCACGGCTACTCTATAGGCCCTCCAATCCGATCCACCCAGATGGTAAGGGACGAATTCCCTTCTATTTTTATTTTTATAGGATCGGATTGGAGGCAGGTGGGAGTAAACAGATAAAAGTCTGTTTACATCTGCCGATCAGGGCAGATCATGTGAAAAGGGCCTAAACTGCTTTCACACTGATGTGCTGCGGTTTACCCACACCGCGGGTGCAGCATAGTGTACCTGTGTCTATCCTGTGGGTTAACTGAACTTTGCCATAGACTCTGCCTGTGGCAAAAGCCGGTGCTATAGAGGAAACATCGGCTTATGGGGCTCTTCTCTGCAGCCGCTTTCTTCCTCTACCACCAGCTTCATTCACAACACTGATGCTGTGGTATGACGGGTCGGCAACCTGCAATCTGGGCTTGCTAACCCACCATTCCAGAGCAGGAGGTCGCGGGCCACATCAGAGGGCTCCGCGGGCCACATGTGGCCCCCGGGCCACTGGTTGGGCACCCCTGCCCTAAAACAATAGCTTGCCCAAGCTGCTGGCTAGTGATCAAGCAAGGTTCTTTAACCTATCAGATTGCTTTGTCATCCAAGAACTGTTTGGAACCTTGGTGTGCCACCCTATAGACACTAGGTGATTGCCCATTTTGGAAACTCTCATCTCATATCTATGGGCAGGTACTGTTTGTGTTGTGATGCAGTAAGTGTGCATTCCAATAATAGAAAACTACGTAGTATATCACCTGTACTAATTCCGGGTGGATACCACTCCCCCCTTAACTGGGAAGGCTGCAGTACTTTACTTTGTGGCTGTGGCAGGAATTATACCCCTGTCATGCTCGGCAGGCACTACTGAATGCCGAACGTGACCTATTCAATTGAATGGGACCGTGCCCCACAACCATGCACAGCACATGCAGTTCAAAATAGTGGGTTAAAACAGGCGGTGAGGAGGCAATTTAACTGCTCCTCACCGCCTGTCAAATCCTCTCTGAAGAGCGTTCTGAACGTGGATCGCTCCTCAGACAGCAAAGTAAGAAAGATGACTGCCATGAAATTCTTGCTTAAAAATGATAGCTTAATTTAAAATCACTCTTTTGCGTAAGAGTTGTCAGAAAGATAGCAAAACCATATGAATGACCAGCCACTGGCATAGTTCTGTACGCTGGCTCAGAGCTGGTCTTAGGGTACTTTCACACTTAGGCGCTTCTAAACTGCCAGCAAAACACTAAGCATCTTTTGGGCACTTTTCAAGGGCTTTTGAAGACCTTTTCAGAGGTTTTCAGGCACTTTTGAAGACCCTTTGAGGGCTTTTCAGGCGCTTTATATTCATTTCAATGGAGAGGGGTGTTTTTGAGATGCTTTTTTTTTTTTTTAGCTCTCCAAACATGCTCCAAAGATGCTGCCCCAATGTGAAAGCATTCATTGATTATAATGGAAGTACGTTTTCGTGAATTTTTCAGTCGCTTTTTTTTAAGCGCTAAAGCGCCTGTGTGAAAGGGGTCTTATTTACTGCCATTTTTCAACTCTGCAAACTAGTCACTGCCATAGGTAGGAACTACCTGTATTTGTTGCATGTGTCAGTATTTGTTCCAAAACTGGTGCACACACTTGCCTGAATTAGGCACAGGTAGTTCCACAGGGATCTACCACCAGAAAACTGTTGTGGGTGCTTTATTAAATTTCTCCCAATGTATGTGGCAGCTATATTTGTTTTCTTATGCTTTGCAAGATGATTTTTACTGCACAAAGGGTGAGCTAACTGTTGACACTTGAATGATGCATTACACCAACAGTTGTGTCAGCAGCCTATAGAAATGTATCCATTAGCTGGCTGGTTTGACAAACCTTATAAACAATATGAGTGAGAAGTGACGGGGTCTTTCAAATGCCTTTGCTGTAGAATAGCCACAGACGTTGACCTGAGAAATAAAGAGCCAAGAGAAGTAAATAAAAGTAGAAGAGAAATGACTAAAGCAGCAAATATTAAATATACAGGATCTTCCACAATCATAGTTGAGGGAGAATTTACATTTTCAGCTTGGGAGAAGGAAAGCCTCTGCACTTCATTAACTGGGATAGCTGGTGAAACTTGTGTGGTTTAGTCCATTTTAAACAGCTGATTGGCAAGGGTGCTAAAAGTACAACCTTCGCATTTGTATCATAGGGCTACCTTATCCTTATATACTGTATATGAAATATTTTCAGCTGTTTAAAAGCTGTACTGTATGTAAAACTAACACTTATTTCTAGCCTAATGAGTAAATACCCATACCTTTTAAAGAAGTATTAAAATATAAACACTTTAGAGGTGATTGCAATCCTTATACAGATCATATGTGCAAGGTTTAGACAGGAATGTGGAGAGGAAGTGAAGAAATAAACCCACTTCCTAACAGGGCGCAATCACACTCTGTAAAGGTGTTTGCTGATTTTTCCATATCATACCAATGAATGTTTGTGTGCTCTCGGGGTATAGCTTACACGTGTTTATTTTCACTGCTAGCTTTTTCACTTTTCTAACAAATGTTTATTTTTTTCCATTTATTATTTTAGCATTTTTTTATGATTTGTTTTAACACCTTAATCGTAACAAAAATAAAACCACAGACATTCATTCTTTTTACTGATTTGTAAAAGCAGTACAAAGACTGCCTAGAAATAGACTTTTTGCATTTAAAATAAATTAACTGAGTAGACCGTAAATGAGCAGAAAAGATTAACCTTTCTGTGAAGTAAATAAATGTGTGTTTTTAAAGTACACTTCTTCCAAAAAAAGGTATCCTAATTTGTAATCATTATTACATTTTTTTTTTAACCACTTGAGGCAATTTATTAATCATATATGTTAAAATCAGCACTTTTTTGGTAGAATGTTACTTTGAACCCGAAACATATATTTTCTTAGAGAATAAAAAGGTCTGTTGCAATTTTTCTTATGTCACACAATATTTGCGCAGCTATTTATCAAATGCAAATTTTCTGTTTTTTTTTTTTTTACAAAAATGTATTTTAGTGCTCACAAACAAAATGCAATACCCTATTGTTTGGTAAAATATAAAAGATGATGTTGTGTCGAGTAAATAGATAGATACCAAACACGTCAAGACTCAAAATTATATGGACCCTAGAAATGGTGTCAAACTACAGTACATACAATTTTTTTATAGTTGACACTTTAAAAGTATTTACAGGTACCATTACTTTAAGTGAGCTTATATTAAATGTTTATAGTTAACATCTGATATACTCATGTACTGTTTATGCACTAAAGCGTACTCTGAGCCCCCCCCTGCCCCAAAACACCCACCTCCCATGTTAAGAGCATGTGAATAGTCCGGGGGGGTGCTTGTCCCCCCATACCTAACCTGCCGGGCTGCATAGGGGTCTGGGGTATGGATTTTGGGAGGGACCCCACGTCGATTATTATATAATATTATTATATTTTTGGCTTGAGGTTATCCTTTCGGTCTGGTATGGTCTTGGGGGGGGGGAACCCCACGCCATTTTTTTTTTATTTTGGCATGGGGTTCCCCCTCAAGATTCATACCAGACTCAAAGGGCCTGGTATGGTTGGATAAAATTTGGATCCCGTTCATTGAAGTCGCATGGAAGTCAGACATGAAGTCGTAGGGCAAAGCCAGATTGGAAGTCATCTGACATGTCGGAGCAGTGTGAACCCGGCCTATAGGCAAAACTTTTTTTGGAGTGGAGAGGGATTAGATCACTTGTCAATTTTTATTGCTGTCTGTGCCCCACGTTAAGGAGATTCACCCACTCTTTTTGTCATGTTTATCCCAAATTTTGGGTTTTCTGCATAAAAGTAATAGAGGGGAAATCTTTCAATGGGGACACAAGTTTTGGTGACCTGGGGGTCCCCAAGGAATTCCCTTGATTTGCAAGAATTTCCTCTCATTTTCTGTTGGGCTATGGGACAGGAAGCAAAGGCAATCCCTGCAATGGGACAAAAAAAAAAAATCTGATAGGGGTTATAAATCCTACCTTGCTGTATACAAAATTTAAAAAAGTTTTGGCTATATAGTGCCTTGAAAAAGTATTCATACACCTTGACATTTTCCACATTTAATCATGTTACAACCAAAAACGTAAATGTAATTTATTGGGATTTTATGTGATAGACCAACACAAAGTGGCACATAATTGTGAAGTTGAAGGAAAATGATAAATGGTTTTCAAATTTTTTTTACAAATAAATATCTGAAAAGTGTGGAGTGCATTTGTGTTCAGCCTCTTTACTCCGATACCCCTAACTAAAATCTAGTGGAACCAATTGCCTTCAGAAATCACCTAATTAGTAAATAGCGTCCACCTGTGTGTAATTTAATCTCAGTAAAAATACAGCTGTTCTGTGAAGTCCCCATAGAATAGGGATATGCAATTAGCGGACCTCCAGCTGTTGCGAACTACAAGTCCCATGAGGCATAGCAAGACTCTGACAGCCACAAGCATGACTCCCAGAGGCAGAGGCATGATGGGACTTGTAGTTTTGCAACAGCTGGAGGTCTGTTAATTGCCTATCCCTGCCATAGAACCTTAGTGAACAAACAGCATCATGAAGGCCAGGGAACACACCAGACAGGTCAGAGATAAAGTTGTGGAGAAGTTTAAAGCAGGGTTAGGTTTTAAAAAAATATCCCAAGCTTTGTACATTTCACGGAGCACTGTTCAATCCATCCTGCGAAAATGGAAAGAGTATGGCACAACTGCAAACCTACCAAGACATGGCCGTCCACCTAAACTGACAGGCCGGGCAAGGAGAGCATTAATCAGAGAAGCAGCCAAGAGGCCCATGGTAACTCTGGAGGAGCTGCAGAGGTGGGAGAACCTGTCCACGGGACAATCATTAGTCATGCACTCCACAAATCTGGCCCTTATGAAAGAGTGGCAAGAAGAAAGCCATTGTTGAAAGAAAGCCATAAGAAGTTTGTGAGAAGCCATGTGGGGGACACAGCAAACATGTGGCAGAAGGTGCTCTGGTCAGATGAGACCAAAATTGTACTTTTTGACCTAAAAGCAAAACGCTATGTGTGGTGGATAACTAACACTGCACATCACCCTGAACACACCATCCCCACCGTGAAACAGTGATGGCAGCATCATATTGTGGGGATGATTTTCCTCAGCAGGGACAAGGTTAGAGTTTGTGAGAAGATGGATGGAGCCAAATACAGGGTAATCTTGGAAAAAAAACCTGTTGGGCTGGATTCACACCTATGCATTTTTAGTGCATTTTGCAGATTTGCACTACAGTACATTTAACATGGTTTCCTATGGAACACGTTCTTTAGTGCAAATCTGCAAAATGCAAAAATCACCAAAAATGCATAGGCGTGAATCCAGCCTTAGAGTCTGCAAAAGACTGGGGCGGAGGATTACCTCCAGCAGAACAACGACCCTAAACATACAGCCAGAGCTACAATAGAATAGTTTAGATCTTGAGGGATAATCCCAAGCCAATTTGTTTTTCAAAAAATGGCATGGGGTCCCTTCAAAATCCATACCAGACTCTTATCCAAGCATGCAGCTTGGCAGGTCAGGAAGGGGGGGGGTACGAGTGAGCGCCCCCCCCCTCCTGGACCTTGCCAGACCACATGCCCTCAACCCCAAAGCACCTTGTCCCCATGTTGATGGGGGGGGGGGGGGTAGTTGTTGGAGAGTGTAGGATAGAGTCAAGGGGTGACTGTAGTATTTGAAAGGGAATAGGGTCCAGGGGACAGGTGGTTAGGTGGCCATTAGAAAGGAGTTTAGCAACTTTGTCTATAGTAGCAGGTTTGAATAAGGGGAGTGTCAATTGTACCTGTTGACGTGGGGGAGATACCTGTAGAGTGGATATATGCATGTTCATTATGATGCTGGACTGTACTACCAAGATGTTCAGTAAAATGTCATGCCTCTTCCGAAGTTACGATGAAGGGGTGCATGAAGGTACATGGTGTATTCAAAAGTACACACAGGGTGTAGAAAAAAGAATGAAAGGCCATCACAAGGGGTTAACTCGGCTAAGGAGTTGGCAGGAAGTGAGTAGTTGCTACGAGTAACCATGAAAAAGCTGGACTGGTGAAGCAGGTCACAAGCTCAGCTGTGCCCCCTTCTAAATGCTACATTCTGGACGACAAGGTGTGCTGCGATATGGGACAGAGCATTTCACAGAAGGAATCCTCGCATCTTTACGCAGCTGCACGGCTCACTTCTAAGTCAAGGTTCCACCTTAATGTTGAGTTCACATGAACACCTTGGTCCTGGGCAATAGTGAGTACGTACACGAGAAAGGTACCCCCACATGTAGAGCAAGTAGGCCCCCGTCCACATATGTGCTCCTTCATTCATAGCGGAGGCACCCTAATACAGGAGGTGTGTTACTGGCCAGATCATCAGCTAATAACAGAGAAAAAAACTGTGCAAAAAAAGCCTAAAACATGCATGCATTTGCATTCTCCATTCCCTACAATGAAGATTTTTTACTTTTTGAATAAAAAATAAATTAAAAAAGAAAGAAATATTCAATGAAAAAACAAATTTTGACACCAGTCTGCTGTACACTGCTGTACTGCACTGGTGACCGTATTTAAAAAAAAAAAAAAAAATTTTTAAACTTCATTTTCAAAAGAATTGTGAAAAAAAATTACAAATTTAAAAAACTTGCCATGCCTCTTACTAAATACCTTGGACTGTCTACTTTCCAAAAAGGGGTCATTGGGGGGGGTATTTGTATTGCCCTGCCATTTAAGGGCCTCAAGAAATTAGATAGGCCGTCAGTACATCAGGACTGATCAATTTTCAAATACATATACAGTAGTCTGTGGATGCTATAACTTTCACACAGGCGAAATATACACTAATTTGAGTTCTTTTTACCCAAGTATAGCAGTATACAGTTTGGCCTAAATTTATGAAGAAAGAATATTTGCAAAATAACAAAGAAAAACTCGTTTTTTTTGTAATTTAGCAACAACGAGAAAACCCAGTGATGATTAAATACAACCAAAAGAAAGCTCTACCTGTCTCAAAAAAAATTGCAAAAAATCCATATGAGTACAGTGTTTTATGACTGAGTAATTGTCATTTAATGTGTGACAGCGCTGAAAGCTGTAAATTGGCCTGGGCAGGAAGGGGGTAAAAGTGTCTGGTATTGAAGTGGTTAATAGTTTTACAGTGAAAATATAAAAATGAGCATGGCATCAAATAAAATTACATGCAATAATGTAATGCTGCACCAAAACATTTGTGAAATACTAATAAAGCAAAATTTGATGAAAAATTGGGTGCAAAACCATATACAAATACCCAATCCAACATGGATATGCAATAAAATAATAATCAACACATGACCATGAATAAAATATGAAACTGTCCACCATATATGTCAAAATAATAAATGTCTATTAAGGAAAATTGTTGCCCATACTTACCGTAATTTTCCTTTCCTGAATCCTCCCCATGTCAGCCTACTATGGGTCAGCTCCGCCCCCTCTGACCCCTCCAGGACCACCTTTTTCCTAGCCCATAAAGGGCGGCTGTCTGCCCGCACCAGTGTTCAAAAAATACCCGCCTGGCGACGGATAAACTGGGTGGGAATCCTCTGGCTGACATGGGGAGGATCCAGGAAAGGAAAATTACGGTAAGTATGGGCAACAATTTTCCTTATTCCTGGACCTCCCCATGTCAGCCTACTATGGGATGTACCAAGCAACATTAAAAAGGGAGGGAAGACAAAAAATAAGCCAAACCCTCAATGCAATGCTACTCAAATTTTTAATGGGCAACAGTAATAACCATAGAGCCAAATGTTTCCTCAGGTGGACACGCCAAATTAAGCCTGTAATGCCTAATAAAAGGTGTTGGGCGCGTTCCAGCTTGCTGCTCTGCAAACTACCTCAGGGGCGACCCTTACGTATGCTGCCCAGGATGCTGCCATACTCCTCATTGAATGTGCTTTGATCTCTGAAGGAGGAGGAAGGCCCAGCGTTTTGTATGCAATATGTATGGTCTTTGACAAATCCAGAAGACACAACTCTGGATGTTGCTTGTATACCCCTTTTAGGGCCCATTGGGAAAAACTACAGCTGACCTGCTTTTAGTCCATTCCAGGTAGGTTGAAACCGCAGAGGCCAGGTCTAACCTACTCCACTCATCAGCTGTATCCGCCGGAAAGGCTGGGAGAATGACTTCCCAGTTCCTACGAAATTATATGGCAACCTTAGGTAGTAAGCTTGGTATCGGCCTAAGGACTGTCTTGTCTGGGAGCACCAAACAATATGGTTCTTTAGATGAAAAAGGCGCACAACTCGGAGACTCTTCTGGCCGAGGCAACAGCTAGTAAAAAACAAAAAAAACTGTTAAAAGAAATAATGAACAAGAGAAAGCTTGATCAAACGGAGGAACCAGCGATGTTCCCAAGACTAGTGTTAAGTCCTCTTTTGGAAAAAACTATTTCAATGGACATCTAATTTCTATGGCTCCCCCTAAAAATTGGATCACCAACGGATGTAGAGCATATCTTGTACATGACATAGCCGACAAAGCAGGGATTTGACCCTTCAGGGAATTATAAGATAACCCTAAGAGACCACTCTGCAGAAACTCCAAAATGTTAGATACCGAAGGAGATCCAAGGCCCCAAACCCTTTCTGTAGTATTCCAGATCTGGTAATAGGTTACAATCGTGGACCTCTTACGAGTCTGTAATAATGTCTACACTATACTGCACGAGAGACCCAAGCCAGCTAAAGCCTCCCTCTCACTTCCAAGTTATTTACTTCATCCTTCTGCGGTTCGGGTGTCAGGCCCCACTCCGCAAAAGGAGATTTTGACAAGGAGGCAGTGGGATTGGTGAGCCCAACTTTATCCTCCAAGCCAGAGGGAACCACGGCTGCCTGAGCCAGTAAGGTAAGACTGCTATTGCTGTGATCCTTTCTCGCTGAATCTTCAGCAGGATTTTGAGAGCCAACGGAAGCGGCAGGAACACATATACCAAGGGGAAATTCCAAGACCTGGACAGAGCACCCCGACCCAACGCCTGTGGATGCCAGGTTCGGGAGGAGAAGCAAGGCAGTTTACAATTCCCCTCCAATGCCATAAGATCTATCGATTGAGGCCCCATTCGTTGTGATCCTCAAAGCCTCGACTCAAGTGATCTGCTAAAACATTCCCAGGCTCTGGGAGATAAGATGAAGTAAGAGAGCCGAGATTCTTCTCTGCGCATAGGTAGATTGACATGCCACCTGAAGGAGAGGGCGACTTCTTGTGCCCCCTTGATGAGACACGTAAGCCACCGTAGTTGTTCAAAGACTCTTGACAGCTCGACCTCGCAACATAGGTTGGAACGCTAAGAGAGCGCGTCTTAAGCATCCAATCCCAGGAAATTTGAACTCTTCACCCCTTGAACCTGCTGTCCCAGGCAGTGTGCCCCGCAGCCTGCCAGACTGGCATTGGTCGTCACCACTATTGGTTCTGAGGCCTTCAATGGAACTCCGGGGAAAGATTGCGAGCTACTGACCACCAAACCAGTGACCAGATTATCGGAATTGGCAGATAGATTTTCTGGAACAAGGAGTGACGATCCCACTGAAGAAGAAAGTTCCATTGAAACCTTCTTCTGCGCTACCTGACCCACGGGACTACTGGAACTGTGGGTGATAGAACCCCCAGATACTGCATGCATTGCTTTACCATCATATAAGGTCTGGCTATCACTGCTTTTGTCTAAGACTGAATCTCCTGGACCTTCCTCTGAGGAAGAGAAACACCACCCTGATCCGTGTGGAATTGTACTCCCAAATACTCCAACATTTGGGTCGGATGCATCTGGCTCTTCTGAGAGTTGAACAACCAACCGAAACGAGCTAGTGTTTTACAGGTGAAGTACACATGAAGTAGAAGGAGCTCATTTGACGGACCCAGAAGTAGCATGTCGTCTAGATAATGGAATATTTGCACTCCCTTGACCCTGAGAGTCGCGATGACAGCAGACAGTAGCTTTGAGAACATTCTCAGAGTCGTGCAGAGACCGAATGGGAGACATTAAAATTGAAAATTAGAGCATTCCACGGAAAACCTGAGAAATCGATGGTGAGATGCGTCTATGGAAACAAGAAGATACTCTATTATGCACATTGAGCCCCTTCTCAGGCCTCGCCCACTCATCATCAAATACTTCTTTAATTTCGGAAATGAATGGGAAGGAAGGTAATGATTTCTTTAAATACGGGTAGTATCTCTGCTGTTTCTTTGGAGGTGACAATTCTTCCTGCCACTTCATCGCATCCTTAACAGCCTCCACCAAGGGGGGAACCAGTGCAAAAAATCAAACGTATGCGATTCCAAGACCATCACACCCTCAGATGGATCCGAATCGCTATCGACTTCAGAGTTAAAACGCACTGAAAACACATGATCTGAATCTGCAGATGCTTAAAGATACCGCGGGATGAGCAGGATTCCTTGAAAGGCTGTTTAACCCTTCCTTGACTGTGTCCTTAATGTAGGATTTAACCTGGCGTGCATTTGCAGCATTGTCCTGAGCCGCCTCCTTGAAGCAAGATACACAAACCCACTTTCCTCTGATGACCTCAGCTGAGCAGGCCCAACATGCTCCTTCTTCTGCCTGGGCTGGTGATGAAGATCTATCCAAAGAAGAGGATCTTCTTCTCTGTCTGCGCCCGGATATGCTCTTTCTAGAGGCTTTCTGATGTCTTGACCTCTCTTGGCTCTAGTCCGAGCGACTAAAGTGAGGTAAGGGTGAGGGAGATCTGGAATGCAGCGACAGCAGGCGTCTATCCAGCTGCATGCGACTCTGCGATATGTCATGTCCAGTCTCCTTTTTTACTCCTTTGAGGCTAGAGTGCTGATTAGGAACCTCTTTGCGGGCATTTAGCGCGCATTGGGCCCTTCTCTCTGTAAAACAGAGGATGTGCTCTCTTTTTTAAAAAAATAAAAATAAATAACTAACTAACTAACCAAATAAATAAAATAAACTTCTCCATCCGAATCTTCAGTGCTGAGGCAGCTAGGCAGGCAGGCAAAACTCCCCAGATCTATAAAGGCACAGGATAATAAAAAGACTCCAGACAAGTAACACAGCAGTAAGTAATAGAAGTCAGGCTTACCAGAGCAGAGTAGCAGATTGATCAGCTGGAGGCTGAGATTAGCCTAAAGGACAGAGCCTGCTGCAAATCAGTAGTGAGCATTCTGGTGTTTGCTAAGCAATCCAAGAGGAAGCTACCTCTGACCTCACCTGCTCAACTCTGAGCTTCCTGAAAGGAATACATGTGGAGGTGGTGAACTGCAAGTCCCAGCGAGCCAAACCACTGCATGAACGCACAAAAACATGGAAGGAGAGAGTGCCAGCACCTGCCTAACGAAGTTGTATACAGTAATTTATACTGTTGTGACCTTGCCAGTAATACACAGTCATTTATACTGTACCATACAATCCCAGCACCACGGGAACCCACACTCCTCGGGATATTTACAGCCCATCTAGGGGGGTCTTCTGATCCGGGAGAGGCTTAACCCGGACAGGATGGATGGTGGATGGAGAAAAAAATAAATAAATACATAAATAAAATAAAAATAAATATAAATAAATAACTAAAATTAAACTTTAAAAGGCGTCCGGAGCAAGGACGAAAAAAGAACACTGGTGTGGGCAGACAGCCGCCCTTTATGGGCTAGGAAAAAGGTGGTCCTGGAGGGGTCAGAGGGGGTGGAGCTGACCCATAGTAGGCTGACATGGGGAGGTCCAGGAAATATATATATATATATATATCTGTGGTGAAAAATATACATATACACATGTATTAAAATAAATCCTTATATATAATCGTGTAGATTCTTCTTTATACACTGTGCTCCAACACCGTGCCTTTCTAAAGTGCAGATGTGCTTAATTCTTATAAACTGTGCTTCACCCAAAGTGACACATCAAACTGCTCACCAGATATCCCTGGCCACAAGGTGACCACCAGGCATAGAAAGTAGGCAAAGGATTTCTCAATGAACCAGGATTCTCCAAGCCAGACCACACTCCAAACGACCATTTAATTATCGGTCGAACTCCAATCAATGAGTGGTAATCCTCCAAATGTTACACTTTAGAGTGCCAATCCAGCACTCATTATCCTTATATCTGTGAAAAATGGCTCCCACAAATACGAGCCACAGAGAAGGCGATAAAGTGTAATAAAGTATTTTTTATTTTAAAAGCACTTACATGCCATAAACGATAGGCAGCTCAGCTGATGGATGAGGCAGGGGCCGGTCCGTCACTAAGATCGTGAGGCAGGAAACACGGCGTGCGTCTCAGCTAGTAATAGAAATGAGGGCTCCTGTATCTTGTGTGTCAAGCCTCGTTCTCAATGCATTTCGTGCTCATGCGCACGTCTTCAGGAAAATGGCCAGTTTTACGTTTAGGAAGCTTAGCAAACTTCAGTTACATCTATAAATGCAGGTGCTCTACGCTTTATATGCCAAGGGTACCATTTACCCCCATTCTGGTACTGAATATTTTGCATTGCAATCTCATTATACAAAATATCAACTTATACCATAAATTGGCTTGTATGTAGTACCACAAAATATAAAATATATTGTGTGCTAACTCTACCATTTATCCATTACTAGTTTCATGGATGAAAACATAAACCACAGATTTTGTGACACTTATTAGCATTACCAGTGTGGGCTTGTTCACACTAGTGGCAGGCACTGCAGCTCCTCTGAAAAGTGATTCATGCTCAGATTGCTTTTCAAAGGCATTTGACAGGTGGTGAGGAGGTGATATCACTTCTCCTCACTGCCTGTTTTAACCCCTGAAATGCTACATTGGTTGGTAGTAAAACCGTGCCTCGACCATGGGGTTTTACAGCCCCCAACTGCCAGTGCGAATGGGCCTTAAATGTATCAGTGGTTTCTAAAGAAGAACCATTTTTCAAAACTGCAATGGAGAAATATATTGGTGAATTGTTTGAGAGAAAGGGAAGCAAGCAATGGTTGCTCCCCCCATGGTACACAAATTTATTCCAGGAAAATGAATTGCTTTCGGTTGAGAGATGAGACTTTATCAGCCTGTGCTATTAGAAGGCATGAACGGGATGACTGATAACTAGGATTTCCTGATACTTGATAGGAGTTAAGGGAGTGCATTCACAGTTGAGGTGGATCCAGAACTTGCCTGGCGTAAGATGAGAGATTGTATGCAGCTGGAGGAGTTTTTGATTTAGAAGCAACTGTGAAGCCTAAACTCCCACCAGCTAAAATGTTCAATTAAAGTATGCGCATAATCAAAATGACACTGGTTTGAGTAGTACTGTAACAGAAGTACAGCCAAGGCCAAAAAAATTACAGTAGCAGCTGAGTCAGTTTTGAGCTGTACTATTAGATGACTGATAAACTGTCAGTAATGTTACTGAAGCATGTGAGATTTCTTAAGGCCCCATTTACACACAGGTGTTTAGAAATCGCAAGCAAATTGCACAATGCACGTTTGGGTACCATTCATCTTGAATGGATCTCCTCTGGCTCAGGGCCAAGATGTGGTCCCTGAGCTTCTCTGCTGCCACAGACGCACTTAGGGCAGTCCATTAAAGTGAATAGGCTGCCCTATGCACAACGCGCGGAACCGAGTGAGAATTACCCACACAAAATCGCATACAGTAACACTTGTTCCCGCTACATGCAGTGTGAAAAGGGCCTTAGCGCATTTATTTTATTCTTAAAATGACAAACAAATCAAAGATACAAATACATGTAAAGAGAACATTTCCATTAAACCTTTGCTGCATCGCTTACAAGGATACATAGTGTGATTAGGGAATAGAAGGGGTATATTTAAACATTTGTATGTACATTATCAGGGGAATTCATATAGGGTGTCATAGAAACCCTTTAAAATTCTGTTGGGTACAGCATTGAAAGTGTTGGTGTTTGCATCCGATTCATGCACCTGTCATAGACCAATATATCAATGTCTGCATTGGGCACTTCCTCAGCACCTTTCCTTCCGGCTACTGCACCAATCACACTGACAGGCACAAGCAGTAGTTAATGGGGTGGGTGGAGTCTCATGATAGTCAAATCAAATCTAATAGTGGCTTTTGAAGCTGCCCACTGATGTACACTGTCGATCAAAGATAAAGCGGACCTAATGGGGAACTAGTCTCTCAGTTTCCAATCAGACTCCACCCACTCAGTGACAAGTAATTTCCCAAATATGGGCATTGCCCACATTTGGATAATGACATCAGCTGTATCCCTGTTTACATTCAGGCTCTGTTCACATATATGTGAATTGGATGTGTTTTTAACCGCATCCAATTCGCATTACATGTGAATCGGACCGGCTTTCAATAAAGTCGGTTCATGCATGAACGGGGGGATGCAGTGCGGTTCTGTGCGATCTCGGGTCTGGTTCAGGTGCTAAAGATTTGCACCTGAACCGGTGAACAGAACGGCACCGAACTGCCGCGCTGAAACTGCAGCCACATATGTGTGAACCCAGTTTTAGCTTTCTGGGTAATCTAAGCCTAAGTTCACATTGCTGCGGGTTAGAAATTTCAACCCAGCAATGCAGTCCGACTTCGGGGGTGATTTGACAGACATCTTTACAGGTTCCTGCCAAAAATAATACAGCAACTACTTTTGGGAATCCGTGCGGCGCCACGACGATTCGGACGGTGTCATTTCCGGCAACAGCCGCAGATTTGGCATGCAATTTGACATGTAAAATCGCATGCCAAATCGGACCAATGTGTTAGTGGGCTGAGTCTTGATCTGACTGCTTCCTCTGTACTTTCAGATAGTGAGATGTGTACCCTGTACACTTCACAAGCACAGTACAGCAGGGACATTTTATGTATAAAGGTAAAAAATGTTCTCTGTGCAGCAGCTCCCCCTAATACTTACCTGAGCTCCCTCTCAATCCAGCGATGTGCACAAGAGCAGCGACTCTCCGGGGACTCTCCCTCCTCACTGGCTGAGAAAGCATGCGCACAGGAGCTGCCGGTCACGGCACGATCGTGCGCTTTCTTCAGTGCGCATGCGTTGATGGCACTGGCACAAGCATATATGGTAAATATCTCCTAAACCGTGCAGGTTTAGGAGATATTTCCAGTACCTACAGGTAAGCCTTATTATAGGTGTAGCACTGACCCCCGAAGGAGCTGCTGGTTTTATTGGGCTTACCGTTACCTTCTTCACCTCGTCTCCGTCTAAGGTTTCCCGTGGTAGATGGCCCAAAGAAATGTAGAAACTGACACTTGATCTTCCTTTTGGGTTATTTATTTGAAAGATAACACAGTCTCTCAATGGAGGGTAAAGGGTTAGGAAGAAAGTTCGGGTACTTTTGGAACTGCAAAAATAGAAAGTCTCTCACTATAGAAATCCAGAGAATTAACGTTTCACAGCTGGATACTCACAACCACCGGATAGACCTCCTCTCACTAGGCCTAGCAGCCGGTAGAGTGTTAGGTAATGCAAAGTCTCTGCCACAGACTTAGATGTAGAACACTTGAGAAAAGTCTCTGCCACAGACTTAGATGTAGAACACTTGAGAAAAGTCTCTGCCACAGACTTAGATGTAGAACACCTGAGAAAAGTCTCTGCCCCAGATTTAACTGAGGGACTTAGACAAATTTAGAGAGCTATCATACGGTACCAGTATCTCTCAGCCGGTCCGGCGATACTGTATGAGTGTAGATCCATTTAGTGTCCTTCAACTGAGCCTCCAGGCTCCTTCAGAGAAACCAGCCTTGTGCATGGCCTTCTCCCGAAGAGTCCTCCCCTGGATGCTTCTCCAGTTGCTGGGCCTCTCCTCAGACAAGACGGCACCGAACCACTTTTGAATCCTCAGGACTCGATATCCATTCGAGCCTGTCGCTGCAGTTGCTTTGCCTCGGGCTATCCAGCCCTGAGACTCGGAATTGCATGGATCCGCACCTCAGGCCAGGAGGGCTGGTCAGGAGGACCAGGACCAAACAGAGAGAAAATATCTTCTGGTCTGGAACCATGAAGCACGTGATCTGAGTACCTTAAATACCACCCCAAAGAACGTACAGCAGGATGACACTCCCACTGGGCTGGTTCAGAGAAAAGAATGGTACCCAATACGCCCAGCCAAACTGCGTTCTCATACCTGCCGGTGGTGACAGCGACACCTACGGCCAAGGAGAACTCAGTGCAATTCCAGCTAGACTGGTACTGAAACCATAATTTGGCATAATTAGCCCTAAAACCCAACTGTGGTTTCAGGAATATTAACTTTGAGAAACACATAGCGCATGCTCGTCAGGAGCCAGCGCTACATAGGCTTACCTGTAGGTAAAAGTTGTCTGTAAGGGTTTACAACCACTTTAAGGAAGGCTGCCAGCTCCTTAACAAAAACACCCCTAAACACTGCAAAAATTCTGGCAAAAAATGCAAAAAATTTGCATTTATTAGCCAGGGTTTTTTGGAGCCTAAAAGTGTCTCTCAGATTGGTGTGCGTTCTGAGCATCGGGGATGTGAGAGACCAGGTCACAGCTAGCTGTCTTGGGAACTCCTTATCCTGAGCCGTAGAAGCGAGGCACCATGAAGATGGAGAGAGCCGCCGATGTGGAATACTGGAGCCGCTGCCAGATTATGCAGACACTGCCAGGACATCGGTGATCACATGGGCTGTAAGTAAATGCGTTTTGGAGGTTAAGATCCGCCTCTTAACTAATTTTGTTTACAGCCTCTTGGTTCCCAGCCTGACAAATGAGACATCCCCACACAGCCAGCGGCTTTAAATAGAAGTTGCTCACAGCCTTCGGATTAAAATGGTAGTAAACTGCCAACTGTTTTTTTTTTTAACCACTTCACGCAAAATCACATACCTGTACTTCATCTTGTTGAAGTGGTTATACCAGGGTGATGCCAGGCACAGGCATCACCCCGGTACTGTTTTTTTTTTTTAGAGCTAGCTTTCATGTGATAACAACTGATGTGGTTAAGCAACCGCCTGGCCATTATTAAAAGCAGTTGGAGGGGACATCCCCCCCCCTCCCGCCACTCCGCTCGGGTCTCCTGTCCCACTGGCTGGCCGAAGTCCCGAACAAAGCCATAATCGGCTCTGATCGGGTCTCCGATGTAGTAACCCGGAAGTGACTACGTTAAGGCCCCTTTCACACTGGGGCGTTTTTCATGCGGTACAGCGCTAAAAATAGCGCCTGTTCACCGCCTGAAAAAATCTGGCCCCTTTAACTCCAGTGTGAAAGCCGGCGGGCTTTCACACTGGAGTGGTGCGCTAGCAGGACGGTCAAAAAAGTCCTGCTAGCAGCATCTTTGGAGCGGTATAGGAGCGGTGTGTTCACCGCTCCTTCCCATTGATTTGAATGGGAAACCGCGGTAAAAACCGCGGCAATACCGCCACAAAGCGCCGCTCTGCGGGGGTGTTTAACCCCTTTTTCGGCCGCTCGCGGGGGGTAAAACCGCACCGCGAGCGGCCGAATACAGCGGTTAAAACGACGGTAAAGCAGCACTAAATATAGCGCTGCTTTACCGTCACCGCGGCTCCCCGCCCCAGTGTGAAAGGGGCCTTACTCGGCAGCCAACAGCGCCGATTTTAGACCCCAGATCCCTCCATAAAGAGTACCTGTCACTGCCTATTACTGTCACAAGGGATGTGTACATTCCTTGTGACAGCAATAAAAGTGATCAAAAATTTTTTTTTTAAAGGAACAGTGTAAAAATAAAAAAATGTAAACACACATGTGAGGTATCGCCACGATCGTTAGCACAAGTACAATAATTCTAGCAAAAGACCTCCTCTGTTACTCTAAACTGGTAACAGTTAGGCCACTTTCACACTGAGGCGCTTCTAAACTGCCAGTAAAAACACTGAGCGCTTTTGAAGAGCTTTTCAGGTGCTTTTGAAGAACTTTCCATTCATTTCATTGGGGAGGGTAGTTTTTCACAGCCCTGCCAGCACACTGCCCCAGTGTGAAAGCGTTCATTGATTTTAATGGAAATAAGTTTTCGTGAGCTTTTTAGGCGCTGTTTTTAGCGTGAAAGCGCCTGAAAAGCGCCTCAGTGTGAAAGTGGTCTTAAAAACGTTTAAAGCGTCGCCTATGGAGATTTTGAGGTACCGTAGTTTGTTGCCATTCCACGAGTGCGTGAAATTTAGGCATCTATTTACTCAGGGTAACATCATCTTTCACAATATACAAAAAAATGGGCTAACTTTACGTTTTTTTTTTTTTTTTTTTTTAATTCAGTGAATTTTATCCAAATAAATTGCGTTTGAAAGACCACTGCGCAAATACCATCCGATATAAAATATTGCAACGACTGACAATTTATTCTCTAGGCTCTTTGCTAAAAAAAAAAATATATACAGTAAAAACATTGGTTTGAGAATAACTTAAAGCGGAAGGCCCCCCTAAAAAAAAAAAAAAAAGAGCATTAATATTCGTAACAAAAAAAAATTGGAAAAATGCTGTTTTTATTTTCCTTGCATGTCCCCCTCAGATCTACAGTGCCTGCACTTCCAAGTGCACTTGTAGTGTAAAGTGGATTTGCCTTTAGTAAATAAACCCCTTTGTTTGTTATTTGCAACATAGTATATTGCAGTTTTTCCCTGGCTTCTCTTCTATGGTATTTCTATTTCCCCTGTTACAAGCTGACAATTCTTTTTTCATCGACAATAAATAGAAATATTTCTTTTTCACAACCCACCCCCAACGTTCAGTACTTGTTTTGCTCTGCCACACGTTTACTAAGCCGCTGACGTGCTTTCATTCTGAATTATAAGAAAAGAAAAGCACACACACTGACTAACGCTGGACTAGAGCAGCCATGCACTGGCTGTTTCCTCAGCCTTATGTCGCCCATTATAGGAGACAAGGAGAACAGCAGCAGCTCACACACATTTCTCCAATCAAAACAACACGACTTTCTCACTTGGCGCCAAACTCATACAGACCTTCCCGTCCAAACCCCGCCCCCATCCGCTCTGCGCCCTATCAGCGACGGCTATTGGATGTTCCGGGTGCTCGGCGGCACATGGCAGTGTATGTATATGTGGAGGGTCATGGTGTGTGTGGAGCCCAGTCATGGCGGCGGAAGCTGCTACTGTGTACACAGGGAGCTGGTTTCCAGGCGTCCTTTGTTGCCCCTACTCTGTATGCTCGGTTTGTTTTGGATGAGTGCGGGTCCGGGAACAAGTAGTAGTCTCCAGTGCCAGTCCGAGTCTTGTCTTACTAGATAGAACGTATTCACCAATGTCTATATACAATACGTTGTGTGCATGTTACAGTAAAGCTGTCAGCTTTGTATGTTTTCATATTTTTGGAATGGCAGGAGTAACATGTATTTATATGGTGAAATAAAGATCAGAATTAGCCTTAGGTGTATTGTAGCTCTCACTACACACATTACAATCTGATTGTGGAACCTCTGCTGCATTAGATCCAACAACAAGTAAGGATGAGCTTGGGCGCGTTTGCAGCCGCATGTGCAGAGCCCGCCAGGAAGTCGGCACTGCGCTAATCACAGGTAGTGAGACCTTTTCCAATCTGTGCAGCTGCGGATTGGGAAAATGTATCTGCCTGTGATTAGCGCAGCGCAGACTTCCTGGCGGGCTCTGGACGTGCGGCTGCGAACAAGCCCGAGCTCATCCTTACCAACAAGTATGTAGTGCAAGGACCTACCTGATTGGAAATGGATGGAATAGGCGGCTCTTCCTGTTACATAGTTTGATTAGATCTAAAGCTGATTGTATGATCAGATCGGAGTGTGTAGTGGTGAGCCTAAGAGCCGGTTCACACTGGGACGACTTGTCAGGTGACTTAGCCGCCTGACAAGTCGCGTCCCGTTCTGTACAATGGAAATGTTCTAATAGGAGCGACTCATGTCGCTCCAACTTAGAAAAAGGTTCCTGTACTACTTTGGGGGTGACTTGCATTGACTTCTATATAGAAGTCGTTTTGCAAGTCGCCGCTGCTGTTGTGTGCAGGTCACCTGAGGCAGTAGCGCTGCAAGTCGTGCTGCCTCAGTGTGAACCGGCTGTAAGGCTTGATTCACACTAATGCGTTTTTTGATGCATTTTGCAGAAATGCAGGGAAAATCTATGGAACATGTTCACATCAATGCATTTTTGTGCCTCTGCGTTTTTGGAAAGGGTCAGGGACTTTTTTTTCATGCAATTTTTGCGTTTTGCATGTAATAGAAGTCAATGGACCCGCATCCAAAACGCAAGTACCGCGTTTTTGCCGCGATTTGGTTTTTTTTTTCATTTTTTTTTTGCTAAGCAACCACAGTGTAAAAAAAACCTGCAAATCGCGGCAAAAACGCATGTCCAAAAACGTGGCAAGCACCGCAAAAAGCACTGCAAAAACGCTCAAAAGCAAAATGCATAGATGTCAGTCGAGCCTTGGGCCCCTTTCACATGGGCGGATAGAGTTGTGCTTTTAGCTGCGGACAGATGAAGTTATCTACCGCAGCTAAATGCACGCAATGCTTTCCTATGGCCACATTCACACTCTGCATTTAGTGACGGTTTTGTTACATGCGGTTTTGTGCAGATAGAAAAAATAAAGTTGACTGCGTCCAGGAACGATTTAACCGCTTCCCGACCGCCTCCTGTAGATATACGTCAACAGAATGGCACGGGCAGGCAAAAGCACGTACCTGTACGTCCCCTTTAATTTGCCTGCCCGGGGGGCGCTCGCGCGCGACCCAGTCGGGAGCTCTGTGACCACGGCCGCGGGACCAGCGGACCCGATCGCCGCTGGTATCCCGCGATCGGGTTACGGAGCTGAAGAACGGGGAGAGGTCTATGTAAACAAACCTCTCCCCGCGCTTCCTACACTGACTGTCAGTGATCGGCGGTTCCCTGTCATCGGGAACGCCGATCAATGACGTCAGACGTACAGCCACGCCCCCCTACTGTAAAAAAAAAAACACAACACGTCACACTGACTCCTCCCCGCCCCCTAGTGGTTAACCCCCTAACTACAACTGTCATTTACATAGGAATCAGTGCTATTTAAATAGCAGTGATTGCTGTATAAATGACAAATGTCCCAAAAATGTGTCAAAAATGTCCGATGTGTCCGCCAAAATGTCGCAGTCACAATAAAAATCGCTGATCGCCGCCATTACTAATAAAAAAAAAAAATATTAATAAAAATGCTATAAAACTATCCCCTATTTTGTAAACGCTATAACTTTTGCGCAAACTAATCAATAATCGCTAATTGCGATTTTTTTTTACCAAAAATATGTAGAAGAATACGTATCGGCCTAAACTGAGGAAAAAAAATGTTTTTTTATATATTTTTTGGGGATATTTATTATAGCAAAAAGTAAAAAATATTGCATTTTTTTCAAAATTGTCGCTCTATTTTTGTTTATAGCGCAAAAAATAAAAACCGCAGGGGCGATCAAATACCACCAAAAGAAAGCTCTATTTGTGGGAAAAAAAGGACGCCAATTTTGTTTTGGAGCCACGTCGCATGACCGCGCAATTGTTAGTTAAAGCGACGCAGTGCCGAATTGCAAAAAGGGGCCTGGTCCTTTGGCTGCCAATTGGTCCGGGGCTGAAGTGGTTAACGCAGCTATCTGCACATAACCGCAGGTAATCACAGTTTTCTCTTTCTCCTGTGGATAGCAGCGGCAACAAGGAAAGAAAAACAACAGGAAGCACATGAGAAATGGCAAGAATGTTCCAGACGCAGCTGCATGTAAACGCAATGTACAACTGCAAGTGAACACTGTGCCAGGATTCTCTGAGTTTCAAAATAACAAAACATGCTTGAGGGCTCTTTCACACGGACGGTCCGTATGTCCGTTTTGCATCCTTCCATTTTCGGCTGCAAAACGGACATACATGTATCCCTATGGGATAGCGGGTGTCAGCGGATGAACATCCGCTGATGCCGATCTCGTCCGTGCCCGCTATGGTCCGTTTCTGCAGACGGAGGAAAACCCTATTTTTTTCATCCGTCTGCAGAGCGGATCGGATGACGATGGACTCTATGGTCCGTCGTCACCCGATCTACCATAGGGGAGAGCGGCGCTCTGACAGGTCCGTCCCTGCACAGAGTGCAGAGACGGACCTGTCATCTTCCTGCACAGCGGAGATCGCTCCGGCGATCCCCGCTGAGCAAGCGGCTATCCACGTGAAAGAGCCCTAACAGCGGCACAACATCTGCCAGTGTGAAAGGGGCCTTATGGTGGCTATACATGCTCTAATAAATTATACCATTAGGAATAATTGATCTATAGTCAACAGTCCACACAATCAACATGCCACACACGGGCAAGTGGATTTCAGTCGATAGTTAACCCCTTCATGACAGAGGGTAAAACAAATCTTAACCACATGCCGACCAGGCCATAGCCGAAAGACGGCTACAGCGCGGTCGGCTTATTCTGGGTGGACGTCCGCGGGACGTCCTCCCAGAATCTTGCTTCCGGGAACATCCGTGACCGATGGGTCCTCCGGACCTGGCGCATCACGGATCACGGTAAACCGCCACTGATAGCGGCCGTTTACCACGTGATCGCTCCATCAAATGATGGAGTGATCACATGTAAACATGACGCCGGTTCCTCTCTGTACCGATCGGTACAGTGTGAGTGGAGAGTGGTAGGGATCGGTGGCAGCAGCGCTGTGGGCGGGATCTGCAGTGCCCACAGCTGCTCTGCAGTCACCACCGATCCATCCATCCATGCTCAGCCATCCCTCCATACTCTGCAATACCCATCAATACTCTGCAATACCCTGCGATACTCTGCAATACCATGCCATAACCTGTGATATTCTGCTATGCCCTGCCATACCCTGCCATAACCTGTGATATTCTGCGATGCCCTGCCATACCCTGCGATACCATGCAATACCCTGCGTTACCCAGCCATACTCGGTGTCGGTGATACCCAGCTATACTCGGCGATACCCAGCCATACTCGGCTGTACTCGCCCTCTGTATGTGGCCAGGCTGTGGAAGTCTCACACATGTGGTATCGCCGTACTCAGGAGGAGCAGGAGAATCTATTTTGGGGTGTCATTTTTGGTATGTACATGCTATGTGTTAGAAATATTGTATAAATGAAAACTTTGTGGTAAAAAAAAATGCGTTTTAACCACTTCCCGCCCGCCGGCTGCCATTTGACATCCTTGAATTTGTGCGTGGATATCTGAATGATGCCTGCAGCTACAGGCGTCATTCAGATATTAGCTTTTTCAGCCGGCGATTCCCTACACCATAAGGATGATCATAACGGCTGTTCCACTGCTTGATCGTTCTTACGGGAGGGGAAATGGGACGTCCTCCCGCCGCCCTCCGGTGCTTCTAATGACTCACCGATACGATCAAAGCCAGGATCGTTTTTTTTTTATTTCAGGACCTGTCATATTCCTATTACAAGGGATGTTTACATTCCTTGTATTAGGAATAAGAGTGATCAAAAATGTTTTTTTGGGGAAAAAAGTGTCAAACTAAAATAAATAAAGCACCCCTGTCCCCGTGTGCTCGCATGCAGAGGTGAACGCATACGTAAGTCCCACCCACATATGAAAACAGTGTTCAGACCATACATGTGAGGTATCGCTGCGAACGTTAGAGTGAGAACAATAATTTTGGCCCTAGACCTCCTCTGTAACTCAAAACATGTACCAGTAAACATTTTTAAAGCATCGCTTATGGGGATTTTTAAGTAGGAAAGTTTGGCGCCATTCCACGAGTGTGTACAATTTTGAAGGGTGACATGTTAGGTATCTATTTACTCTGCGTAACTTCATCTTTCACATTATGCAAAAACATTGGGCTAACTTTACTGTTTTGTTTTTTGTAAAAACCCCTTTCGAAAAGTACCGTGCGAGATAAAAAGTTGCAACGACTGCCATTGTATTCTCTAGGGTCTTTGCTAAAAAAAACATATATAATGTTTTGGGGTTCTATGTAATTTTCTAGCAAATAAATGATTATTTTTACATGTAGGAGAGAAATGTCAGAATTGGCCTGGGTTCTCCAGAACGCCTGAAGGGGCTCCCTGCATGTTGGGCCTCTGTATGTGGCCACGCTGTGTAAGCCCCTGTTCACACCTATGCGAATTAGATGCGGCTTACACCGCATCCAATTCGCAGGACATTTCAAAATACATTCATTTTAATGAGGCTGGTTCACATATCTGCGGTGCATTCGCACTGCGCATTGCACAAAAAACGTGTGCGTTTTCTAGGCAGTGCGGTCTGGCTCAGGTGCGAATTCAGGCTCATTATCTTCTATGGGAAGTGAACGCATCTGATTCGCAGATGCATTTCGTTCTGAACACAAATTCTTTCTTTCTCCTCACTACACCTCCCCCTGATCCGCAGCTAAAACGCAGAGGAACCTCTGAACAACTGATTTTTATCTTCGCAGTGAAACCGGAGCTTCAATTCGCACCGCACATGTGTGAACCCGGGCTAAAAGTCTCACACATGTGGTATCGCCATACTCAGGAGTAATAGCAGAATGTGTTTTGGGGTGTAATTTGTGGTATGCATATGCTGTGTGTGAGAAATAACCTGCTAATATGACAATTTTGTGAAAAAAAGAAAAAAGAAATCTTGATTTTGCAAAGAATTGTGGGAAAACTACACAAAGTACTTTTCTGGCATGTTAGGTTCTCAAGAAATGAGATAGGCCGTCAGTACATCAGGTGTGGTCAATTTTCAGATATTGGCACCATAGCTTGTGGACTCTATAACTTTCACAATGACCAAATAATAAACCTCAATTTGTACTTATTTTTACCAAAGATATGTAGCAGTATAAATTTTGGCCAAAATTTATTAAGAAAAATTACAAATTTGCTAAATTTTATAACAGTCTTTTTTCTTTTATAGCACAAAAAAAACGTGATTACCGTAAATACCACCAAAAGAAAACGGAAAATTGAATACTTACCTTCCGTAATTTTCCTTTCCTGGTGCCTACCCATGGCAGCATACCAATGTTTGGTTGCCCCGCCCCCAACCAACCCACAGGACCACTTTAAACTCTAGAAATAGGAGAGTTGAGCCCCCCTGTCAGTATTCTTGTAACTAGACTCCAAACCTCTTAAGGATTATTGAAGGGAGGGTGTATGCTGCCATGGGTAGGTACCAGGAAAGGAAAATTACGGAAGGTAAGTATTCAATTTTCCGTTTTCATGGTGCCTTCATGGCAGCATACCAATGGTTAATAACTCGCTTACAGGGAGGGTACTGCAATAACAATTTTAATAACAACTACAGTACAGAAAGTTGCAAGGTTTTTTTCCCAAAATCTCGGGAAGTGAGAGCTGCTGGATCCACACTATAGTGGGACATGAAAGTGCTGAATGATGACCAGCTGGCCGCCCGACAGATCGTTTCTGGGGAGACCCGTGCCAAAGCTGCCCAAGAGGCGGCCATCCCTCGTGTTGAATGTGCATTGACCGCGTTTGGAACAGGGAGACCACTAGCCCGGTATGCCCTTTGTATTAACTTCACAATCCAGCTCGCCAGGGTTGTCTTCGATGCCGCTTTCCCCTTCTTTGCGCCTTTGCTGATGATAAACAGCCTTTGATCTTTCCGGAGCTGTTGTGTTAACAGCAAGTAGTGTTTCAGGGATCTGGCTACGTCTAGCTCATGAAGCCTTGTGGAGGATGGTTCCTCCTCGAAAGTTGGTAGAACCCATTCGTGACTGAGGTGATAGATTGAAGGTACCTTCGGGACGAACTGATGGATGGGTTGCAAGACCACCCTATCCGGAAAAAAGGTGGTGTAAGGTTCTTGAGCCCCTAGGGCTTGGATTTCCGATATCCTGCGTCCCGAGGTGATGGCGATTAGGAATACCAATTTCATGGTGATATCCTCCAGAGAGCATTCCTCCGTGGGGGCGAAAGGAGGGCTTGATAAAACATTGAGTACTATTGTTAGGTCCCATTTTGGATACAGAGTCTTTCTGGGGGGGCCGAAGCCTTAGTACCGCTTTTACGAAGCGTTCCACTAAAGGGTTCAGCGCCCAGCGTGTATCTGTCAGGGCTGAGAGGGCTGAGACTTGAACTTTCAAGGTGTTTAGGCCTAGACCTAAATCTAAACCGGCCTGCAGAAACAGGAGAATATTCTGTACCCCCGGCTCCAGGGGATCAAACTGATTAGCTTCAGCCATTTCTGTGATTTTCCTCCATATTCTGTAGTATGTGGAGTTGGTGGTAGCTTTTCTGGCCTGCAACAGTGTTTGGACGACACTAGGTGCACACCCTAGCTTGTCCAGCCTTTCCCGCTCAATTTCCATACCCTCAGATCCAGGATTTCTGGGTGTTGGTGAGAGAGGTCGCCCTGTGACAGCAGGTTGTTCCTGTAAGGAAGACGGAGCGGCTTGCACATGGCCAATTTGACTAGTAGCGCGAACCATGGTCTTTTGGGCCAGTATGGGATTACTGCCAGCACTGTGACTGTCTCTGACGTCAGCCTCTGGAGGAACCGCAATATCAGGGGAGTTGGCGGGAACGCATACCCCTTCTGGAAGTCCCAAGGTTTAATCAGGGCGTCCACCCCCGCTGTTCCTGGTGATGGGAACCTCGAGAAAAAACGGGGTGTTTTCGCATTGAGGGGAGAGGCGAAGAGATCTATTTGGGGAGTGCCCCACTGTTGGCATATCCACCAGAAAGTTTCCTGATTGAGAGACCACTCGTTGTTGTCGACAAAGGTTCTTGACAACTGATCGGCTAGCTGGTTCTCGGGCCCTGGAATGTAAGAAGCCCGTAGATCGACTAGGTTCTTCTCGGCCCAGTTCAGGATGGGTGCCACCTCGCTGAGAAGGGATTTGCTGTGTGTTCCCCCTTGGTTTTGGACGTAGGCTACCGCCGCCTTGTTGTCCATCCGTAGAAGTATGGATTTTCCCCTGAGATAGGGGGCCAGGTTCTGTAATGCCATCCATGCCGCCGTTATTTCTAAAATGTTGGACACAACATTGACTGGGTTGAATTGCCACCTTCCCTGTACTAGTTGACTCTGCACGTGTGCTCCCCAGCCCACTTGACTTGCATCTGACGTGAGGACGGTCCACGGGATGGGCCCTAGGGAGCAGTGTACCTGAAGATTGGCCGTTCTCGTCCACCACCAAAGACTGGACTTCATGGAGGGGGTAATCCATATACCCTGATCTAGGCGGTCCTTTTTCCACTGTGATAGGAACCCTATTTGGAAACCCCGCAGATGCCATCTGGCCCACTTGACCATGGGGATACAAGAGGATAGGGACCACAGAAGGCTCAGGCAATCTGATGCAGGTATGCGATGGCCTGCTAGCATCCTTTTCACCTTGGCTATTAGAGCCGGCACTTTTCCTGATGGTAGCGATACTGCACTTTCGGAGGTGTTGAAGAAAGCCCCTAAATATACCATCCTCTGGGTGGGAATCAGCTGACTTTTGGAATGGTTCACCAGCCATCCAATCTTGCCTAATGTGCTCAGGACCTTTTGCACATGTTCTTCCAGGCTCTCTCTGTGTTGTGACAATATTAGTATATCGTCCAAGTAGTGCAACACTCGGATCCCCTCTTCCCGTAGGGGAGCTAGAATTGCCACCAATACCTTGGTAAAAGTCCTCGGGGCTGTCGAGATCCCAAAGGGGAGACATCGAAACTGGAGGCGTAAGTCCCCTATTTTGAAGCGCAGGAAGGGTTGAAATTGCTTCTGGACCGGAATGTGGAGATAGGCATCTTGAAGATCTATAGAGGCCATCCAATCCCCCGGCTGAACTGATAGAATCACAGTGTTTAGTGATTCCATTTTGAAATGTTCTATCTGGATGTATCTGTTTAATTTTTTGAGATCCAGTACCGGTCTCCATCCGCCTGATTTTTTGGGGACCAAGAAGATCGGGGAATAGAACCCCAAGTGTTCTTCCGAAGCTGGGACTGGTACCACGGCCTGCTGAAGCACCAAAGCTTGCACATACTGCCGAAGAGCTTCCCTTTTTCCCGTGGAGGTCGGAATTTTGGTGGGCTGAAAAGATAGGCGTGGGGGGTGTCTTTTGAACCTCCAATGATGACCCCGCTGGACCACTGATCTGTACAGTTTTCCACCCAAACCTGGGCGAATGCTCCGAGTCGAGCACCTACCGGCCCTGTCTGGGTGGGCAGAGAGTCAAAAGGACTTCTGGCCCTTAGTCGTGGAAGTTGAGGCCTTAGGTTTTCCCATCTTCAGGAAAGTTGCCTGTGACCCTTTCCAGCCTCTCCTATACTCCCTACCTGGGCGGTAGGATCTGGAATCTTTTGCTCTCTGATTCGTCGGGCGCGACACAAACCTCTTTCTCCTGCTTCTGTCTTGGGGAATTAAGCCACTCTTCCCCCCCCCCTGACCCGGGTGATTGCTGCATCCATCTTGTCGCCAAATAATGCTTTCCCATTGTACGGGATACGGCACCATGATTGTTTAGAGGTGGGGTCGGCTGCCCATGGTTTAAGCCACAATGCCCTTCTGGCCGTAATAGAATATAATATGGCCCTGGAGGAACACTTTATGATGTCAATGGCGGCTTCCGCCATGAAGTCTGAGGCTAATTTCAGCTCATCCAGCGCTTTAATGATTTCTTCCACGTCCACACCTTGTCTGAGGGCTGTTTCAATGTTGTCTGACCATATTCTTGTGGCCCTGGAAATAGAGGTTAGGGCGACTGCCGGTTTGCATGCCCTCCCCGTTGCCTGGTAGGATTTTTTCAGGTCTGCATCTATTCTTCGATCCAGGACGTCCTTAAAGGAGACAGCGTCTTCCAAGGGGAGTGTTGTATTCCTGGCTAATCTCATAATTGAGGCGTCTACCGTCGGGACAGCATCAAACAATTGTGCGTCTGCTTCTGAAAAGGGGTACAATTTTGAAAAACGGTTATAGGCCAACGGCCTTTTATCTACCTTCTGCCATTCGTCTGTTATTACCTCCTTGATCTCCTCCATCAGGGGGAAGGTTGACAATTTTCTTTTAAGGTGTGGAAAATATTTTTTGGATTTGGTCGGAGGCTCTGGGTCCTCCTCCCACTGGATTGCATCTTTTACAGCATTAATAAAGGGTTCCACTAGAGCGAAATCAAAAGATGATGGGTTCTCTTCCACCAATTCTGTTTCCTCCTCAGATAGTGCTTCAGGATCATGGTGTGGGGTGGGGGTAATCACTGATTCACCTGAAGATGGAGCAGCCTGGTCTTGACTTACCGCTAGCTCGTGGATAGAATCCTTTATTAGCTGTTTGATGGAATCCATGGATTCCTGTTTGTCTTTTTCTTTGTCTCCTGCGGCTTCTCGGAGGCATTGGGCACATACTAGTTTGTCTGGGAGGGCTTGTTTTCCACATACCCAGCAGGCTTTCTGACCTGGATACCCTGACCTTTGTGCCGAGACATGCCTGTCTGTAGAATGTCGGGATGACCTCTGGCCACTGCGAGAGGCATGGGCTGACGAGGAGTGGGAGTGACCCAAACTTCTATGCCCCCCCTGACCTCCTATCTTGGGACCCCCTGTGGGATGACCGGCGGGATGATGCGTGATGCGGGCTGAGTAAGAGAGAGAGAGACAAGAGGGAAAGAGAGAGAGAAAAAAAAAAGGAAAGTTTTTTCAGTCCCGTTTATTTGAAAAAGTGCTCTTTTTTAAAAACCCTACCTGACTGTTGCAGCCCTTACCTAGTGGTATGTTGAGGATCTTTTTGATGCGGTGTTAAATTGCTATGGGCAGCTAAGAATAAAGGTAGGAGAGGTACTTAGTTGGACTAATGTGAAGTACAAGAATAAAACATCAAATTGTTAAACTTCCAAAATATAAGATCAGAGGAAAAGGGGGGAAAAAAAAAAAAAAGTATATTGCCCCTTCCAGTACCTTGGCTTGGTTCCATATCCAGGAAAGAAAACAGGCTGGACAGCAGGAGAGAGAGAGAGAGCGCTTGAGGTGTGTTCTCTTATGTAGCTGACACCAGACTGAAGCTGTGCTCTCCTTTTATACTGAGAGCGCTTAGGGAGTACCAAGATGGCCGCCGAAGGCTTCAGAGTAGCTATTGCGCATGCGCCGTCTACGTCACGCCGCGGCTCCACCTTCCGCTGAGAAAACAGAGCGGAACGGCGCGCGCAAAGCGCCGCACACACAGGGAGACGCTGAGGAGGGGAGGATGCTTCCCCAATGCTGCCATAACTCGCCCCAGGGGGAACTGTATGTAGGCATGCCTTTGTGATACAATGTGGGGGCATATAGAGGAGAAAGACCAGCGGCTCCTGTTGATCCCCAACCCTAAAAAGATCCACAGAAAAACGGGTTTCCCATACTTATCTGGTGCTTTTAGCAACCCAAGCCATGGGACTCCATGCTGCAGGAGAGCATTAACCTGCAATGGTTGCACCATAGAGCGGTGAGGAAGGGCTGGCCGTGATCCTGCAGGTATGAGGACAGAGAAAAGAATACTGACGGGGGCTCAACTCTCCTATTTCTAGAGTTTGAAGTGGTCCTGTGGGTTGGTTGGGGGCGGGGCAACTAACCATTGGTATGCTGCCATAGAGGCACCAGGAAAGCTCTATTTGTGTGGAAAAAAAGGACAAAAATTGGGTACAGTGTTGTATGACTGAGTAATGTCATTCAAATTGTGAGAGCACCGAAAGCTGAAAATTGGTCTGGTTATTAAGGGTGTTTAAGTGCCCGTGGTCAAGTGGTTAATGCTTGAACACTGTTTTGCAACTTTGACATGTGTTAGTATAACTGTACAGGTCATTGCAACTAAATGTATTCAGATGGATTATACCGTGGTTTTGTTGGGACAATTTTTTTTTTTTTTAACCACTTCAGCCCCGGAAGGATTTACCCACTTCTTGACCAGGCCATTTTTTGCGATATGGCACTGCGTCCATTTAACTGACAATTTCGCGGTCGTGCGACACTGTACCCAAACCAAATTGATCTCCCCCCAAACACACAAATAGAGCTTTCTTTTGGTGGTATTTGATCACCTATTAATTTTCTTCTTTTTTTTTTTGGCGCTATAAACAAAAAAAGCAACAATTTAAAAAAAATGTTTTTTTACTTTCTGCTATAAAACACCCCTGTCCCCCAAAAAAAAATGTATTTATCAGTTTAGGCCGATATGTATTCTGCTACATGTTTTTGGTAAACAAAATTGCCATAAACGTTTGTGCAAAAGTTATTGCGTCTACAAAATAGGGGATAGATTTATGCCATTTTTATTAAAAAAAAAATATTTTTTTTACTAGTAATGGCGGCGATCAGTGATTTTTAGCGGGATTGCGGCGGACAGATTGACTGTTCTAACTGTATGGGGGACTGTGTGACTGGGGAAACACACAGATCCGTCTTCCTGCATAGCAGAAAGAGGATCTGTGTGATCTCCCCTGTCAGAACGGAGATTTGCCTTAATTACATAGGCAGATCCCCATTCTGTCACTGTGGGGAATGATCGCGTGTGGCCAGCGGACATAGAGTCCGCCAGACCCGCTGATTGCCTCCCCTGCTGGCCACAAAAGTGAGTTCCTGCACCAACGTACAGCTACGGTGATTTACGGGAACGATCCACCTTGCCGTAATATGATGGTGGCTGGTCAGGAAGACTGGCACAAATCAGATTTTTTATTTAGCTGTTTAACCGCTTCCCGTCCGGCCTATAGCAGATTGACGGCTGGGAAGTGGTTCAGTTATCCTGACTGGGTGTCACATGACAATGCAATCAGCACAGACCCCCCCTCCCGACAGGGAGAGCTGCCGATCTGCTCTCCCTGTCAGCGCGAACTGAGGAATGCCGTTTACCAGCACTACATGGTTCCTGTGATGATCAGCTGTGATTGGTCACAGCTGATCACATGGTAAGAAGCCTCTGTCAGAGGCTTCTTACCACGATCGGTTATGCACTCGCGATCACCGCGCGCCCCGGCATGTTATCCTGCTGGACGTCATATGACGCCCAGTCAGGATAACTGAACCACCGCCTGCCCTTCATTTTGCTATACGCTGGATGGGAAGTGGTTAAAGGGTAACTCCACTTTCGTGGGGAAAAAAAAAAAAAAAATGCGAATAAAGATAAAATAGCGTATACAATTGCGTCACAAGTCATATTGTTGTTGAATGTTATTAAAAATGACCTTTCCTTTTCAATATGCAGCTCTGCAATTTTCTGAAAATGCAATATGGCTACCTGGAGGTGTTCTGTATACAGAATGCCCCCAGAAACATAATTTCCTGCTTGTGTGATTGGCTCACCAATTTTCCCATAAGTCTGCACTAAGATACAAGTCAGATTTCCAGCATTCCCTGGTGAGATACTTTCAATAGGAAATCATGGCTAAAGGAATGCAGGCCCTGCAGTTTTCCTCATTCGAGGCCTGGAGGTGCACAGCTGATTGATAATTATGAAACCACTCCCATCAGACTTATCAGCACAGGGGAACAAACAGCGATTTCTTCAGAATAATAAAACGTAGGAATCTGCAACAAAGTTTGTTAAAATCCTTGCAATGTACATAGATCACCCAAAGGGGAATGTTTTTTTTTCTCAGCAAAAGTGGAGTTATACTTCAACCACTTGAAGGCCAGTCATTTTCTGGCACTTTTTGTTTACAAGTTTAAATCCGTATTTCTTGCTAGAAGATTACTTAGAACCCCTAAACATTAATGTATACAGTGCCTTGCAAAAATATTCACACCCCTTGACATTTTCTACATTTTGTCATGTTACAACCAAAAATTTGAATGTATTTTATTGGGATTTTATGTGATCGACTAACACAAAGTGGCACATAATTGTGAAGTGGAAGGAAAATGATTTTCACATTTTTTTGCAAATAAATATCTAAAAAGTGTGGTGTGCTTTTATATTCAGCTCCCCTGAGTCAATACTTTGTACAACAACCTTTCGCTGTAATTATAGCTGCAAGTCTTTTTGGGTATGTCTCCACCAGCTTTGCACATCTAGAGAGTGAAGTTTTTGCCCATTCTTCTTTGCAAAATAGTTTAAGCTCTGTCAGAATCCTGGTTTGTTCCTGGTGTCGTGCCCCACACGTGTGTCGTTTTGGAGGATTCCGGAATATCCAGCCGAGAGTCCATCCCAGACCTGGAGGAGTGCTGCCAGAATCCAGCCTTCATCCCTTGGGCGCCACCTACAGGAGTTACCATAAGCCTTACTGACCCACTGCCGTATGGTAGGTGGGTCCAACATCGCTGGTAAGCGTATGCATTCCATAACCATTGGAGGGTTTATATACTCGTCTATACACATTAGCATCTGTGTTTGCAGAGTTTCTCCACATACATCTCATGTGCAAGGATGATCTATGCCATATGATTTATTTTCTTTAACAAAGGACTTTATCATTGTTTCACTATATTATATTGCACCGGACTTTTTCTCACTTTATGAGTCTATTGGCTCTATTTTTTGTTAGCGCTACACATTGTGGTTATTTGCTTGTTTGACTTTGTTTGTTAGAGTGTTGGCTTCTTTCACATATATTTTCAGGATATTCACTGTACACAGTACACTATAGTATTATTTTTTGGATTGATTTCACCATTTTCACTTTTTGAAGTAGCGCAGTGTTTCCCTCACTCCATCTTTACAAAGATGTTGGGAGAGGCGTTGGCTCCGCTAAGGTTAAAAGCAATTCCTATCATCCCTTACCTGGACAACCTTCTAGTGGTGGCAGAATCGTACCAAAAATTGGAAGCGGATCCCCAGACCATACAGGACTTCCTACAGTCCCTGGGCTGGTTGATCAACAAAGAGAAGTCTTCCCTGATTCCGACCCAGAGAGTGACGTATCTGGGATATGAATTTTGCTCAGTAAGCCAGAAGGTTTTCCTCCTACAGGAAAGGATCTCAAAAATGATTCAAGCAATGTCAGCCTTACAGACCAATCAGTCGATTTCGCTCAGAGAAATCTCAGGAGCGGTATGTCTGATGACCTCTTGCTTTCTCGCAGTTCCATGGGCAAGGTTGCACCAACGCCCACTACAGCTGTTTCTGCTAAGGAACTAGGACGGAGACACAAGTTCCCTAGATTCGAGGGTTCGGATACCCTCCAGGGTAAAAAGAAGCTTGTGGTGGTGGAGGTCCCACCTTCACCTGAAAATAGGGTCTGCAGTGGTCCATTCCTATATCCCAGAGGATCACAACGGAATGCAAGTTCCTGGGGTTGGGGAGCCCATCTCAGCAGCAGAATAGCACAGGAAAGGTGGTCCCCCAGGGAAGCAAAAGCTTCATCGAATCAGAGAGAGCTTCTAGCGGTTCAGAGAGCCTTGGAAGCATTTCAGATGGAAATCGGGGGTCACAATCTCCAGATTCTATCCAACAATATCGCTACTGTTGCATACCTCAACAAACAAGGAGGTACGAGAAGTTGGATGCTTTAATCTAAAGCTTAGGGGATCTTATCATGGGCATAAGGGAATCTGGCCTCGATCACAGCAGGTTATCTTAGCCACTACCAGGTGTGTCGGGACAATTGGTCCCCTTATCTGGAGGACTTACTGACAAATGGGGATCTCCTGAAGCAGATTTTTTCGCAAATCAGAGCAATTGACAAACAGAAAAGTTATTTTCCCTGAACCCAGAAGATTAATCGTTGGGGATCAATGCTCTAGTGAATCTGTGGCCATTCAGCCTCTGTTACGCCTTCCCGCCGATCAGGCTAATTCTGGAAGTCCTCCGGAAATTTCTCCTCTTCACCTCTTTTTTGTCTCAAGAGGCCATGGTTTTCTTGTTGCAGACTCTGGTTTCAGAGCTGCAGCTCAGCCTCCCGAAGAGACAAGACTTGTCTCAGGGTCCAGTATTGCACCCACCGGTGGCTTCCTTAACCACTTCAGCCCCGGACCAATTTGCAGCCAAAGGACCAGGCCCCTTTTTGCGATTTGGCACTGCGTCGCTTTAACTGACAATTGCGCGGTCATGCGACGTGGCTCCCAAACAAAATTGGCGTCCTTTTTTTCCCACAAATAGAGCTTTCTTTTGATGGTATTTGATCGCCCCTGCGGTTTTTATTTTTTTTTGCGCTATAAACAAAAATAGAGCGACAATTTTGAAAAAAATGCAATATTTTTTACTTTTTGCTATAATAAATATCCCCAAAAAATATATAAAAAAACTTTTTTTTTTTTCCTCAGTTTAGGCCGATACGTATTTTTCTACATATTTTTGGTAAAAAAAATCCAATTAGCGATTATTGATTGGTTTGCGCAAAAGTTATAGCATTTTGCAAAATAGGGGATAGTTTTATAGCATTTATATTAATGTTTTTTTTTTATTTTTACTAGTAATGGCGGCGATCAGCGATTTTTATTGTGACTGCGACATTATGGGGGACACATCGGACATTTTTGACACATTTTTGGGACCATTGTCATTTATACAGAAATCAGTGCTATTTAAATGCACTGATTCCTATGTAAATGACAGTGGCAGTGAATGAGTTAACCACTAGGGGGCGGGGAGGAGTTAGTGTGACGTGTGTGTTTCCTCACAATCTTTGAGGATCGGATTGTTTTAAAGGCAGATCCGGGTTTTTTGCCTAAGGTGGCCACCACCTTCCTCAGATCGCAGGATATTGTGCTGCCAACCTTTTGCAGTATGCCAAAGGGTGACAAAGAAGACATTAGAAGAATTCTTCTCGTCTATCTAGAGGTCACCAAGACCTTTAGCAAAACAGACGCTTTGATCTCTTTTCAGGAGCACAAAAAGGAAAGGTAGCATCCAAAGCCACCTTAGCTGGGTGGATAAAGCAAGCTATTTCGGAATCCTACAGAGTTTAGGAAGGTTTCTCTGCCTTTTGTCAATGTGCACTCAACCAGAGCCTTGTCTGCGTCTTGGGCTGAAAGCGCTGGAGCCTCACCGGAACAAATATGTAAGGCTGCCGCATGGTCCAGTTTTTCAACCTTCGTTAAACATTATTGCCTAGACCTCCTATCTTCTAAGGAGCAGGCGTTTGGTTGTAAAGGTCCTTCAGGGAGTTGTCCCTTTGTAGACTGGTAAGTTCTGGCTCATGGTCTCTTGGGCTGTCCTGGAAGACACCTTGAGAAAAGCTGAATTGGACTTACAGGTAACTGCTTTTCTGAGAGTCTGATCAAAACTTGATCTAGCTATTTATTATCTTTAGTATTTGTTATTATTTATTTTACACATCGTTTGGTTACCGTACAAATACCGCAACTGCTGACTTAAACAGGTAATTACCAGTCCAGCACTATCCTCACGTGGGCTGGTTCTTCACTGGTCTTTGTGTCCCTGGTGCCAGTGGCACCGCTAGGGGGTGGCTTCTGGTGCTATAGCCCTGAATCTGGGGCCCATAGCCCTGAGTCTCTTACAGGGGCGGAACCAGGGGGGCAATGGGGAAATTGCCCCTGTAGGCAGGACGGTGAGGGGGCCCAATGGGTGAGCAGATGGGCAGGACGGTGAGCGGGCCCAGCGGGTGGGCCGGCTGGTGAGCGGGGCCGGCATATGGACAGACAGTCCAGGTCCCCAAGAAAGTAGCAGGCGGGCAGGATGGTGAGTGGGCCTGGTGGGTGAGCGGATAGGCAGGATGGTGGGCGGGCGGGCAATCCAGTGAGCAGTAGAGCTGCACAATTAATCGTCATCTTGACTAAAGTGTTTCACAATTCTTTCTATGCAAAGAATTCTCTCTGCTCTTCTGAAGCCACAGCCATCAAAAGAAAGGAAGAGAAAATCTGGGCAGTCTGCCAAGAATCAAAACATTCTTTATCAGTTGAACTTAAGTATAAACATTGTAACAATTTTTCAATGGAAAAGACTGTGTGTAAGTGAAAAAAGTTTAAACACTAAACCTTTTTATAACGTTTGTTGGTTTCAAGTTAAAATCATTTTTTTTTTGCTAGAAAATTACTTAGAATTTTTAGGAAAAAAATACTTTAATGAATTAAAAAAACTAACCAGTAAAGTTATCCCTTTTTTTTTTTTGTATAATGTGAAAGATTTAACATCGCAAGAATCGTGAGAAAATCGTGATATTTTTATTCTAAGCAAAAAAAAATCGTGATTCTCATTTTGGCCAGAATCATGCAGCTCTAGTGAGCAGGCGGGCGAGCAGAGGGATGACATCTTCTCTCCCCATCCTTCCTGCATCACTGCAGTTCTGCCCTCACTGGGCAGCAGAGAGATTACATCATCTCTCACTGCCCGCCCTCTGGGACACCAGAGACGCAATCACTGGCAAGTGACAATCTGCATCTTGTGGCAAGTGACAATCTGCATCTTGTGGCAAGTGGCAATCCGCATCTTGTGGCAAGTGACAATCCACATCTTGTGGCAAGTGACAATCCACATCTTGTGGCAAGTGACAATCCACATCTTGTGGCAAGTGACATGACAAGTAACAAGCTGCATCTGAAGACGGGTGACATGACAAGTGACAATCTGCATCTGGTGGCAGGTGACATGGCAAGTGACATGACAAGCTGTATCTGAAGACAGGGGACAAGACAAGTTGCATGTGGTGGCAGGTGACGTGGCAAGTGACAAGCTGCATCTGGTGGCAGGTGATGGTGGCAATTGACACGCTCAGGGCTCCCACTGATTCTGCATTATGGTGAGTTGAACTATTTAATTTTATATTACAATGTAATAATAGAAATAATGCTCTTCAATCATCCTGACACCATACCAACCATGGTGCTGTGATGATTGAAGCACCAATACCATGGGGATCCTGATGTAATGAGGGGGGCTCTGGGAACCCTGATGTAAGTGGGGGGGCTCTCTGGGGACCCTGATGTAAGTAGAGAGGCTCTCTGGGGAACCTGATGTAATGATGGGGCTCTGGGGACCCTTATGTAAATGGTTGGCTCTCTGGGGACCCTAATGTATACATGTGTATGCCCGCCCAAGCGTATGACTTTCTTTACTTCGCTGCTATGGGCTCTAGCCCCAGATCTTTTGTAGACCTAGCCACGCCCCTGCCTGGAGCCACCATCTTGGACATGGGAAGCCAGCTGTAACTTCCTGGTGTTTCACAGCCAGTTCCCCACTGTGCATTCATGAAATGCGTAGTGCATTCTGAGTGGTCCTGCAGTCTCCTGGCACATTGGCTGCGTTCCAGAAGGTTGCGGGCTGTGGGAGGCGAACCTCCGCTCTGCTTGGCAAGGTGAGCAAAACAAAAGTGGGACCGGGGAAGGAATCGGCAGAAGTTCACATTTTGGATGAAGTTTTGCTAATTAACTAAGCATAAAAAAAGCACAAACAACCAACTAGAAGTCCAATGCAGATGTATTTTATGCACGTCATAGTGTGAATGGGCCCTTGGAGAATATTGTGTGTGATGAGCATTTATACAACCCTGAGTAGTCAGTTCCCCCACCTGCTATGTACCTATTCACACTAATGCACGTGTTTTTGTACAGTGCACCATGCTCATGCAGTCCATTCATTTAGAGAGGACTGGCAGTGCACTGCAACACACAAATTATAATATCTGTACTATTTGTGCAGCACACCACAACTCCAAATAACCTGTATTTTTTTTCATATTAACACAGCGCAACACACACACAAAAGGTTGACAACTTTGCATTGTATTGCACTATAGTACAGATGTACCGTATCTGTGCATGGGAATGTTGGTTCAAACCACAGTGCAATATACAGTACACGCAGACAAAAAGAAAATGTGAGTACTCCCCTGTTGACTTTTTTAACATACACTACTATGCAAAAGTTTTAGACAGGTGTGAAAAATTCTGGTGTGACCACCCTTTGCCTTTAAAAACAGCATCAATTCTTCTAGGTACACTTGCACACAGTTTTTGCAGCAAATTGGCAGGTAGGTTGTTCCAAACATCTTGGAGAACTAACCACAGATCTTCTATGGATGTAGGCTGCCTCATATCATTCTGTCTCTTCATGTAATCCCAGACAGACTCGGTAATGTTGAGATCAGGGCTCTGTGGGGTCCAAACCATCACTTCCAGAAAGAACTCCTTGTGCTTCTTTAGACTGAAGATAGTTCTTAATGATATTGGCTGTATGTTCCCAGAGGATTTTTATGGTTTACTATTTATTGATTTTAAGGTTTATTAAGCGCACCTATTACACACCATTGTGTTTTTTTTACGATTTTCTTTCACGTGTGGGAACACGTGGCTGCAGCTACATCATTTAGTTATCTTAAATATCTTTTTATTTTTATTTTAAATTCATATTAGCGCTTTAGTATCTTTGCTATCAAAAAGCCAAATCTCACACATTCCACGAAAAACTCCAAAAATGTACTGGGCAAAATTATTGGCACCCTCAATGTAATTTTTGGTAGAACACCTCTAGGAAAAAAAACAACTGAAATCAATTGCTTCCTGTTACCATCAATGAGTTTCTTGTACCTCCTCTATTTGACTTTTAGCCACTCTTTTTTGCCAACTGATTGCTGTTTAGAGATCTCTCCACAGGTGCTCTATGGGATTTGGGGATTTAGATCAGGACTCATTGCTGGCCAGTTCTGTACTCTCCACCGCCTTGTCCTAAACCATTTCTGGGTGCTTTTTGACATGTGCTTTGGGTCATTGTCCTGCTGTAAGGCCCATGACATCTGACGGAGACCCATCTTTCTGACACTGGGCACTACATTGCACCACAGAATCCTTTGGTAGTATTCAGATTTCATAATGCCATGCACACAGTCAAGGCATCCAGTGGCAGCACAGTGGTGTAGTGGTAAGCATTTTCACCTAGCAGCAATAGGGTCACTGATTCAAATCCCAACCACAACGCCATCTGCCTGGAGTTTGCATGTTCTCCCTGTGCTTGCGTGGGTTTCCTCCAGGTACTCCGGTTTCCTCCCACACTCCAAAGACATGCTGGTAGGTTAATTAGATCCTGTCGTAAAAATTGGCCAAACATGTCTATGTTGTATGTGTATGTGTTTGTAAGCCCGTCGGGACCCCATGGGGTAAAGGACCACGCTATACTGCAGAGGGACACCGGCGGCAAAAAGCGCCCTGAGGCGATTCAGTTTGCATAGGTAGCGCTATACAAGTTACTCATTCATTCATTCATGCCTAAAGCAGCAATCAGTGTTACCAACCCTCCCAAAGTCAAATTTACTGACAGGACACAAAAATTAACAAACGACACCAAATTCTTTTTTTTTTTTTTTTACTGGCGAAAATCATGACATTTACTGGCAGTCACATTTTTTACTTACACTGCAAAAAAAGTTACTAAAATGGCTAAACAGTGTAAATATTCATATTTAAACTATAAACATGTAGCTAGCACTATTAGCAATGTGTTTTAAGTTAAACAAAAGTCAAAAAACATATTTCTCCATTTACCAGAAGATCAGGTTAATATATTCAAGTCAGCACAGAGTTCCCCCATATATCAGAGTCTGCAGGATTTTTCCTTACAGTCTAAAGCCCCATACACACGGTCGGACAATCCGCGGACCAGGTCGGTCGGATCCTGTCCGTCATACTTTGTCTGATGTTGGTTTTGCGTACACACGGTCGGACAAAGTTGTCGGAAAATCCGATCATTCTGAACGTGGTGACGTTTGTTGCCTACGACGGGACTACGTAGAGGCTAGTAGCCAATAGCTTTGGTCTTGTAATGTTATCTGAGCATGCGTAGCACTTTGTCCGGTCGGACAACCGTACACACGATCGGATTTGGTGTGATCGGACCGTGTTGTCGGCAAATCTTTCCAGCAGGAGATAAGACTTTGTCCGTCGGACAATCCGACGTACACTGTCCGATGGTGCCTACACACGGTCTGATTTTTCAACAACATTGTCCGATCGGACAGAATCCATGAAAAAGTCCGACCGTGTGTATGGGGCTTTAGGCTCCATTCACACTAGTGCGTTTTTTGATGCATTTTGCATTTTTGCAGAAATGCAGGGACATTTTTTAGCATGGGTTCCTATGGAACATGTTCACATCAATGCATTTTTGTGCCTCTGCGTTTTTGGAAAGGGTTGGGGACTTTTTTTCATGCAAAATGCTGCGTTTTGCATGAAATAGAAGTCAATGGACCCACATCCAAAACGCAAGTGCTGCGTTTTCACCACGTTTTTACGGCGATTTTGGCGCGATTTAAATTTTTTCAAAATCGCGGTAAAAATGCGTGTCCAAAAACGGGGCAAGCACCGCAAAAAGCACTTCAAAAACGCTCAAAAGCAAAATGCATAGATGTGAATCGAGCCTTACAGTGTAAGGGAACTCTGACAGAAAGGGGAAGATCATGATCTAAGGGGGGCTCTTGTGACCATAGATTATTATTATTATTATTATTATCATCCTTATATCAAAGTCCACTGCGTTCCCCTGTACATCAGAGTTCCCACTTACATCAGGGTCTGCAGCATTGCCCTTTACATCAGAGTTCCCCTTTTCAACTGGGTCCGCAGTGTTCCCCTCTGCATTGTAAGAAGAATGCCGGGAACTCTAATGTGGGGGGGACTCTGGTGACCAGAGACCACCTTCTGCAAAGTGAATACACTAAGGAAATGGGGGGGGGGGGTTACTGTTATAAGGAGGAACCTTTATATCAGTGCCCTCTTACATTTTTGTATTCACTACCCCCTTACATCAGTGACCCCCCCCCCCCCATCAGGTGGTGTTCTCAGGTGTTCAGAGGCTGTGGACATGGTACAGGAGGTAGTCAGAGGCTGTGGACATGGAACAGGAGATAGCAAAAGATTGAACATCTGCGTTTCTGTAAACTCTCGCCACTGCCGTTCTTGTCTGGTAACTGCAGCAGCCAAGTATCATGGATGCTACAGGGCACAGTGCCATGGTGGAAGTTCCCTCCAGCCATGGTGCAGTCCGGTCTTGTACTTGCAGAAGTGGCTGGCGAGGCGTTGCCACCAAGACAAATGTAATTGCCTTTCATTCAAAAATGGCGCCATTATGTCACTGCTCATACGCCCGCCCAGCCGAAAATGCGCGAGCGTGTACAAACTTTCCCGAGCTCCGCAGGCTTCAGAACGGCGCATGTGCGGTTGCACTGTTGGCTTGCAGCCATATTTTTTTTTTTTGCCTGTAACAAACATTTATGGGCAGCCTGAAATTGGGCTGAAATTTACGGGCTGCCCGTAAATTATTGGATGGTGGGCAACACTATAAGCAACCCCAAAACAAAAGAACCTCCACCATGCTTGACTGTAGGGACTGTATTCTTTTCTTTAAAGGCCTCCTTTCTTTTTCTGAAAACAGTAGAATGATGTGCTTTACCAAAAAGCTGTAATTTTGTTTCCTCTGTCCACAACACCTACTCCCTAAAGGATTTTGGCAAACTCTATGATACATTTTTCTCTTTCGCCCACGCTCCAGTGCCATGAGTTGTATGCTGATCACAGTGGAGTCAGAAACATTAAGAGCCCTGGATATGGACTTGAAACCTTGAGATTGTCCATGCTTTTCCACAATTTTTGTTCTCAAACCCTTTGAGACAATTCTTTGCTGCTTTTTCTCTTTTTCAAGCTCTGTGTGGCACACAGAAATACACCAGAAAGGTGAGGTGATGAGAATGCCTAAATATTTGTAATTGCAACCATTTTCTGGACAGAAATGCAGGGGTGCCAACATTTTTGCCAATGACTGTGTGTGTGTGTCTATATAGGGTTCAAAATTGAGTTGGCCCACCCTTTGCAGCTATAACAGCGTCAACTGTTCTGGGAAGGCTGTCCACAAAGTTTAGAAGTGTGTGTATGGGAATGTTTGATCATTATTCCAGAAGCGCATTTGTGAGGTCAGACACTGATGTTGGACGAGAAGACCTGGCTCGCAGTCTCCACTCTAATTCATCCCAAAGGTGTTCGGGTTGAGGTCAGGACTCTGTACAGGCCAGTCAAGTTCCTTTACCCCAAACTCGCTCATCAATGTCTTTATGGACCTTGCTTTGTGTACTGGTGCGCAGTCATGTTGGAACAGGAAGGGGCCATCCACAAAGTTGGGAGCAGGAAATTGTTCAAAATGTCTTGGTATGCTGACGCCTTAAGAGTTCCCTTCACTGGAACTAAGGGGCCAATCCCAACCCCTGAAACACAATCCCACACAATAATGATTCCCCCTCCACCAAATGATTTGGAAAATCAAAAAGCATCCTCCCTGCTGTGTTTTTGTATTCTGACAGCGGAGAGAATTCCCAGCCGTCCGAATACACAGCCGCTTTTTGAGCATCTTTTTTTAGCCCCTGCTGAACTGGTTTAATTGCGATCCATGTATTGCCAGCTACAATGCAGTACTTTGCTTGGTTGTCAGCTGTTAGGAGTTTGCACTCAGTTTCAATTGTCTTGGTTGGGACAGGGATGAAAACACCATAAACCACTTCAATACTGCGCCATAGATGAAAAGAGTCTAAAGCGTGGCTCTCTTGTTCTGGAACATCCTCCCAGAACACACTTCCCACACACCCCCTGGGGTGCGCTCTCTAATCGCTGTGGCCAATCACAGCCGCTCTTTACCATGTGATCAGCTGGGTCCAATCCCAGCTGATCATATGTGAAACTTGCTAGTTATCAGCATTCCTTTCCTCACGCGCTGTCACAGCGTGAGGAAAGGAGAGCCGGCAAGTGTGACAGGGGACATTTACGCAGATAATCGGGGGAATGATCATCAGTGCAGCTCTAAAGCCTCATACACACGATTTTACGCAGACAAAACCTCAGACTTGTGTCCGAAGGGCATTGGCCAGAAATTTGTCTTGCATACAAATGGCAAGGAATTGTCAGCCAACAAACACAAACATAGTGACGTACTACGTGGTTTTTCAGCTCTTTAGCTCCACCCTTTGTGCTCCTTCTGCTAATTTTGTGTTAGTAGAAGTTTTGCATTGTTCAGTTTGTTTCTGAGCGCCCGTTCGTCATCCAGCCATTTTGCAGAATCGGAGGAGATAACGTGTTATTTATTATTGGAGTTATTGCTTTGACCCAAGTCCAGTCCAGGAACAGGTGGAGGAGGATTCCTTGGACCAAAAATTGGTTGCTTTATTAATCGTGACCAATTAGGTCATATGCCTTTGCTGCGGGAGCTTCAGGAGAATAATCCGGATGATTTTTGGAATTATCTCCGGATGACGGACCTCTGCTTTCACCAACTCTTGGCATTGCTGACACCCTATATTAAGAAGCAGGACACATACATGAGGCTTTTATTTTATTTTTTGGTTGAATAATAATGATTTGATTTGTTATATTTTCTATATTTTTGGATGCATAGAATGCACTTTTTGGTTTAAGTTCTATTGGCAGATAGCATGTCTAATTTTATTTCTTTTCTTAATGCACAATAAAAAAATCGTGGAGAATAATACTTGGCTATGTGTTTTACTTCAAATGACAGTTTGGGAGTAGGCCAGTACATTTTAAAAAATACGTAAAATTAACAAGGGACACCAACATAGTTGTATCTTTGATCTTAAAACAACAGGATAATAGTGTTGTGGTAACTTGCACCAAAAAAATAAAAAATAACAAGCATAACAATATTATTCTTGATATCACTAGAAAAAAAAAAGCCTTTGAAAATTTGTTTGCCATAACTTCATCAGTATCATCAGCAAAGCAGCTTCATTATTATCCCATTAAAGAAGTGAATTGTGCGCTGCATTTAGAGATTTCATAATTTGCTGCGTCACAAATGTTAATTCTCTATTATGACGGCGAGTTTACAAGACTGACCGCTTCTGGCTCGTTCCGACCGTTGTCCATGGAAAATTTTAAAGCCTGCCATCCAACATTTGTCCACGGAAAATCCGACAACAATTGTCCGATGAAGCGTACAAACAGTCGGATTTTCCACCAACAGCTTGTCATCACACAATTCCCGTCGGAAAATCTGATCGTGTGTACGAGGCTTTACAGTGGCCATCAGTGCAACCCATCAGTGCCTCCTCATCACTGAAGCTTATCAGTGCCCATCTGTGCAGCCTAATCAGTGCAGTCTCATTAGTGAAGAAGAAAAATTACTTATTTGAAAAACTTTTTTTTCCATTTGTTTAGCAAAAAAACAACAACCCAGTAGTGATTTAAATACCACCAAAAGAAAGCTTAATTTGTGTAAAAAAAATGATAAAAATGTCATATGGTTACTGTGTTGCATGACCATGCAATTGTCATTCATTTAAAAATTGACCTAGGAAGGAAGGGGGTGAAAGTGCCCAGTATTGAAGTGATTAAGCTGGCTATACACTGGTAGAATTTTGTTCAAATTTTTTTATTTTAGGAAAGTTCATTTGATTTTACAATTGTTAGTGGAGTAAATTCAATCTTTCAAATGTGCTGAGAATTATTTTATGGATGTGTGTACACATTTTTGAATGAATGTTCATTCAAAAATCTAGTTTATGACCTCTAGTTGAGTTTATCCTTGGTCACAGGACAATTTTGTCCTGTTTTATCATGCTATAACTTTTTTTTTGTGTTATCAATGTCACTTGTATTTTTAGCACATACAGTAAGTCGCAACCTTGTTTTTAATTTCAGACTTTCCAAATGAGAAGACAGTATCTGATTTTGGCTTACGAGGCCCCCTCTGTATAATAATGGCTACCGAAGTCTCTGAGATGGAGATTGGGAATTGGCTTAGAAAAGCTGTTGAGTGGAGTGATACTACCACTTTGAAAATCCAGGAAGATGTCTGCCTTCACTTGCCAAAATTACATGAGTTCCTGTTGCAGATTTATGAAACTTTGAAACATATGGTAAGTAGCTTATTGAAAGAAATTACCCTTAAATATAGGTCGAGTATTAACCCACAGTCTTAAGTTTCATCAAACCTTCAGTCTCACATCAGTTTGCAGACTTATGGTGTTGACCTGAGGTATGTTTCTTTATCGAAGCGTCAAATAAGGATTAAAAGACATAGTAATCTGTTTCCTCCTTTCGTGATTTATTGTCATGGAGGTTTTTCATTTCATTCCAGTGGTTTAACATGAATAATAACCTCAATCTGGTAAGTATATCAAATATATTATTTTAGTCTGCTGCACTTACTATCACGTGGGACTTCCATTCTTAATAGCTTTTTCTGTACCAGAAAACTGTGTTCTAATTACCTAGCTACACTTACTGCCATTCAGTTTCTTCATGGGTGTTTTTCTGCAGAGCAAGAGGATCAATTAAATTCAACCATACTCAACTTTATGAATTTTTTTTCTATATATACAAATGTGCTGTATGCATTCCTATCCAAAAAAGCAACATATGATGTTGATGTTCCAGTATTTGAATGACAATACAGTAACACAAAACCACAAATTCAAACCACATTTTCTACCACACAGACAAAAGATCTCTTAATCCTTGCCAACCCAATTAGCTTCAATCTTGTTGTCTCTTGGTGGGTCGAATTGCTGGCAAGAAGCAGGTCCCATGTATTTAAGATTAATGTAGCTTGTTAATAGCAATAGTAAACAACAGCATCTCTGGCTTGCTAGCTATAACTGCTGCAGCAAGGCAATAACCATGATTTATCACTAGCTATAATGAGGAGCCTATGCCACTCTGTGTGTTGTGTAGCTCTTTGGTACAGTTATTAGGTTGGCTCTCAATGGACTGTCTCTGTGCATGGCCCCAGCAAGTCTAGAGTGAGCCACGCATGTAAAACAAAGATGTTATGTTTATTGCAACAGCAGGAGATGGTTAGCAGGTTTTTTACATGTGCATTATCCCTGTTCAGCACTTACTTAAAACTGTATGATGTAGCTATAAATGTGGTAGCAGGTAGAAAAGAATGAGCCATCACAATGTAGGTTTAAAAGAAAATCTACAAAAACATTTTCATTGGTGGTCTGTTATACTTTACTGTGTTTTCACATTCCTTACAACTTTGTGATATTCTTGTTTAGTTTACTAGTAGTGCTTTAGCACACACTACAATAATCTTTTCAAAATTTGTAATTTTTTTTATTTTTATAAATAGTTTTAAGAGAGAAGAACATGCAGAAATACAGAGACTACACTGGTGCATATCACAATAAAGTAAACAACCCCCAAAATCCCATATATAGATAACACTGAAAAGAGGAGACCTCTGCTATCAGAAGGGAATCGCATCGCGTATCGAGGGAACAGGAGTCCTACGCATCCTGCATGACCGTTTTTACGGCAATTGCCGTTTTATTTTTTGGAAAAACTGATTTGAGCCCGTTGGTGACCGGCTCAAAAAAGGCATAGCACATTAGTGCTGGTAATATAGACAGAACAGGAGAAGAGAAAGAAGATGAGACGGAAAAAACACAGAGAAGGGGAAACGAAACAAAAAAAAAGGGGGGGATGAAGAAAGGGGAGTTAGTACCACCCTCCAATCACATCCACTCCCCTTTGGGACCTCCCAGAGGTGACCCCCCTCAGGAGTGCCGAGCCACCAGCCATCCATACTTCTTAGAGTAGTAGACGACATTTTTAATTTTTTAATGTAAAACTCTACTTTAGTTGGGGGGGGGGGGGGGGGATCCTCTCTGCACTAAATACTTATGTTTTTAGATTTTTAGAAAATGTTTACAAAATGTAATTGCAGATTCTTATCTGCTTTTGTTGTGTAGACATCGGGTCAGGCCATTACAGCAACATCCTCCAACAGCCTGCCTAAGTTGAAGGATCTGCCTACTATAATCAAATGATAATTTCCAGTGTTGTAAAAAAGAAAACATATAAATAGGCATCTCTGTATTTCACCAAGAACAAAAAGATCATAGCAGCTAACTTTAAGGATTGCCAGGAATGCCTGAAATTTTACATCAAACTTTGTGCATATTTGTGCGTAAATAAGCCAATCACATGAACTGATTAGGTACAAAATAATTGTTATTGTACCTGTCTTTTGTTAATTTTACTTTAACTGTATCCATTATATTTTTATTGTATATTATATCTTTTGCTATATCTGATATCAAATCGGGATCTTGCTGCATTGCTGACAAACAACTTCATGGTGTTTTACCTGCCAAAATAGCTGTATTTCTGTTCACCAATATGCTGCAGTATTATGTTGTACTTACACTTACAGGCCTGCCCCCCACCTCTTCTCTGTGAGTGGACAACAAAAAGAGAAGCAACACATCGATGAGCTCATTTCTATGCCACTTTGCTCTCTTACCCTACAGCCTGCTTCTTGCACTGCAACACAGCTGATTGGCTCTTTGAGCTGATTCTCCGCCCCCCCCCCTCTGAGCCCCACTGATACCGAGTCATACCGTATCCTGATGCGTAAACTGCTTGCGCTAAAAATGCATTTGATGCTGTGTTAATAAATACAGAGCTGTATTAATGTGTGCCGTTTACATCTGCCTGGGGACCAGCTTAAAAATGTGGTACAAATATTATTTTTTATGCAGTGTTTAATTTTTTAGTTATTAAAAAATATTTTTTAAAAACAGTTTAGACTGACAGGGTAAAAGCCACAATATTCAGATATCCCTGTTGATGATTTTTGCAGAGTACAAATGCGGCGATTGAAAAATTCCCTGTTCTTGGACAGTTTCTGGGACGCCTGTGCTGGAACCGCTTTGTTATTGGTCATGGTAAGCAAAAAATTAAGTTCTAGTCTATGGCCTAATCTGCAAAAAAAAAAAAAAGATGTGAATCTACTGTCTGCCTTTGCCCTGGGATTCCCACTCAACTGCTCACTCTCTGTACTGGGATCAAGCTGAAAATAAAGTGTAGCTGACCTGACCTACAACATTTCTAAGGTAACAACAGTGCTGATGTGCTGCAGTTATGGATTTTTGTCTTCAAAAATTCTTACTGCTGGAGCCATGCATTTAGCCCTGCTTTCTGCCTAGTAGGCCCCAACACTGGCTATTCAGGGGCCAGAGCCCCTTATGCCCATTGAACATTTGACAGTTGAGTGACAGGGGGTAGAGCTCAGTGCTGTGAGGAGTGGGGTATAATCCTGACTTGAGCAGAAGGAGAACTTTATCAGAAATTATCTAAAACCCTTATGTCTAGCCAGAGCCGATCGGCCCTATAGGCACACTATGCAAGCTGCTTAGGGCCCCGCCGCTGTGGGGGGGCCCCCCAAGACCCAGAATCCCCCTGCCCTTTTAGAGTGCAGTGAGGAGAGGTGGGAGGAGGTGGAAGGCGGCGATCGGCAGCTCTATGGTGCCTGAGTGGGCGGCGGGATCTCCCTGGGGTTTGTAGTATTCTCAGTGTATACAGTGGAGAGGAGAAGGGAGGGGCCTCTGACCCAGGCAGGTATCAGTTTCACTTACACTCTGCTTGAACACTGTTGCTGATGCCCGGGTCAGAGGCCCCTCCCCTCTCCACTACTAGCCCCAGGGAGATCCCCCTGCCTGTGGACGCCATATAGCTGCTGATCGCCACCTCCCACCTCCACCAGCCAGGTACAGGGGAACCTCTGCAAGGGGGGGGAGTCAGCTGTTTGGGGGCCCAAATGTAAGAGGGGGGGCTTTCTGGGGACACTAATGTAAGGAAGGGGGCCTCTGGGGACACTAATGTAAAAGGGGGGCTCTCTGGGGACACTAATGTAAGGACGGGGCCCTCTGGGGACACTGATGTAAGGACAGGGCCCTCTGGGGACACTGATGTAAGGACAGGGCCCTCTGGGGACACTGATGTAAAGACGGGGCCCTCCGGGGACACTGATGTAAGAGGGGCCCCCTGGGGACACTAATGTCAGAGGGGGGCTCTCTGGGGACCCTGTGTAAGGAGGGGCTCTCTGGGGACACTAATGTAAGAGGAAGCTCTCTTGGGACCCTGGTGTAAGGGGGGGGGGGTCTCTGGGGACCCTGGTGTAAGGGGGGGGCTCTCTGGGGACCCTGATGTAAGAAGGGGCTCTCTGAGGACCCTGATGTAATGAGGGGCTCTCTGAGGACCCAGAAGGAAGGAGGGGCTCTCTGGGGAGCCTGGTGTAAGGGGAGGCTCTCTGGGGACCCTGGTGTAAGTGAAGGCTCTCTGAGGACCCTGATGTAAGGGAAGGCTCTCTGGGGACCCTGATGTAGGGGGATACCCTCTGGGGACCCTGATGTAAGTAGGGAGGCTCACTGGGGACCCTGATGTAAAGAGGGGCTCTCTGAGGACACGGATGTAAGGGGGGCTCTCTGGGGACTGATGTAAGGAGGGACTTTCTGGGGACACTGATGTATGGGGAGGCTCTCTGGGGACTCTGATGTAAGGAGGAGGCTCTCTGGGAAACCTAATGTAGGGGGAGGCTCTCTGGGGACCCTGATGTAGGGGGAGACTCTCTGAGGGCACTGATTTAAGGGGGGCTCTCTGGGGACCCTGATGTAAGGGGAGGCTCTCTGGGAATCCTGATGTAAGGGGAGGCTCTCTGGGAATCCTGATGTAAGGGGAGGCTCTCTGGGAATCCTGGTGTAAGGGGAGGCTCTCTGGGGATCCTGATGTAAGGGGAGGCTCTCTGGGGACCCTAATGTAGGGGGAGGCTCTCTAGGGACCCTGATGTAAGGGGGGATCTCTGGGGACCCTAATGTAGGGGGAGGCTCTCTGGGGACCCTGATGTAAGGGGGGCTCTCTGGGGACCCTGATGTAAGGGGGGCTCTCTGGGGACCCTAATGTAGGGGGAGGCTCTCTGGGGACCCAAATGTAGGGGGAGGCTCTCTAGGGTCCCTGATGTAAGTGGGGCTCTCTGGGGACCCTAATGTAGGGGGAGGCTCTCTGGGGACCCTGATGTAAGGGGGAGGGCTCTCTGGGGACCCTAATGTAGGGGGAGGCTCTCTAGGGACCCTGATGTAGGGTGAGACTCTCTGAGGACACTGATTTAAGGGGGGCTGTCTGGGACCCTTGTATAAGGGGGGCTCTCTGGGGACCTTGGTGTAAAGAGGGGCTCTCTGAGGACCCTGATGTAAGGGGGGCTCTGAGGACCCTGATGTAAGGGGGGCTCTCTGGGGACCTCATTCTGTTTTATATTGTTGTACTTATTCTTTGACTGTTTTGTTTAAAGGAGGGAGGATTGTTTTGGGAGCACTGAAGTGTCAGGTGTGACTGTGTGGCAATGGCAAATGGTTTACATAGCTCACGGCATTACGGGTCAAGTAGAGGGCCCCTTAGCAGAATTTTGCTTAGGGCCCCAGGGCGGTCAGGATCGGCACTGTGTCTAGCCTAGGGGCTGCATACCCCAGCTCCTGGTCTGTGCTGCCAGAGCTCCATCTCACAGGTATGCAGCAGTCTGGACATGTGAGAGAAGTGCTTCCTTTCCTCTTCACTGCGCAGACAACAGTGTCAAGTTCGCAGAGGAGTATGTTCCACAAACATTATCAAAAAAGGGAAAAAAAACAAACACATGGCCAGATGGAGCCAAGACATTCCACCTTCACTAATCCTGTCTTTCCAGTGTTAAAGTCCGAGGGCTTTCACACTGGAGCGATGCGCTTGCAGGATGGTAAAAAAGGTCCTGCAAGCCGCATCTTTGCAGCGCCCCCTGCCCATTGAAAACAATGGGGCAGCGCCGCCAAACTGCCACTGCAGCTGCGCTTTGCTGGCAGTTTTAACCCTTTTTCGGCTGCTGGTGGGGGTTAAAACCCCGCTAGTGGCCGAATAGCACCGGCTTTTAGGCTTTAAAATGCAATTTAATGAGAGATGCTGAACATAATCTGTGATTTGGTAATATCGCTTGAGGTCCCCTGTAACTAAAATGTTGACTACAGCTGCTCTAAAATGTGCCCATACCTGCAGAATTCACCTTCTTGTAGAAAAATGCTTCATGTTTGTGTAAGATATTTATAATGATAAAAGGTTGGGAAACAGAAAAAGTACCCACTGATGGACACTCCAACCTCCAGTGTGCAGCAAAGACTTATGCCCCGTACACACGATCGGATATTCCGATGGAAAAAGTCAGATCGGATTATGTTGTCGGAAAATCCGATCGTGTGTGGGCTCTAGCAGGCTTTTTCCGTCGGAAAAAATTTGAGAGCAGGATCTAAAATTTTCCGACAACAAAATCCGATCAGACTTTTTCCGATCGCGTGTAGAGAATTCCGTGCCACGCATGCTCAGAAGAAATTTTTAGACGAAAGCTATTGGCTACTGGCCTCTACGTAGTCCCGTCGTACGTTTTGTACGTCACCTCGCATTAGTACCCGTACACACGGTTGGACATTCCGACCACAAAATCCGTCTGATTTTTTCCGAAACTTGTGTTGCGCACACAAACGATCGGACAAAATTGTCGGAAAATCCGATCGCTCCGAACGAGGTGACGTACAAAACGTACGACGGGACTATGTTGTGCGTCGGAATTCTCTACACACGATCGGAAAAAGTCCGATTTTTTTTGTCGGAAAATTTAAAATCCTGCTCATAAAGCCCACACAAGATCGGATTTTCCGACAACATAATCCGATCAGACTTTTTCCGTCGGATTTCCGACCGTGTGTACAAGGCATTACTGTGTTCAACGATACTTTAACCAAGGTATCCAATATAAAAATGGCCAATTTTTCTTTCCTGTACTCAACACAGATATAGAAGTAAATTAAGTTATTGTTTTAGCAGCAGTGTTTTCTGGCAATTTCCATTTGCTTTCTATAGTAGTTGTATCCTTTAAGGCAGATGGTTCATTTCTGTGTGTCACCCTTTACATCATCTCAGTCTAATTTTTACAGTGTCAGTCTATAGCCACTTTTCTGGTGTCTCAAACATCTGTAATTTATCCTTTTTTTCCTTAAGAAAATAGATTAGTGTAAACACTTGTGCTCTTATTTCTTCTTTATATTCCTTAGAGCCTTTAACTATCCACTCACTCCCCTTCCTCCTTTTACCTTACAAAACTCTTACTATGTTCTCTGCTGTATTATGCTGAGATTGCATTATGTGTGTGGGAAGCAGAGAATGTAGCTAAAAGTGATTTTACTACTGTGGTATAGTGGTTGAGTTATGTTCTCTTTGTGACGCAGGAAATCATAATCATATTGTTTTAAATGTCTGCCTTTAACTGTTATGAAGATTTTTTTTTTTTACATTAAAATGTATCTGACCAGGTTAAACAGTCAATAGAATTATTTTGAAAAGGAAGTGTGATAATTACAGCTCTTAGTACCCTTCTACGTCAGCAAAAGAGAAGATGTGTGGTTCCTTTTTTTTTTTTCTATGACCAAAGCAGCCCGAGTGCATCTAGGCATCATCAAATGAAAACTAATATCTGCTGAAGCCCTACAAACCTCACTCAGCTGCAGTAGTGGTGCCAGCAGGAGGGCAGTGCAGGCCTACAGGCTTGCTGGACGTTTATGGCATGAGGCTGCTTTACATCAGCATTAACATACTAAAGTACCTGATGAAACCATGGAGATCAATTAAAAGACACCATATTAATAGTTATGGCCAAGCGATTTCTGTCTCCGTTACAGGAATAGCCTGCTAATGGCGAAGACAATGAATGAAATACAAGACAGGCAGCCTTACAGGAAATTGTATCCCTGCAATTAGTTTGGTTAATAGTTATACAGTACTACACTGGTAACATCTAATCTCAATGATCATCAGATTTTGTGGCATTTATAGAAAATGAATATGTTCTTAATCACTCTAAAATGTATTTTCATAATTTTACAGAAGGCATTTCAGCAAACACTGAATACTTTTTATCCCAACAGCTGTTTATGGGCTACCTCTGAGTAATTTTGCACTTCCTTTGTGTATATTGGCATGAAAATGTACTATTATGGTGAGGTTTAAGACTGTTTTATTAAAACTGTATTTTTTTTTTTTTTTTAATTTTAGAAACTCAGGCCTATTATAATGCAAACACCAAATGCCTGGACAGCTTGACTTTTATGTTTGCTGTTTTATTGGTCATTTGATATGTGTGCTTAGTGTACAGAACTCTGGGATTTACTGATGGTTTCTTTATAGAAATATGTTTTTGGTAGGGATGCGTCCTACAGTTATAATGCTAGTGGGCTTGTGTAGTTTGTTGAAGTTGCCCCTAGGCAGTGTAAGTCAATACGTCCTTTAAGCACACTTTGGTCTAAATGAAAATCTCTATATAAGCTGCAATGAGGAAGCTATTAAAACTCTGGCTATGACTCTGCATTTATACTTTTTAATTTCATGGCTCCAATAGAACTGCAGGTATGCAAATAAACAGCTCTCCTACTTCTGACATTCTGATAGGTTAGGTGTGTGCTGTCCTGACCAAATATTAGGATGTTTTACAGAAGTGGTAAAAATCCCTGAAGAAATTATTTACGCATACATTTTGAAACGCGTTGGAAACCCCCACCTACTGGACATCATCCACAAGTGTACCACTGATGGTTGAGTTCAACAATAGTAGTTGGGGGAATACCACTGTAACACATTTCAATGTCCTTTTTATAATGCGCACATGTGTTTATGTTATGGAAATTCATACATTTGGGTAGCTTTTAGGTTAAGCCAGAGGCCGCATTCCTTTTTTTGTCCTCCTCACTCCTTTTGGAAGATGTGGCGACCGGGTCTCGCGTAGGACAGCCGCGCGGATATTGAGAGCGTGTTGTGGTATCCAGAAGTTCCCAGGATGGCTCCAGTAGTCACTGAGTATCCCGGCTAACAGCAGGGTGGTGGCATACATGCCAGCGCTGTATAGATCAGCGAAGCAGGAGTGTTATTGGGGCAGGCAGAAGGAGCCGCTCCGCCAGTGAGCGTTGTCCTGCACCAATGCAGATGCGATATAAGGACACTTGCAGCAGCTGAGGAGGGGTCTGTATGAGCGGGAAGTTCAGGCACGGCGAGCAGATGAGGATGCTGTATGAGTTGGCGGGAGGCAAAGTTTCTGGCTTTCTGTGCGGGGGCCAGGGGAGATCTATTGAAGGAAGATTTGAAAACAAAAAAATGGCAGAAAATCTGAGGCAACTATGGACTTTCATGGTACAGTAAGGACTCACATACAATAGGGTAATAGAAAAATTCTAAATTTATTACAAAAATACAAAACTAAACATGGAAAAAACTATTTTTTACAACAAAATTTTTTGGGTACAGTACAAAGCGAAAAACCTCTATAGCAGAACTAGCAGTGGAGCACAAATTGATTAATCCACAATGGGGGACAAAGCAAGATGGCATTCAAACTGGTTTGAAGTAAAACTCGTCATGTTTCGCGGATTTGACCGCTTCCTCAGGAGTATATTTGCAAAGAAGGTTTGGATAGAGTTGTCTCTATAAAGAATGTTACAGTAGTTAGTATCAAAAAAGAAAAACACTTAAAAGATACATGCATACCACCCGGATAAAACCATGACCGCCTCATAAATTCCGCCATAGAAGGGGGCATGGGTAAAGGTCCAGGGAATGCATATTGACGTAAGATGCTGAGAGGAGTGGAAGGGAAGATGTCAGCACGAAAACATATGGCACCAGCTGAGGCTGACAAGACTGCACAGCACAGAGAGATGACAGGCAGGGACAACTTCCTCTGTATCCTGTTACATGCAGGCTACCATTGCTTGATAATGAATAGATGTCTCTGGGTCTAACATGTGAGATACTAGTGCTCAGGTGTTGCTGGCGACATGGCGGAGCCCGAGTGTTGCTGGCGACATGGCGGAGCCCGAGTGTTGCTGGGGACATGGCGGTGCCCATGTGTTGCTGTCGACATGGCGGTGCCCGGGTGTTGCTTTCAGGCATAGCGGTGCCCGGGTGTTGTTATCGACATGGCAGAGACCGACTGTTCCTGGCAGCATGGGGGTGCCTGAGTGTTGCTGGCAGCATGGTGGTGCCCGGGTGTTGGCGGCATGGTGGTGCCCGGGTGTTTCTGGTGGCATGGTGGTGCCCGGGTGTTGCTGGCAGCATAGCAGTGCCCAGGTGTTCGACATGATGGTACCCAGGTGTTCCTGACCACATGGCGGTGCCCGGATGTTGCTGGCGGTATGGCAGTGCCTGGGTGTTCGACATGGCAGTACCCAGGTTTTCCTGACCACATGTCGGTGCCCGGGTGTTACTGGTGACATGGCGGTTCCCAGGTGTTGCTAGTGACATGGCAGAGCCCGGGTGTTGCTGGCAACATGGCGGTGCCTGGGAGTTTCTGGTGAAGTGTGTGTGTATGTACGTTACTCTTGCCCCTAATCCTGTACAATCACAACTGCTTTTTTTTTTTTTTAATGCTCGTTCACAATGTCGGTAAGGACTGACACGGCTCTGAAAAGCAATCCATGCTCGGATCTGTTTTCAGAGGAATTTGACATGCAGTGAAGAGGCAATAAGTTGCCTCTGCAATGCCTGTTTTAACCACTTAAATGCAGTATCACAGTGCTGCAACTGCTTGCAATGCACATGGTTGCAGGTTGGTTGGCCCCATTCATCTGGTGGTACACTTCATTCCGTGCCATGTATGCAGTCTCTGACCATCCCTTGTGTCATGCCCGCAGTCTCTGACCGTCCCTTGTGCCATGGCCGGAGTCTCTGACCGTCCCGCAGTCTCTGTGGACCGCGATGTAAGGGGGAGCTCTGTGGGCTCTTTTGTAAAGAAAGGGCTGTGGTTACCAGAGACCCCTTACATCAGAATTTCCTATTACAAAAGAGTCCGCAGCAGTCCCTATTACATCAGAGTTCTCCTTTACATTGGAGTGTGGCCTTGATAGGAAGTGGTGGGTCATATTTAAATTAGGGGGTGCACGAGTTTAGTCAGGCCTAGGACAGCACAAATCCTAAATACACCACTGACACATGCGCAGAGGATTGACACCTGTAATAACGGAAGCTCTGCCAATGGCAAGCAGTTGCGCCAGGTTGGATGCATGACTGACAGTGTGCTTGCTGTTCCGGTGATCAGAGTCGCCCTGTGGATGCATCGATTTCCCTGTGGAAGAGGTCCAGGATACGCGAGTATGTTTGGCTTGAGCTCAGTAGAAGGGATCAGACGCCATGCGGGCTGCTAGGAAGTAACTCCACTTATGTTAAAAAATAAATAGATAACCAAAATTAAAACATATGGAGATGTCTATGCTCTGATGTGCATTGTAGCATTTTTTATCAAAGTTTGGTGCAGTTGCTTTCTGTCCTGAACAGATATCTGTTTGTTTGTTTCAGCACGTTTTTTTTCTTTTTGTGTTTGAGGCGCTGTCTAATGAAATCACCTGTGTAGAGAAGTCTGTGGTAGTATTCCTTTAGCAATGGTTAAAGTGTTTGTTAACCCAAAGAAAAAAATAGAGATCCTGGTCCCTTAAAGTAGAATGAACAGCACAGTGCTTGTGCTGTGTAATCTGTCCCTCGAAACTGTAAAAAAAACCTGGCTGAACCTGACACTTTTTGTATCCTCTCTGCGCTGACCACGAAAATCAGGGCTGCTGAGCCCTAACCACCGTGGTCAGTGTACGTCCCTCCGTCATCTGCAGCTGTCCTCTCTGCCCCTCGCCCCCTCCTCCCTACCTGTAAGCTCTGTGTGTCTGTCTCCGCCCCCCATTCCCGCCGCTATTAGTAGAAATAAAAGTTTATATATGGTCACTGCCAGCCCCTCTATTATAGTTAGGCATAGCACACTGTATAAATATTTTATAAAAACAAGGCTTGTAAATACCGATTCAGTGAGATCTTCAGGCCGGTCACGTGACTCTCAGCCAGTTTCCAGGGCTACTGCAGGGGGGACTGAGTGGCCATGTGATCTCCCCAGCTAACGTCAGAGGGAGATCTCAGCCCCTACTGCAGAAGTCATCCATCGGAGCTGTACAGTGGCCGCGAGTCATGTGACCAGCCTGAAGATCGCCCTAAATCAGTATTTACAGTCCCTTTTTTTTTTTTTTAAAGACATACAGTGTGCTATGCCTGCCTATAATAGAGGGGCTGGCCACAGCTTTATACTGTTGAGTTCACAAACACTTAGGGGTTTTCTCTTGCCTATCAAACAAACAACTGTTACTTTGTTTCTCTGGATACCTTAAAAACTGCAACAGCTGCAGTTGAAATTGGGAAGTTTTTTTTTAACAAATTACTGCATGGCTTGAGTAGCAATTGTACATGTTATAATATTTATTTTCTTGACAATGTGGAGAACTCCCTTAAACTTACTGAGATTTGTTTATTTTGCAACAAGTCCCTGTGCCCTGCAGCCTAATACCTCCTATGCAGGTTATAGCTGGTGTGGGGGCAGTGTATTTCTTACTGATACTGTTCCTGGATGGTAAGCCCTTCTGCAGGCCTCTTAAAGCTGGTGTATGGAAAGCTGACTAATGGATACTTGCTATTAAAGCAGTTCTGCACACAAGTAATTATTTTTTTTTTATACTTTCAAATTACTAGTATAATAACCTTCTACTCACTTTTAACGTGGATTTCCGTTATTCATGTCAGTTTTAATCTCTTTTCAAAAGTTTTTATTGAGCATAAAACAAGTATACAGATATTACAAACATGGAGTAACATCCAATCAGAATCAATATATGGAACTTATGTGTTACAGAACGTAATGAACTCAGGCATATACATGGCTGTACATAAATTTCTGATATTAGTGTGTACAGAAAGGAAACACATCATAACTTCAGTTTTAATCTCAAATCATCACTTTTAAAAATATTGTATAGCAGTTTTCATTTTGCTTGTGGGCATTTGAAACCCACAAGCAATCACTTCCTGGTTCCACTACATTGGAAGTACCAGCATGCTCAGTGACAACTGAGCCGAGCGGCGTCAACACAAATGTAGCCATGACAGCGGGCGGTGTATTCGGAAGTTCCCGCCCCGTTGTGCTGTGAAGCTCCAAACGTGACGTGCGTAACGACGTCATGTCCGTGAAATCACGCGAGATTTCGCGTCGGCTCTACCGAACTGACTCCTGGGATGAATAACACCAGATCCTAGGAGACAGTGAGGCAATCCCTGGAAGTGATGCGGATCCCCTCAGATCCACGCCCACAGCCGCAGAGATAGGAGAATGTCGATTGCAAGGTACGATTAAAAAAAATAAAAATAAACGTCCATAGAGCACTATTTGGAGGATTTAAAAGGCAGTGACATCAACTTTAAAAAGTGAGTGCAGAACCGCTTTAAGCATTTCCAAATCTACATGTATTATGCACACCGCAAACGGGGTCTTTGCTGCTCATGTCTTGGCTGGTAATCCCTGTATGAATTTCCTGCCTTGTTCAGACATTGAGGGAGCAAGATGACAGCAATCAACAGGATGCCATGGGTAGTCACTCTAAAGGAGTCTGTTACAACTCTCCCTGTGCAAGGATTCTCTACTCTGACAATGTCAAGCTTTTCCTTGCAGCCAACTGGCCAATAACCCTCTTCAAACAATTCCTAAAAGGGATATGCAGATGAGGAAAATCTTTGAACAGGTTTTTTGGACCTCCTTTTGTAAGGCTGTTAGGATGCCTAAAATGGCAGCGGTACCTGCAATGCAAGTATTTTAGCACTTCCAAATGAGTGCATTGCCCTCCTGGAGCTTGCCTTAACCCTTGCCACTCTTGCAATGCAATGGAAGTTGGGATGAAGAATATTCTATCCTTAAGAATAATTCTGACAAGTGGGACAATCTGGTCTGCATTGCAAGAGTTTAAACTGCCCCCTTCAAGGGCTTGCTTTATCTGGATTGCAAATAACTGGAGATGATTCTACAAGTAGAACAATCTTGTCTGCATTGCGGGAGTCTAAACAATCCCCTTTAAGGTCTAGCTTCATTAGATAGCAAATAGCTGGGAATAATTCTACAAGTGGGACACTCTTGTCTGCATTGGGAGAGTCTCTATGCATTCCCCTTCAGGGGTTAGCTTCATTTGACAGCTAAGAGCTGTGTTTGGTCTTGCCTCAGAGTACTTGTCTGCTGAATTAAAGAGCACTGCAATTCAAGAGTCAGTGTTTAACTCCAAAGGGCTTGCTCCTGCAGTTCCGACCTGGAG
>CM053026.1:289041317-289493817 GCA_028564925.1 Lithobates sylvaticus
CTCTGAACCCGGCATTTGATATTTCTCTACTAGGAACTTACATGTTAATACTCCCTTATTATCACAGAGATCCGCTATACGTAGTAGACCTTTGTTAGTCCACCTCTCAAACGTCCAGGGGGTGAGGCCTGGGGTGAAGTTTCTAATTCCAAATATAGGGGCTAATGGGGTATGCAGGGATTTCAACTCAAGTTTTAGTTAACCTATCCTAAATTGACATTCATATATATATATATATATATATATATACACATACAGTGGTGTGAAAAAGTGTTTGCCCCCTTCCTCATTTCCTGTTCCTTTGCATGTTTGTCACACTTAAGTGTTTCGGAACATCAAACCAATTTAAACAATAGTCAAGGACAACACAAGTAAACACAAAATGCAATTTGTAAATGAAGGTGTTTATTATTAAAAGGTGAAAAAAATCCAAACCATCATGGCCCTGTGTGAAAAAGTGATTGCCCCCTAAACCTAATAACTGGTTGGGCCACCCTTAGCAGCAACAACTGCAACCAAGCGTTTGCGATAACGTGCAATGAGGCTTTTACAGCGTCCTGGAGGAATTTTGGCCCACTCATCTTTGCAGAATTGTCCTAATTCAGTTACATTAGAGGGTTTTCGAGCATGAACGGCCTTTTTTAAGGTCATACCACAACATCTCAATAGGATTCAGGTCAGGACTTTGGCTAGGCCACTCCAAAGTCTTCATTTTGTTTTTCTTCAGCCATTCGGTGGTGGACTTGCTGGTGTGTTTAGGATCATTGTCCTGCTGCAGAACCCAAGTTCGTTTCAGCTTGAGTACACGAACAGATGGTCGGACATTCTCCTTCAGGATCTCTTGGTAGACAGCAGAATTCATAGTTCCTTTTATCACGGCAAGTCTTCCAGGTGGGTGGGCTGACGAAGTCCACAGGACGTAACGTGCGTACGGGGGAGGAGCTATCGCTTATGCCAGTCACCCGCGCTCCATCACGCTATACACAGTGGCTTTACACCGCTGATGTTTTTTAGTTATTTGTTTTCATTGTGCTCTATGTATGTGCTGTATTCAGTGCAGATGCCTGCTTGCCCTAATTGCTTGTACAGCCTATATTCATCAGAGCTCTAATTGAGTTACTGGGCTCCACTGCTGTGCTGTTTTTTATGCAGAGGCTTGCATGCTTCACCTGTCTGTGCAGTCCTTTATATCCATTGGAGCTTCAGTGTTATCCCCCCTTTTTAAATAAAACAAGATTTTTATACAGTCTGCACTGAGATTGCATCTTTTATTTTTTCTTGGGCATTAAACCTGCATAATCATCTCATGGTGGATCATCTTGGTTGGAGCCGCATCCTCAGGATAGTTCTGGTGTCCTGGTCATCACACACCTTTGGATTTTCTCCTGGTTGGATCGTTATCGCACCATCATCCCACGAATGGGTCCATGCGTTTTTGATTATCACATTTGGTAAGAGTACCTTTTCCGTTTGGTGGAGGATTGTCACTGTGAAACTTACTGAAAGTCTACAGTCACTGGGTGTTCTCATCCACATCACTCTACACATTGCTAATTGGATATGAACTTTTATATTCCATTTTTTATATGTTTTGCGCTGCACTTTCTTTTTTTACCTATTTAAGTGATGCCTTGATTGTGAACAGGTGTGGCAATAATCAGGCCTGGGTGTGGCTAGAGAAATTGAACTCAGGTGTGGACAACCACAGTTATAGTATGTTTTAACAAGGGGGGCAATCACTTTTTCACACAGGGCCATGATGGTTTGGATTTTTTTTCACCTTTAATAATAAACACCTTCATTTACAAATTGCATTTTGTTTTTACTTGTGTTGTCCTTGACTATTGTTTAAATTGGTTTGGTGTTCCGAAACACTTAAGTGTGACAAACATGCAAAGGAACAGGAAATGAGGAAGGGGACAAACACTTTTTCACACCACTGTATATATATATTATATATATATATATATATATATATATATATTATTTATATATATATATATATATATATATATATATAAAAAAGCTATGGAAAATTCTCCATGTCACAAGTGACATTATTATTATTATACAGGATTTATATAGCGCCAGCAGTTTGCGCAGCGCTTTACAACATCAGGGGAGACAGTGCAATTACAATACAATTTAATACAGGAGGGATCAGAGGGCCCTGCTCGTTAAAGCTTACAATCTAGAAGGGAGGGTCAAGTGGAAACAAAAAAGGTAATAACTGTGGGGGATGATCAGATGGAAAAAATGAAAATACAGTTGTTAGGTGTGGGTAGGATAGGCTTCCCTGAAAAGGAGAGTTTTCAGGGATCGTCTAAAAGCTAATAGAGATAGATGGACTGATTGGGGTAAGGAGTTCCATAGGCTTGGAGAGGCTCTGGAAAAGTCCTGGAGACGAGCATGGGAGGAAGTGATGAGAGAGCTAGAGAGCAGGAGGTATTGAGAAGAACGAAGAGAACAAATTACACGTGTGTGTGTGTGTGTGTGTATTATATATATATATATATATATATATATATATATATATATAATACACACACATACACATATATACACACACACACACACACACAAATACATATACACACACATACATACACACCGTATTTATTGGCATATAACACGCACTTTTTTACCCTGAAAACAGAGGGTAAATCGTGCCTGCGTTTTATACACCCATATCCGTGTTTTTTACCAACGGGGGCGGAGACCGGGCGGTTCGCCCCGGGTGCCACCCATTGGGAGGGTGTCAGGCCGGCCGCCCTGCCAGCATACTTTAAACTTCAGAAAACATTACTGCCAGCCCTTTCTCATATACCGTTCCTCCTTTGTCACTATCAATGTAAATCTAAGCCTCTAAATCCCTCTATTACCGCTGCTCATTATGGTCGCTCTCCTCCTCCCGCTCTGCCTCCTCCTCGAGTGTAGCTTTTGATTGGAGAAGAGCGGTCATGTGACCGTCAATGAAAGAGGAGAGCAGTCACATGACCGGGTCCACGGCATTAATGGAGGTATTTAGAAGCTTTGATTTACAATGAATGACACAGGAGCAGCGATGTATGAGAAGGGGCTGACAGTGATGTTTTCTATACTTTAGCGGATGCTAGCAATGCTGTCCCAGGAGACTGGGGGTCTCCTGGGAGTGCAGAGGGGGGGGGGGGGGGGCTTTCAAATGAAAGGGGTCTGTGTACCATGCAGGGGGCTGTGGAAAGTTATTTCCTGAAACTTCTCTCTTAAAGTTAAGGTGCGTGTCATACGCCGATAAATACAGTACAGTATTTAAAATCATGTCACGTCACTCCACGGCCATTGTTAACAATAAACCATAAACAATCTAATACAATATTTTGCAATCAGATATAAAACAGTTAATATCAAAATCGACATTTAAGCCAGCAGGTACTAAAACTTTTGTCTTGTGTATCCATTTCCATTATGATTCCCTGCAACTAAGTTGGCGAATAAGATAGCCCCCCCTCCAGTGTTTAGTGACCCTCTCAATACCCCAAAATCTAAGACCCCGGGGGTTTTCATTATAATGCAGTTTAAAATGTCTTGAGACATTATGGGTCTTTAAACCTTTTTTAACCACTTAAGGACCGGAAGGATTTGTACCCAAACAAAATTGACATCCTTTTTTTTCCCCACAAGAGCTTTCTTTTGGTGGTATTTGATCACCTCTGCATTTTTTTTTTTTGTGCTATAAACAAAACAAGAGCGACAATTTTGAAACACTTTTTACACGTTTCTACTGTGCTTTTTGTACACACAATTTTGCTGCGTTTTGCATTTAGCATTTTTTATGTCCAATTTGTGTTGAACAGATTAAAAAACGCAAATTTCTGCAAAAACTCACTACATGCTTTTCTGAAGCTTCTCCATTTAAAGTCTATTAAACCAAAAAAGCACAGTTTTCGTAAAAAAAATAAATAAAAAAAAAATAAAAGTCCTTGACCCTTTCCAAATACGCAGCGGCTGAAAAAAGCATAGATGTGAATATGTCCCATAAGAAACCATGTCAAATGAACTGTAGTGAGTTTCTGGAAAAAGCACCAAAAAACGCACAGGCATGGACCAGGCCTAAGATGTTTAGTAGTAGCAGCATGCTTTTTATTGTATCACCTGTCATCATGGGGTTAAAAAACAAAAAAAAAATAAACTGAAATTAGCCCTTTATAGTACAAAAAGGACCAAATAATCGCTACTATAAGGGGTTCATTTATACTATGAAACAGTGAAAGTATTAATATACATTACTTATATCATATATATAATAAAATACACCCAGAAGTAGGATATATGGGCATTTTAACTAGGAGTCAGACATGAAGCTATATGAAGGGTGAAAGGGAGATGTAAATCTTTTATATTAAACACTTCAGCCCCAGAATATTTTACCCCCCTCCTGACCATTGACAATTGTGCGGTCATGCATACAAATAGAGCTTTCGTTTGGTGGTATTTGGTCACCTCTGCGGTTTTTATTTTTTGTGCTATAAATAAAAAAAAAGAGCGCCAATTTAAAAAAAAAAAAATAATAATATTTTTTACTTTTTGCAATAATAAATATCCCCACAAATGTTTTAAAAAACGAATTTCTTCATCAGTTTAGGCCAATATATATTCTTCTACATATTTTTTTTTTACCAAAATCGCAATAAGCTTATATTGATTGGTTTGCGCAAAAGTTATAGCGTCTGCAAACTATGGGAAAGATATGGCAGATATGGAAAACTATGGCATTTTTGGTACTGCAACATTGCCACGGATAGATCAGACACTTCTGACACATTTTTGAGACCACTCACTTTTCTACAGCGATCAGTGCTATAAAAATACACTGATTACTGTGCAAATGTCACCGGTAGGGAAGGGGTTCACACTAGGGGGCAATCAAGGGGTTAAATGTGTGTTCCCTCAGTGTGCTACAACTGTATGGGGATAGGACTGACTGGGGGAGGAGACCTATCGTTGTTCCTACTTAGTAGGAACAAGTGATAGGTCTCCTCTTCCCTGACAGAACAGGGATTTGTGTGTTTACACATACAAATCCCCACGCTGGCTCTCATGCACGTGACTGCGCGTGGCCGGTGTCGATCACACCCGCGAGCCACGCGCATTGGGTCCCCCACCGCGTGGCAGTGCACGCGGGCACTCTGGTGGCTCTTAAAGGGGACGAACCGTATTGGGGTTATGCGCAGCTGTGACATTCTGCCGTAGTATAGCTGCGTGAGGCAGTTGGCAAGCAGTTAAAGTAGTACTAAAAGCTAAGAATCCCCCAAAGGATATAATCATTTTAAATATAATGCGCAATACTGGTAAAATGTTACTTTTAATGTAATTGTAATGCCTTCTATTACCTCCAGTCTATCATCCTCCACCTTCTCTGGGTTCAGATGCTGATTAAAAACTCTGTGCAGGTAAGATCAGCAAAGTAATTGTTTTTAACCACTTAAGCCCCGGACCAATTTGCAGCCAAAAGGACCAGGCTCCTTTTTGCGATTCGGCACTGCGCCGCTCTAACTGACAATTGCGCGGTCGTGCGACGTGGCTCCCAAAACAAAATTGCCATCCTTTTTTTCCCCACAAACAGAGCTTTCTTTTGGTGGTATTTGATTACCTCTGCGGTTTTTACTTTTTGCGCTATAAACCAAAAAAGCAATATTTTTTACTTTTTGCTATAAAAAATATCCCCCAAAAATATATAAAAAAAACATTTTTTTTCCTCAGTTTAGGCCGATACGTATTCTTCTACATATTTTTGGTAAAAAAAAAAAAAAAAAAAAAATCGCAATTAGTGATTATTGATTGGTTTGAGCAAAAGTTATAGTGTTTACAAAATTGGGGATAGTTTTATAGCATTTTTATTAATATTTTTTTTTTTTACTAGTAATGGCGGCGATCAGCGATTTTTATTGTGACTGCGACATTATGGCGGACACATCGGACATTTTTGACACATTTTTGGGACCATTGTCATTTATACAGCAATCAGTGCTATTTAAATGCACTGAATCCTGTGTAAATGACACTGGCAGTGAAGGAGTTAACCACTAGGGGCAGGGAGGGGTTAAGTGTGTGTGTTTTTTTTTACTGTAGGGGGCGTGGCTTTGCGTCTGATGTCACTGATCGGCTTCCCGATGACAGGGAACAGCCGATCAGTGACAGCGTCACTAGGAAGCACGGGGAGAGGTTTGTTTACACATACCTCTCCCCGTTCTTCAGCTCTGTGACTCGATCGCGGGACACCAGCGGCGATCGGGTCCACTGGTCCCGCGGCCTCGGTCACGGAGCTCAGGACCGGGTCGTGAGCGCGCCGCCGCCGGCGTGTGCGACCCACGGCTGGGCTCTTAAAGGGCCATGTACAGGTACGTGGTTGTGCCCAGCCGTGCCATTCTGCCGACGTATATCGGCGTGAGGCGGTCCTTAAGCGGTTAAACAACAACAACAACAATTTTATACTTACCTTATATTTAATCATTTTGCACAGAGCAGCCCGAGCCTCCTCTTCTGGGGTCCCCCCATCGATGCTTCTGGCTCCTCCTGCCTTCAGAATGCCCCAATAGCAAGCTTCTCAGGCACTTACTGACATGTACGGACGGTGTACTGGGTTGTATGTGTGCTGCACTGTGTATACTGACATATATGGACAGTGTACTGAGCTGTATGTGTGCTGCACTGAATTTTCTGATATGTAAACAAATAATGCATTCTGTATGCAGGCCAACTAATCGGTTGGCTGATTAATCGATTATGAAAATAGTTCTCAAATTTTTTTCTAAATCGATTAGTTGTTTCGGCCCTAGATTTTATATTTTGACCCTGAATGTTCAGCAGCTTTAGGTCCTAGGGCTGGTTTCCACTGGTGCGATGTCCGGCATAACATGCAATTCACACCGCACTGCAGCGCAAATCACATGCAATCTCTGTGCGATGCGATTTCAGCCATGCAGACCAAACTCGCACAGGACCCTTTTTTTGGTCCGCAGCAGAAACACCCATCACACCCATGCGATCCAATTCCTGTGCAAATTTGCAGTTTGCACTGCGATATGCGAACCGATTTGGAGGTGTCATTTACTTTCAATTGACACTCCCAGCAGTTTGCATAGGGCAGTGTGAACTGCCGCTGGGAGACATGCAATGTGGGAACCCGCAGTGGATTCGCAGGGTTCCCACATCGATGCATTGTGAACCGAGCCTTATAGAGTTAGAATTGCCCTGATTGACATCCATATAAGACCTACTAGAACAGCTGAACATTATTTGGGGTTAATCAGAGGCACTTTAACCACTTGCTTACTGGGCACTTAAACACCCTTCCTGCCCAGACCAATTTTCAGCTTTCGGTGCTCTCACACTTTGAATGACAATTACTCAGTCATGCAACACTGAACCCAAATGATTTTTTTTGTCCTTTTTTTTCCCACAAATAGAGCTTTCTTTTGGTGGTATTTGATCACCTCTGGGTTTTTTTATTTTTTGCGCTATAAATGAAAAAAGACCGAAAAAATTTTGAAAAAAAACAAATTTTTCTTTGTTTCTGTGATAAAATTTAGCAAATTATTAATTTTTCTTCATACATTTTGGCCACAATTTATACTGCTACATATCTTTGGTAAAAATAACCCAAATTAGTGGAAATTATTTGGTCTTTGTGAAAGTTACAGACTCTACAATCTGTGGTGCGAATTATACAAAATTCATCACATCTGATGCACTGGTCTAATTTCTTGTGACCCGAACAAGCCAGGAAAGTGCAAATACCCCCCCAAATGACCCCTTTTTGGAAAGTAGACATTCCAAGGTATTTAGTAAGAGGCATGGTGAGCTTTTTGATGTTGTCATTTTTTCCCACAATTCTTTGCAAAATTAATTATTTTTTTATTTTTTATTTTTTTCCACAAAATTGTCATTGTAATAGGTTATTTCTCTCACATGGCATGTGTATACCACAAATGACACCCCAAAATAAATTCTGCTACTCCTCCTGAGTATTACGATACCCCATGTGTGAAACTTTTTCACAGCCTGGCCACTTAAAGAGGCCCAAAATTCTGCTAAGGGGCCCTCTACTTGACCCGTGAGCTATGTAAACCATCTGCCATTGCCACACAGTCACACCCGACACTTCAGTGCACCCAAAACAATCCTCCCTCCTTTAAACAAAACAGTCAAAGAATAAGTACAACAATATAGAACAGAATGATGTCCCCAGAGAGCATCCCCTTACCTCAGGGTCCCCAGAAAGCCCCTCCTTACATCAGGGTCCCCAGAAAGCCACCTCCTTACATCAGGGTCCCCAGAGAGCCCCCCCCTTACATCAGTGTCAAAGAATAAGTACAACAATGTAGAACAGAATGAGGTCCCCAGAGAGCATCCCCTTACATCAGGGTCCCCAGAAAGCCCCTCGTTACATCAGGGTCCCCAGAAAGCCCCTACTTACATCAGGGTCCCCAGAGAGCCCCCCCCTTACATCAGTGTCCTCAGAGAGCCCCTCCTTACATGAGGGTCCCCAGTGAGCCTCCCTACTTACATCAGGGTCCCCAGAGGGTATCCCCCTACATCAGGGTCCCCAGAGAGTCTCCCATTACACCAGGGTCCCCAGAGAGCCCCCCTTACATCAGGGTCCTCAGAGAGCCCCCCCTTACATCAGGGTCCCAAGAGAGCCTTCCCTCTTACATTAGTGTCCCCAAAGAGCCCCTCCTTACACAGGGTCCCCAGAGAGCCCCTCCTTACACAGGGTCCCCAGAGAGCCCCTCCTTACACAGGGTCCCCAGAGAGCCCCCCCTCTGACATTAGTGTCCCCAGGGGGCCCCCTCTTACATCAGTGTCCCCAGAGGGCCCCGTCCTTACATCAGTGTCCCCAGAGGGCCCCGTCCTTACATTAGTGTCCCCAGGGGCCCCCCTCTTACATTAGTGTCCCCAGAGGCCCCCTTCCTTACATTAGTGTCCCCAGAGGCCCCCTTCCTTACATTAGTGTCCCCAGAAAGCCCCCCCCTCTTACATTTGGGCCCCCAAACAGCTGACTCCTCCCCTTGCAATGGTTCCCCTGTACCTGGCTGGTGGAGGTGGGAGGCGGCAATCGGCAGCTATATGGTGTCCACAGGCAGGGGGATCTCCCTGGGGCTAGTAGTTCTATCTCCGAATGTATACAGCAGAGAGGGGAGGGGCCTCTGACCCGGGCATCAGCAACAGTGTTCAAGCAGAGTGAAAGTGAAACTGATACCTGCCTGGGTCAGAGGCCCCTCCCTTCTCCTCTCCACTGTATACACTGAGAGTACTACAAACCCCAGGGAGATCCCGCTGCCCACTCAGGCACCATAGAGCTGACGATTGCCGCCTTCCACCTCCTCCCACCTCTCCTCATTGCACTCTAAACGGCCAGCCAGAGGTGCAGGGGGGGATGCTGGGTCTTGGGGGCCCCCCCCCACAGTGGCGGGGCCCTAAGCAGCTTGCATAGTGTGCCTATAGGGCCGATCGGCTCTGCTCCTCTATATGGGAGAACACCAGGTCTCCACCCTTACTGAGTGGGGTGCTCCACCCAAAAGGATTTGGTCAAAATCCATACAATAGACAAAAGAGATATTTGGGGGGTACACCCTAAAAAATGCAGAAAGATGGTGCTGCCATAAGACCATACAACAGAACAAACCTATTACAGCGCACACACGCACAACTGACATTTACCTCCAGCAAGGCTGTTTAAAAGCACCTAGACAGACATTTTCAAAAGAAGCAGAAGCAGGATCTCCCGATCTATGGATAGTGTAGGACCCACTAATCATGGGGTACTTTGTCGCAGTAAGTGGGCTTAAGCACCATATAGCAATATGGTGTGACCAAATCCCCATGTTTTTTGAAAATGTCTCTCTAGGTGCTTTTAAACAGCCTTGCTGGAGGTAAATGTCAGTTTTGCATGTGTGCGCTGGAATAGGTTTGTTCAAACTAGAAGCTGTCTTGAGGGTTGCTGGTTAAAAGTGGGGTTGCTCTGTGTAAGGGGGTGGGCTCCCCCTGCTCTTTTGCTACCCCTACCATCTACAGGTATTCCTCACGCCTGCACCCCTAGTTACTACCATGGGTACCCCCCTCAAACCTACCCCCCTTTGGTATCCCCCCCCCCATCTAGATCCTTTTGGGTACCACCTAGGGTTGCCACCTGTATGGGATTCACCCGTACAGTCCGGGATTTGAATCATGTGCCCGGTTTTGAGCACCCCTGAAAACCGGACACATTCAGATAGGATCGTGGCTCAGAGAGAGGATTAGGTGTTCTCCTCCCTCCAGCCTGCAGGTGGCAATAGAGAGCGGTACTGACTGAACAGTCTCAGCAGCACTGCTGAGGAACGAACACAGAGTGTGTGGAGCCTGGAAAGAGAAATGAGGAACTTCTTTGCAGTTAGTGATCAGTGAGTACAGGGGAAGGGGGGCTCTGATGTCATATCTGATGTAAGGGGGGCTCTGGTGTCATATCTGATGTAAGGGGGGGCTCTGGTGTCATATCTAATGTAAGAACGATCCGAGGGAAGAGCGATCTGAGAAAAAAAAAAAAAAGAGCGATCTGAGAAAAGAATGAACTTTTTGCTCCGGGGGGGGTCTTCTGTCCTCTTCTGTCCTCTTCTGTGTATCTTCGTCCCGCAGGACAATCCAATGGGGACCCTGATCAGTATATATACGGACAACCAGAGCCAGAATGTCAGGTCACGGTGAGCCTGGGAATGGTGATAATAAAGATTCCAGAATCCAAACCAATCAAAAGTCCTGGGAAACAAATATCAGATTCCCCTTACAAGTTACAAAACATTCCGATGCTCAATACACAGATCAATAACCAATCATCTACAGATCAGATACAAGCACCATATGCAAATGAGCACAGCAGCCGCAAAGGATTCTGGGAGGATCACATGACAGCCGTGTCCAATCACAGCTGTCATGTAAGCAAACTGCCGGTTGCTAGGCAACCAGCTCTCCTCTATCTCATGTAAGCAAACTGCCAGGCAACCAGCTCTCCTCTATCCCATGTAAGCAACCTGCTGGTTGCTAGGCAACCAGCTCTCCTCTATCCTCTAGCCTACCCTGCTATCTACACTTTTGGGTACTTCTCCCCCTTCTTTTGCTACTCCCATACTGAAGTGACACCCCAACCTCCTGCTATCTACTCTTTTGGGTACCCCTCCCATCAATCCCCAACAACTCCCATTGTTTACCATCTACTTCCATGGGTACCCCACACACACTCCTGTATCCCTTCTACACAACTTCTCTATATCCTCCCCACAGTATACTGGTCCTTGCAAGCAAGCTATATGACTATCTCCCCAACTCCCATGTCACTATGCACTCATATCTCACCATCCCCAATCCCCTTTTTTTAGCACAGCAGTCTGAACACTTCCATGTCACCCCAGCCCAGCACATACACAATATTTTCTGTAACCAATTCAACCCTACTGAATTCTTGCTGCAACCAGCTCAATTTTAATCAATTCATGTTCCACGTTTGGCATGGCACATAGCAGGATTCGAACTCACAACCTCATGGCTGTTAGCAGGGCGCATCTGTCCACTAAGCCTCTGTTGTAGCTGCTTGAGAGGCTTGCTAAAAAGGAGGCCTATATTAGATCGAGAACCCAGGGTTCAGCCATGGCCAGAGCTGCTTGTGAGGGATGCCAAAAAGGAGGGCCATATTAGATACAGAACCCACGTCTCAACCAGCTGTAAAGTTATTGGCAAATTTCTATGTCTAACAAAGCCCTCGCTTTCGGAAGGTGTCATAAGCAGATCTGGCTGTGGCTCAGCAGGTTAATGCGCCAGTAGTGCTACTGTGGGCTTGTGCAGTCGTGAGTTTCAAATCCTGGCAGCGGTATGCTTGGATTGATGCACCAATAGATTGTGATTGGCCTGGAGGCTGCAGCAAGAATGTCCTAAGTGTGTTGGCGTCTGGAAGTTGGGGTTGCAAGCTGTGTATCAAGGGTACAACAAGAGGCTGCAGCAAGCGTGAGCTAGGCATGTTGGGTTCCAGAAGGGGAGCTTGAAATTGGGCCTGTACAATAGAAGGACAGGCTATCTCATGGGTACAGCAAAGAAGGGGATTGGGGGAGCAAGAAGTGGGCTGTCTGTCAAAGGTGAGCTGCAAGGGGGAGGGGTGTTATCACTGAGGGCGCAAACTAAGAGGGACAAAGCCATCTCGAGGGTGCAGCAAAGGAGGCCATTAAAAGTCAGATGTCTATCAAAGGTGTGCTAGGCATGTAGGGGCAACTTCAAATTGGGGCTTCAAACTAGAAGCTAACAAATGCAGAAAGATGGTGCTGCCATAAGACCATACAACAGAACAAACCTATTACAGCGCACACACGCACAACTGACATTTACCTCCAGCAAGGCTGTTTAAAAGCACCTAGACAGACATTTTCAAAAGAAGCAGAAGCAGGATCTCCCGATCTATGGATAGTGTAGGACCCACTAATCATGGGGTACTTTGTCGCAGTAAGTGGGCTTAAGCACCATATAGCAATATGGTGTGACCAAATCCCCATGTTTTTTGAAAATGTCTCTCTAGGTGCTTTTAAACAGCCTTGCTGGAGGTAAATGTCAGTTTTGCATGTGTGCGCTGGAATAGGTTTGTTCAAACTAGAAGCTGTCTTGAGGGTTGCTGGTTAAAAGTGGGGTTGCTCTGTGTAAGGGGGTGGGCTCCCCCTGCTCTTTTGCTACCCCTACCATCTACAGGTATTCCTCACGCCTGCACCCCTAGTTACTACCATGGGTACCCCCCTCAAACCTACCCCCCTTTGGTATCCCCCCCCCCCATCTAGATCCTTTTGGTTACCACCTAGGGTTGCCACCTGTATGGGATTCACCCGTACAGTCCGGATTTGAATCATGTGCCCGGTTTTGAGCACCCCTGAAAACCGGACACATTCAGATAGGATCGTGGCTCAGAGAGAGGATTAGGTGTTCTCCTCCCTCCAGCCTGCAGGTGGCAATAGAGAGCGGTACTGACTGAACAGTCTCAGCAGCACTGCTGAGGAACGAACACAGAGTGTGTGGAGCCTGGAAAGAGAAATGAGGAACTTCTTTGCAGTTAGTGATCAGTGAGTACAGGGGAAGGGGGGCTCTGATGTCATATCTGATGTAAGGGGGGCTCTGGTGTCATATCTGATGTAAGGGGGGGGGGGCTCTGGTGTCATATCTAATGTAAGAACGATCCGAGGGAAGAGCGATCTGAGAAAAAAAAAAAAAAAGAGCGATCTGAGAAAAGAATGAACTTTTTGCTCCACCCACCCCCCCACTAATCTTCTGTCCTCTTCTGTCTTCTGTCCTCTTCTGTCTTCTGTCCTCTTCTGTCTTCTGTCCTCTTCTGTCCTCTTCTGTGTATCTTCGTCCCGCAGGACAATCCAATGGGGACCCTGATCAGTATATATACGGACAACCAGAGCCAGAATGTCAGGTCACGGTGAGCCTGGGAATGGTGATAATAAAGATTCCAGAATCCAAACCAATCAAAAGTCCTGGGAAACAAATATCAGATTCCCCTTACAAGTTACAAAACATTCCGATGCTCAATACACAATCATCTACAGATCAGATACAAGCACCATATGCAAATGAGCACAGCAGCCGCAAAGGATTCTGGGAGGATCACATGACAGCCGTGTCCAATCACAGCTGTCATGTAAGCAAACTGCCGGTTGCTAGGCAACCAGCTCTCCTCTATCTCATGTAAGCAAACTGCCAGGCAACCAGCTCTCCTCTATCCCATGTAAGCAACCTGCTGGTTGCTAGGCAACCAGCTCTCCTCTATCCTCTAGCCTACCCTGCTATCTACACTTTTGGGTACTTCTCCCCCTTCTTTTGCTACTCCCATACTGAAGTGACACCCCAACCTCCTGCTATCTACTCTTTTGGGTACCCCTCCCATCAATCCCCAACAACTCCCATTGTTTACCATCTACTTCCATGGGTACCACACACACACTCCTGTATCCCTTCTACACAACTTCTCTATATCCTCCCCACAGTATACTGGTCCTTGCAAGCAAGCTATATGACTATCTCCCCAACTCCCATGTCACTATGCACTCATATCTCACCATCCCCAATCCCCTTTTTTTAGCACAGCAGTCTGAACACTTCCATGTCACCCCAGCCCAGCACATACACAATATTTTCTGTAACCAATTCAACCCTACTGAATTCTTGCTGCAACCAGCTCAATTTTAATCAATTCATGTTCCACGTTTGGCATGGCACATAGCAGGATTCGAACTCACAACCTCATGGCTGTTAGCAGGGCGCATCTGTCCACTAAGCCTCTGTTGTAGCTGCTTGAGAGGCTTGCTAAAAAGGAGGCCTATATTAGATCGAGAACCCAGGGTTCAGCCATGGCCAGAGCTGCTTGTGAGGGATGCCAAAAAGGAGGGCCATATTAGATACAGAACCCACGTCTCAACCAGCTGTAAAGTTATTGGCAAATTTCTATGTCTAACAAAGCCCTCGCTTTCGGAAGGTGTCATAAGCAGATCTGGCTGTGGCTCAGCAGGTTAATGCGCCAGTAGTGCTACTGTGGGCTTGTGCAGTCGTGAGTTTCAAATCCTGGCAGCGGTATGCTTGGATTGATGCACCAATAGATTGTGATTGGCCTGGAGGCTGCAGCAAGAATGTCCTAAGTGTGTTGGCGTCTGGAAGTTGGGGTTGCAAGCTGTGTATCAAGGGTACAACAAGAGGCTGCAGCAAGCGTGAGCTAGGCATGTTGGGTTCCAGAAGGGGAGCTTGAAATTGGGCCTGTACAATAGAAGGACAGGCTATCTCATGGGTACAGCAAAGAAGGGGATTGGGGGAGCAAGAAGTGGGCTGTCTGTCAAAGGTGAGCTGCAAGGGGGAGGGGTGTTATCACTGAGGGCGCAAACTAAGAGGGACAAAGCCATCTCGAGGGTGCAGCAAAGGAGGCCATTAAAAGTCAGATGTCTATCAAAGGTGTGCTAGGCATGTAGGGGCAACTTCAAATTGGGGCTTCAAACTAGAAGCTAACAAATGCAGAAAGATGGTGCTGCCATAAGACCATACAACAGAACAAACCTATTACAGCGCACACACGCACAACTGACATTTACCTCCAGCAAGGCTGTTTAAAAGCACCTAGACAGACATTTTCAAAAGAAGCAGAAGCAGGATCTCCCGATCTATGGATAGTGTAGGACCCACTAATCATGGGGTACTTTGTCGCAGTAAGTGGGCTTAAGCACCATATAGCAATATGGTGTGACCAAATCCCCATGTTTTTTGAAAATGTCTCTCTAGGTGCTTTTAAACAGCCTTGCTGGAGGTAAATGTCAGTTTTGCATGTGTGCGCTGGAATAGGTTTGTTCAAACTAGAAGCTGTCTTGAGGGTTGCTGGTTAAAAGTGGGGTTGCTCTGTGTAAGGGGGTGGGCTCCCCCTGCTCTTTTGCTACCCCTACCATCTACAGGTATTCCTCACGCCTGCACCCCTAGTTACTACCATGGGTACCCCCCTCAAACCTACCCCCCTTTGGTATCCCCCCCCCCATCTAGATCCTTTTGGGTACCACCTAGGGTTGCCACCTGTATGGGATTCACCCGTACAGTCCGGGATTTGAATCATGTGCCCGGTTTTGAGCACCCCTGAAAACCGGACACATTCAGATAGGATCGTGGCTCAGAGAGAGGATTAGGTGTTCTCCTCCCTCCAGCCTGCAGGTGGCAATAGAGAGCGGTACTGACTGAACAGTCTCAGCAGCACTGCTGAGGAACGAACACAGAGTGTGTGGAGCCTGGAAAGAGAAATGAGGAACTTCTTTGCAGTTAGTGATCAGTGAGTACAGGGGAAGGGGGGCTCTGATGTCATATCTGATGTAAGGGGGGCTCTGGTGTCATATCTGATGTAAGGGGGGGCTCTGGTGTCATATCTAATGTAAGAACGATCCGAGGGAAGAGCGATCTGAGAAAAAAAAAAAAAAAAAAAGAGCGATCTGAGAAAAGAATGAACTTTTTGCTCCACCCACCCCCCCACTAATCTTCTGTCCTCTTCTGTCTTCTGTCCTCTTCTGTCTTCTGTCTTCTGTCCTCTTCTGTCCTCTTCTGTGTATCTTCGTCCCGCAGGACAATCCAATGGGGACCCTGATCAGTATATATACGGACAACCAGAGCCAGAATGTCAGGTCACGGTGAGCCTGGGAATGGTGATAATAAAGATTCCAGAATCCAAACCAATCAAAAGTCCTGGGAAACAAATATCAGATTCCCCTTACAAGTTACAAAACATTCCGATGCTCAATACACAGATCAATAACCAATCATCTACAGATCAGATACAAGCACCATATGCAAATGAGCACAGCAGCCGCAAAGGATTCTGGGAGGATCACATGACAGCCGTGTCCAATCACAGCTGTCATGTAAGCAAACTGCCGGTTGCTAGGCAACCAGCTCTCCTCTATCTCATGTAAGCAAACTGCCAGGCAACCAGCTCTCCTCTATCCCATGTAAGCAACCTGCTGGTTGCTAGGCAACCAGCTCTCCTCTATCCTCTAGCCTACCCTGCTATCTACACTTTTGGGTACTTCTCCCCCTTCTTTTGCTACTCCCATACTGAAGTGACACCCCAACCTCCTGCTATCTACTCTTTTGGGTACCCCTCCCATCAATCCCCAACAACTCCCATTGTTTACCATCTACTTCCATGGGTACCACACACACACTCCTGTATCCCTTCTACACAACTTCTCTATATCCTCCCCACAGTATACTGGTCCTTGCAAGCAAGCTATATGACTATCTCCCCAACTCCCATGTCACTATGCACTCATATCTCACCATCCCCAATCCCCTTTTTTTAGCACAGCAGTCTGAACACTTCCATGTCACCCCAGCCCAGCACATACACAATATTTTCTGTAACCAATTCAACCCTACTGAATTCTTGCTGCAACCAGCTCAATTTTAATCAATTCATGTTCCACGTTTGGCATGGCACATAGCAGGATTCGAACTCACAACCTCATGGCTGTTAGCAGGGCGCATCTGTCCACTAAGCCTCTGTTGTAGCTGCTTGAGAGGCTTGCTAAAAAGGAGGCCTATATTAGATCGAGAACCCAGGGTTCAGCCATGGCCAGAGCTGCTTGTGAGGGATGCCAAAAAGGAGGGCCATATTAGATACAGAACCCACGTCTCAACCAGCTGTAAAGTTATTGGCAAATTTCTATGTCTAACAAAGCCCTCGCTTTCGGAAGGTGTCATAAGCAGATCTGGCTGTGGCTCAGCAGGTTAATGCGCCAGTAGTGCTACTGTGGGCTTGTGCAGTCGTGAGTTTCAAATCCTGGCAGCGGTATGCTTGGATTGATGCACCAATAGATTGTGATTGGCCTGGAGGCTGCAGCAAGAATGTCCTAAGTGTGTTGGCGTCTGGAAGTTGGGGTTGCAAGCTGTGTATCAAGGGTACAACAAGAGGCTGCAGCAAGCGTGAGCTAGGCATGTTGGGTTCCAGAAGGGGAGCTTGAAATTGGGCCTGTACAATAGAAGGACAGGCTATCTCATGGGTACAGCAAAGAAGGGGATTGGGGGAGCAAGAAGTGGGCTGTCTGTCAAAGGTGAGCTGCAAGGGGGAGGGGTGTTATCACTGAGGGCGCAAACTAAGAGGGACAAAGCCATCTCGAGGGTGCAGCAAAGGAGGCCATTAAAAGTCAGATGTCTATCAAAGGTGTGCTAGGCATGTAGGGGCAACTTCAAATTGGGGCTTCAAACTAGAAGCTAACAAATGCAGAAAGATGGTGCTGCCATAAGACCATACAACAGAACAAACCTATTACAGCGCACACACGCACAACTGACATTTACCTCCAGCAAGGCTGTTTAAAAGCACCTAGACAGACATTTTCAAAAGAAGCAGAAGCAGGATCTCCCGATCTATGGATAGTGTAGGACCCACTAATCATGGGGTACTTTGTCGCAGTAAGTGGGCTTAAGCACCATATAGCAATATGGTGTGACCAAATCCCCATGTTTTTTGAAAATGTCTCTCTAGGTGCTTTTAAACAGCCTTGCTGGAGGTAAATGTCAGTTTTGCATGTGTGCGCTGGAATAGGTTTGTTCAAACTAGAAGCTGTCTTGAGGGTTGCTGGTTAAAAGTGGGGTTGCTCTGTGTAAGGGGGTGGGCTCCCCCTGCTCTTTTGCTACCCCTACCATCTACAGGTATTCCTCACGCCTGCACCCCTAGTTACTACCATGGGTACCCCCCTCAAACCTACCCCCCTTTGGTATCCCCCCCCCCCATCTAGATCCTTTTGGGTACCACCTAGGGTTGCCACCTGTATGGGATTCACCCGTACAGTCCGGGATTTGAATCATGTGCCCGGTTTTGAGCACCCCTGAAAACCGGACACATTCAGATAGGATCGTGGCTCAGAGAGAGGATTAGGTGTTCTCCTCCCTCCAGCCTGCAGGTGGCAATAGAGAGCGGTACTGACTGAACAGTCTCAGCAGCACTGCTGAGGAACGAACACAGAGTGTGTGGAGCCTGGAAAGAGAAATGAGGAACTTCTTTGCAGTTAGTGATCAGTGAGTACAGGGGAAGGGGGGCTCTGATGTCATATCTGATGTAAGGGGGGCTCTGGTGTCATATCTGATGTAAGGGGGGGCTCTGGTGTCATATCTAATGTAAGAACGATCCGAGGGAAGAGCGATCTGAGAAAAAAAAAAAAAAAGAGCGATCTGAGAAAAGAATGAACTTTTTGCTCCACCCACCCCCCCACTAATCTTCTGTCCTCTTCTGTCTTCTGTCCTCTTCTGTCTTCTGTCCTCTTCTGTCTTCTGTCCTCTTCTGTCCTCTTCTGTGTATCTTCGTCCCGCAGGACAATCCAATGGGGACCCTGATCAGTATATATACGGACAACCAGAGCCAGAATGTCAGGTCACGGTGAGCCTGGGAATGGTGATAATAAAGATTCCAGAATCCAAACCAATCAAAAGTCCTGGGAAACAAATATCAGATTCCCCTTACAAGTTACAAAACATTCCGATGCTCAATACACAGATCAATAACCAATCATCTACAGATCAGATACAAGCACCATATGCAAATGAGCACAGCAGCCGCAAAGGATTCTGGGAGGATCACATGACAGCCGTGTCCAATCACAGCTGTCATGTAAGCAAACTGCCGGTTGCTAGGCAACCAGCTCTCCTCTATCTCATGTAAGCAAACTGCCAGGCAACCAGCTCTCCTCTATCCCATGTAAGCAACCTGCTGGTTGCTAGGCAACCAGCTCTCCTCTATCCTCTAGCCTACCCTGCTATCTACACTTTTGGGTACTTCTCCCCCTTCTTTTGCTACTCCCATACTGAAGTGACACCCCAACCTCCTGCTATCTACTCTTTTAGGTACCCCTCCCATCAATCCCCAACAACTCCCATTGTTTACCATCTACTTCCATGGGTACCACACACACACTCCTGTATCCCTTCTACACAACTTCTCTATATCCTCCCCACAGTATACTGGTCCTTGCAAGCAAGCTATATGACTATCTCCCCAACTCCCATGTCACTATGCACTCATATCTCACCATCCCCAATCCCCTTTTTTTAGCACAGCAGTCTGAACACTTCCATGTCACCCCAGCCCAGCACATACACAATATTTTCTGTAACCAATTCAACCCTACTGAATTCTTGCTGCAACCAGCTCAATTTTAATCAATTCATGTTCCACGTTTGGCATGGCACATAGCAGGATTCGAACTCACAACCTCATGGCTGTTAGCAGGGCGCATCTGTCCACTAAGCCTCTGTTGTAGCTGCTTGAGAGGCTTGCTAAAAAGGAGGCCTATATTAGATCGAGAACCCAGGGTTCAGCCATGGCCAGAGCTGCTTGTGAGGGATGCCAAAAAGGAGGGCCATATTAGATACAGAACCCACGTCTCAACCAGCTGTAAAGTTATTGGCAAATTTCTATGTCTAACAAAGCCCTCGCTTTCGGAAGGTGTCATAAGCAGATCTGGCTGTGGCTCAGCAGGTTAATGCGCCAGTAGTGCTACTGTGGGCTTGTGCAGTCGTGAGTTTCAAATCCTGGCAGCGGTATGCTTGGATTGATGCACCAATAGATTGTGATTGGCCTGGAGGCTGCAGCAAGAATGTCCTAAGTGTGTTGGCGTCTGGAAGTTGGGGTTGCAAGCTGTGTATCAAGGGTACAACAAGAGGCTGCAGCAAGCGTGAGCTAGGCATGTTGGGTTCCAGAAGGGGAGCTTGAAATTGGGCCTGTACAATAGAAGGACAGGCTATCTCATGGGTACAGCAAAGAAGGGGATTGGGGGAGCAAGAAGTGGGCTGTCTGTCAAAGGTGAGCTGCAAGGGGGAGGGGTGTTATCACTGAGGGCGCAAACTAAGAGGGACAAAGCCATCTCGAGGGTGCAGCAAAGGAGGCCATTAAAAGTCAGATGTCTATCAAAGGTGTGCTAGGCATGTAGGGGCAACTTCAAATTGGGGCTTCAAACTAGAAGCTAACAAATGCAGAAAGATGGTGCTGCCATAAGACCATACAACAGAACAAACCTATTACAGCGCACACACGCACAACTGACATTTACCTCCAGCAAGGCTGTTTAAAAGCACCTAGACAGACATTTTCAAAAGAAGCAGAAGCAGGATCTCCCGATCTATGGATAGTGTAGGACCCACTAATCATGGGGTACTTTGTCGCAGTAAGTGGGCTTAAGCACCATATAGCAATATGGTGTGACCAAATCCCCATGTTTTTTGAAAATGTCTCTCTAGGTGCTTTTAAACAGCCTTGCTGGAGGTAAATGTCAGTTTTGCATGTGTGCGCTGGAATAGGTTTGTTCAAACTAGAAGCTGTCTTGAGGGTTGCTGGTTAAAAGTGGGGTTGCTCTGTGTAAGGGGGTGGGCTCCCCCTGCTCTTTTGCTACCCCTACCATCTACAGGTATTCCTCACGCCTGCACCCCTAGTTACTACCATGGGTACCCCCCTCAAACCTACCCCCCTTTGGTATCCCCCCCCCCATCTAGATCCTTTTGGGTACCACCTAGGGTTGCCACCTGTATGGGATTCACCCGTACAGTCCGGGATTTGAATCATGTGCCCGGTTTTGAGCACCCCTGAAAACCGGACACATTCAGATAGGATCGTGGCTCAGAGAGAGGATTAGGTGTTCTCCTCCCTCCAGCCTGCAGGTGGCAATAGAGAGCGGTACTGACTGAACAGTCTCAGCAGCACTGCTGAGGAACGAACACAGAGTGTGTGGAGCCTGGAAAGAGAAATGAGGAACTTCTTTGCAGTTAGTGATCAGTGAGTACAGGGGAAGGGGGGCTCTGATGTCATATCTGATGTAAGGGGGGCTCTGGTGTCATATCTGATGTAAGGGGGGGCTCTGGTGTCATATCTAATGTAAGAACGATCCGAGGGAAGAGCGATCTGAGAAAAAAAAAAAAAAAGAGCGATCTGAGAAAAGAATGAACTTTTTGCTCCACCCACCCCCCCACTAATCTTCTGTCCTCTTCTGTCTTCTGTCCTCTTCTGTCTTCTGTCCTCTTCTGTCTTCTGTCCTCTTCTGTGTATCTTCGTCCCGCAGGACAATCCAATGGGGACCCTGATCAGTATATATACGGACAACCAGAGCCAGAATGTCAGGTCACGGTGAGCCTGGGAATGGTGATAATAAAGATTCCAGAATCCAAACCAATCAAAAGTCCTGGGAAACAAATATCAGATTCCCCTTACAAGTTACAAAACATTCCGATGCTCAATACACAGATCAATAACCAATCATCTACAGATCAGATACAAGCACCATATGCAAATGAGCACAGCAGCCGCAAAGGATTCTGGGAGGATCACATGACAGCCGTGTCCAATCACAGCTGTCATGTAAGCAAACTGCCGGTTGCTAGGCAACCAGCTCTCCTCTATCTCATGTAAGCAAACTGCCAGGCAACCAGCTCTCCTCTATCCCATGTAAGCAACCTGCTGGTTGCTAGGCAACCAGCTCTCCTCTATCCTCTAGCCTACCCTGCTATCTACACTTTTGGGTACTTCTCCCCCTTCTTTTGCTACTCCCATACTGAAGTGACACCCCAACCTCCTGCTATCTACTCTTTTGGGTACCCCTCCCATCAATCCCCAACAACTCCCATTGTTTACCATCTACTTCCATGGGTACCACACACACACTCCTGTATCCCTTCTACACAACTTCTCTATATCCTCCCCACAGTATACTGGTCCTTGCAAGCAAGCTATATGACTATCTCCCCAACTCCCATGTCACTATGCACTCATATCTCACCATCCCCAATCCCCTTTTTTTAGCACAGCAGTCTGAACACTTCCATGTCACCCCAGCCCAGCACATACACAATATTTTCTGTAACCAATTCAACCCTACTGAATTCTTGCTGCAACCAGCTCAATTTTAATCAATTCATGTTCCACGTTTGGCATGGCACATAGCAGGATTCGAACTCACAACCTCATGGCTGTTAGCAGGGCGCATCTGTCCACTAAGCCTCTGTTGTAGCTGCTTGAGAGGCTTGCTAAAAAGGAGGCCTATATTAGATCGAGAACCCAGGGTTCAGCCATGGCCAGAGCTGCTTGTGAGGGATGCCAAAAAGGAGGGCCATATTAGATACAGAACCCACGTCTCAACCAGCTGTAAAGTTATTGGCAAATTTCTATGTCTAACAAAGCCCTCGCTTTCGGAAGGTGTCATAAGCAGATCTGGCTGTGGCTCAGCAGGTTAATGCGCCAGTAGTGCTACTGTGGGCTTGTGCAGTCGTGAGTTTCAAATCCTGGCAGCGGTATGCTTGGATTGATGCACCAATAGATTGTGATTGGCCTGGAGGCTGCAGCAAGAATGTCCTAAGTGTGTTGGCGTCTGGAAGTTGGGGTTGCAAGCTGTGTATCAAGGGTACAACAAGAGGCTGCAGCAAGCGTGAGCTAGGCATGTTGGGTTCCAGAAGGGGAGCTTGAAATTGGGCCTGTACAATAGAAGGACAGGCTATCTCATGGGTACAGCAAAGAAGGGGATTGGGGGAGCAAGAAGTGGGCTGTCTGTCAAAGGTGAGCTGCAAGGGGGAGGGGTGTTATCACTGAGGGCGCAAACTAAGAGGGACAAAGCCATCTCGAGGGTGCAGCAAAGGAGGCCATTAAAAGTCAGATGTCTATCAAAGGTGTGCTAGGCATGTAGGGGCAACTTCAAATTGGGGCTTCAAACTAGAAGCTAACAAATGCAGAAAGATGGTGCTGCCATAAGACCATACAACAGAACAAACCTATTACAGCGCACACACGCACAACTGACATTTACCTCCAGCAAGGCTGTTTAAAAGCACCTAGACAGACATTTTCAAAAGAAGCAGAAGCAGGATCTCCCGATCTATGGATAGTGTAGGACCCACTAATCATGGGGTACTTTGTCGCAGTAAGTGGGCTTAAGCACCATATAGCAATATGGTGTGACCAAATCCCCATGTTTTTTGAAAATGTCTCTCTAGGTGCTTTTAAACAGCCTTGCTGGAGGTAAATGTCAGTTTTGCATGTGTGCGCTGGAATAGGTTTGTTCAAACTAGAAGCTGTCTTGAGGGTTGCTGGTTAAAAGTGGGGTTGCTCTGTGTAAGGGGGTGGGCTCCCCCTGCTCTTTTGCTACCCCTACCATCTACAGGTATTCCTCACGCCTGCACCCCTAGTTACTACCATGGGTACCCCCCTCAAACCTACCCCCCTTTGGTATCCCCCCCCCCATCTAGATCCTTTTGGGTACCACCTAGGGTTGCCACCTGTATGGGATTCACCCGTACAGTCCGGGATTTGAATCATGTGCCCGGTTTTGAGCACCCCTGAAAACCGGACACATTCAGATAGGATCGTGGCTCAGAGAGAGGATTAGGTGTTCTCCTCCCTCCAGCCTGCAGGTGGCAATAGAGAGCGGTACTGACTGAACAGTCTCAGCAGCACTGCTGAGGAACGAACACAGAGTGTGTGGAGCCTGGAAAGAGAAATGAGGAACTTCTTTGCAGTTAGTGATCAGTGAGTACAGGGGAAGGGGGGCTCTGATGTCATATCTGATGTAAAGGGGGGCTCTGGTGTCATATCTGATGTAAGGGGGGGCTCTGGTGTCATATCTAATGTAAGAACGATCCGAGGGAAGAGCGATCTGAGAAAAAAAAAAAAAAAAGAGCGATCTGAGAAAAGAATGAACTTTTTGCTCCACCCACCCCCCCACTAATCTTCTGTCCTCTTCTGTCTTCTGTCCTCTTCTGTCTTCTGTCCTCTTCTGTCTTCTGTCCTCTTCTGTCCTCTTCTGTGTATCTTCGTCCCGCAGGACAATCCAATGGGGACCCTGATCAGTATATATACGGACAACCAGAGCCAGAATGTCAGGTCACGGTGAGCCTGGGAATGGTGATAATAAAGATTCCAGAATCCAAACCAATCAAAAGTCCTGGGAAACAAATATCAGATTCCCCTTACAAGTTACAAAACATTCCGATGCTCAATACACAGATCAATAACCAATCATCTACAGATCAGATACAAGCACCATATGCAAATGAGCACAGCAGCCGCAAAGGATTCTGGGAGGATCACATGACAGCCGTGTCCAATCACAGCTGTCATGTAAGCAAACTGCCGGTTGCTAGGCAACCAGCTCTCCTCTATCTCATGTAAGCAAACTGCCAGGCAACCAGCTCTCCTCTATCCCATGTAAGCAACCTGCTGGTTGCTAGGCAACCAGCTCTCCTCTATCCTCTAGCCTACCCTGCTATCTACACTTTTGGGTACTTCTCCCCCTTCTTTTGCTACTCCCATACTGAAGTGACACCCCAACCTCCTGCTATCTACTCTTTTGGGTACCCCTCCCATCAATCCCCAACAACTCCCATTGTTTACCATCTACTTCCATGGGTACCACACACACACTCCTGTATCCCTTCTACACAACTTCTCTATATCCTCCCCACAGTATACTGGTCCTTGCAAGCAAGCTATATGACTATCTCCCCAACTCCCATGTCACTATGCACTCATATCTCACCATCCCCAATCCCCTTTTTTTAGCACAGCAGTCTGAACACTTCCATGTCACCCCAGCCCAGCACATACACAATATTTTCTGTAACCAATTCAACCCTACTGAATTCTTGCTGCAACCAGCTCAATTTTAATCAATTCATGTTCCACGTTTGGCATGGCACATAGCAGGATTCGAACTCACAACCTCATGGCTGTTAGCAGGGCGCATCTGTCCACTAAGCCTCTGTTGTAGCTGCTTGAGAGGCTTGCTAAAAAGGAGGCCTATATTAGATCGAGAACCCAGGGTTCAGCCATGGCCAGAGCTGCTTGTGAGGGATGCCAAAAAGGAGGGCCATATTAGATACAGAACCCACGTCTCAACCAGCTGTAAAGTTATTGGCAAATTTCTATGTCTAACAAAGCCCTCGCTTTCGGAAGGTGTCATAAGCAGATCTGGCTGTGGCTCAGCAGGTTAATGCGCCAGTAGTGCTACTGTGGGCTTGTGCAGTCGTGAGTTTCAAATCCTGGCAGCGGTATGCTTGGATTGATGCACCAATAGATTGTGATTGGCCTGGAGGCTGCAGCAAGAATGTCCTAAGTGTGTTGGCGTCTGGAAGTTGGGGTTGCAAGCTGTGTATCAAGGGTACAACAAGAGGCTGCAGCAAGCGTGAGCTAGGCATGTTGGGTTCCAGAAGGGGAGCTTGAAATTGGGCCTGTACAATAGAAGGACAGGCTATCTCATGGGTACAGCAAAGAAGGGGATTGGGGGAGCAAGAAGTGGGCTGTCTGTCAAAGGTGAGCTGCAAGGGGGAGGGGTGTTATCACTGAGGGCGCAAACTAAGAGGGACAAAGCCATCTCGAGGGTGCAGCAAAGGAGGCCATTAAAAGTCAGATGTCTATCAAAGGTGTGCTAGGCATGTAGGGGCAACTTCAAATTGGGGCTTCAAACTAGAAGCTAACAAATGCAGAAAGATGGTGCTGCCATAAGACCATACAACAGAACAAACCTATTACAGCGCACACACGCACAACTGACATTTACCTCCAGCAAGGCTGTTTAAAAGCACCTAGACAGACATTTTCAAAAGAAGCAGAAGCAGGATCTCCCGATCTATGGATAGTGTAGGACCCACTAATCATGGGGTACTTTGTCGCAGTAAGTGGGCTTAAGCACCATATAGCAATATGGTGTGACCAAATCCCCATGTTTTTTGAAAATGTCTCTCTAGGTGCTTTTAAACAGCCTTGCTGGAGGTAAATGTCAGTTTTGCATGTGTGCGCTGGAATAGGTTTGTTCAAACTAGAAGCTGTCTTGAGGGTTGCTGGTTAAAAGTGGGGTTGCTCTGTGTAAGGGGGTGGGCTCCCCCTGCTCTTTTGCTACCCCTACCATCTACAGGTATTCCTCACGCCTGCACCCCTAGTTACTACCATGGGTACCCCCCTCAAACCTACCCCCCTTTGGTATCCCCCCCCCCATCTAGATCCTTTTGGGTACCACCTAGGGTTGCCACCTGTATGGGATTCACCCGTACAGTCCGGGATTTGAATCATGTGCCCGGTTTTGAGCACCCCTGAAAACCGGACACATTCAGATAGGATCGTGGCTCAGAGAGAGGATTAGGTGTTCTCCTCCCTCCAGCCTGCAGGTGGCAATAGAGAGCGGTACTGACTGAACAGTCTCAGCAGCACTGCTGAGGAACGAACACAGAGTGTGTGGAGCCTGGAAAGAGAAATGAGGAACTTCTTTGCAGTTAGTGATCAGTGAGTACAGGGGAAGGGGGGCTCTGATGTCATATCTGATGTAAGGGGGGCTCTGGTGTCATATCTGATGTAAGGGGGGGCTCTGGTGTCATATCTAATGTAAGAACGATCCGAGGGAAGAGCGATCTGAGAAAAAAAAAAAAAAAAGAGCGATCTGAGAAAAGAATGAACTTTTTGCTCCACCCACCCCCCCACTAATCTTCTGTCCTCTTCTGTCTTCTGTCCTCTTCTGTCTTCTGTCCTCTTCTGTCTTCTGTCCTCTTCTGTCCTCTTCTGTGTATCTTCGTCCCGCAGGACAATCCAATGGGGACCCTGATCAGTATATATACGGACAACCAGAGCCAGAATGTCAGGTCACGGTGAGCCTGGGAATGGTGATAATAAAGATTCCAGAATCCAAACCAATCAAAAGTCCTGGGAAACAAATATCAGATTCCCCTTACAAGTTACAAAACATTCCGATGCTCAATACACAGATCAATAACCAATCATCTACAGATCAGATACAAGCACCATATGCAAATGAGCACAGCAGCCGCAAAGGATTCTGGGAGGATCACATGACAGCCGTGTCCAATCACAGCTGTCATGTAAGCAAACTGCCGGTTGCTAGGCAACCAGCTCTCCTCTATCTCATGTAAGCAAACTGCCAGGCAACCAGCTCTCCTCTATCCCATGTAAGCAACCTGCTGGTTGCTAGGCAACCAGCTCTCCTCTATCCTCTAGCCTACCCTGCTATCTACACTTTTGGGTACTTCTCCCCCTTCTTTTGCTACTCCCATACTGAAGTGACACCCCAACCTCCTGCTATCTACTCTTTTGGGTACCCCTCCCATCAATCCCCAACAACTCCCATTGTTTACCATCTACTTCCATGGGTACCACACACACACTCCTGTATCCCTTCTACACAACTTCTCTATATCCTCCCCACAGTATACTGGTCCTTGCAAGCAAGCTATATGACTATCTCCCCAACTCCCATGTCACTATGCACTCATATCTCACCATCCCCAATCCCCTTTTTTTAGCACAGCAGTCTGAACACTTCCATGTCACCCCAGCCCAGCACATACACAATATTTTCTGTAACCAATTCAACCCTACTGAATTCTTGCTGCAACCAGCTCAATTTTAATCAATTCATGTTCCACGTTTGGCATGGCACATAGCAGGATTCGAACTCACAACCTCATGGCTGTTAGCAGGGCGCATCTGTCCACTAAGCCTCTGTTGTAGCTGCTTGAGAGGCTTGCTAAAAAGGAGGCCTATATTAGATCGAGAACCCAGGGTTCAGCCATGGCCAGAGCTGCTTGTGAGGGATGCCAAAAAGGAGGGCCATATTAGATACAGAACCCACGTCTCAACCAGCTGTAAAGTTATTGGCAAATTTCTATGTCTAACAAAGCCCTCGCTTTCGGAAGGTGTCATAAGCAGATCTGGCTGTGGCTCAGCAGGTTAATGCGCCAGTAGTGCTACTGTGGGCTTGTGCAGTCGTGAGTTTCAAATCCTGGCAGCGGTATGCTTGGATTGATGCACCAATAGATTGTGATTGGCCTGGAGGCTGCAGCAAGAATGTCCTAAGTGTGTTGGCGTCTGGAAGTTGGGGTTGCAAGCTGTGTATCAAGGGTACAACAAGAGGCTGCAGCAAGCGTGAGCTAGGCATGTTGGGTTCCAGAAGGGGAGCTTGAAATTGGGCCTGTACAATAGAAGGACAGGCTATCTCATGGGTACAGCAAAGAAGGGGATTGGGGGAGCAAGAAGTGGGCTGTCTGTCAAAGGTGAGCTGCAAGGGGGAGGGGTGTTATCACTGAGGGCGCAAACTAAGAGGGACAAAGCCATCTCGAGGGTGCAGCAAAGGAGGCCATTAAAAGTCAGATGTCTATCAAAGGTGTGCTAGGCATGTAGGGGCAACTTCAAATTGGGGCTTCAAACTAGAAGCTAACAAATGCAGAAAGATGGTGCTGCCATAAGACCATACAACAGAACAAACCTATTACAGCGCACACACGCACAACTGACATTTACCTCCAGCAAGGCTGTTTAAAAGCACCTAGACAGACATTTTCAAAAAATATGGTCACACCATATTGCTATATGGTGCTTAAGCCCACTTACTGCGACAAAGTACCCCATGATTAGTGGGTCCTACACTATCCATAGATCGGGAGATCCTGCTTCTCTGAACTAAGGGAGCTATACTCCTCTACAGTGCCGATTCTGACCTCCCTGGGGCCCTAAGCAAAATTCTACTAAGGGGCCCTCTACTTGACCCGTGAGCTATGTAAACCATTTGCCATTGCCACACAGTCACACCCGACACTTCAGTGCTCCCAAAACAATCCTCCCTCCTTTAAACAAAACAGTCAAAGAATAAGTACAACAATATAGAACAGAATGAGGTCCCCAGAGAGCATCCCCTTACATCAGGGTCCCCAGAAAGCCCCCCCTTACATCAGTGTCCTCAGAGAGCCCCTCCTTACATCAGGGTCCCCAGTGAGCCTCCCTACTTACATCAGGGTCCCCAGAGGGTATCCCCCTACATCAGGGTCCCCAGAGAGTCTCCCATTACACCAGGGTCCCCAGAGAGCCCCCCCTTACATCAGGGTCCTCAGAGAGCCCCCCCTTACATCAGGGTCCCAAGAGAGCCTTCCCTCTTACATTAGTGTCCCCAGAGAGCCCCTCCTTACACAGGGTCCCCAGAGAGCCCCTCCTTACACAGGGTCCCCAGAGAGCCCCTCCTTACACAGGGTCCCCAGAGAGCCCCTCCTTACACAGGGTCCCCAGGGGGCCCCCTCTTACATTAGTGTCCCCAGAGGCCCCCTTCCTTACATTAGTGTCCCCAGAGGCCCCCTTCCTTACATTAGTGTCCCCAGAAAGCCCCCCCTCTTACATTTGGGCCCCCAAACAGCTGACTCCCCCCCTTGCAATGGTTCCCCTGTACCTGGCTGGTGGAGGTGGGAGGCGGCAATCGGCAGTTATATGGTGTCCACAGGCAGGGGGATCTCCCTGGGGCTAGTAGTTCTATCTCTGAATGTATACAGCGGAGAGGGGAGGGGTCTCTGACCCAGGCATCAGCAACAGTGTTCAATCAGAGTGAAAGTGAAACTGATACCTGCCTGGGTCAGAGGCCCCTCCCTTCTCCTCTCCACTGTATACACTGAGAGTACTACAAACCCCAGGGAGATCCCGCTGCCCACTCAGGCACCATAGAGCTGCCGATTGCCGCCTTCCACCTCCTCCCACCTCTCCTCATTGCACTCTAAACGGCCAGCCAGAGGTGCAGGGGGGGATGCTGGGTCTTGGGGGCCCCCCCCCACAGTGGCGGGGCCCTAAGCAGCTTGCATAGTGTGCCTATAGGGCCGATCGGCTCTGCGTGACACAGATGACAGATGGCACTAATACGGGGGCACTGATGACACGTGACACTGACAGATGGCACTAATACGTGGCACTGCTGACAGATGGCACTTATACGTGGCACTGATATCATGTGGCACTAATACGTGGCACTGATGAGAGATGGCACTAATACATGGCACTGATGACAGATGGCACCGATATGTGGCACTGATGACACGTGACACTGATGACAGATGGCACTGATGACAGATGGCACCGACGACAGATGGCACTGACGACAGATGGCACTGACGTGGCACTGACGACAGGTGGCACTGATGACAGGTGGCAGGCACTGGGGACAGGTGGTACTGGGGACAGGTGGCACTGGCAGATGGCACGGATGGCACTCTGGGGACAGGTGGTACTGATGACAGGTGACAGCGGGGACAGGCGGTACTGGTGACAGGTGGCAGCGGGGACAGATAACTATTTTTTTTTTTTTTAACTTACTGTGCACTGGCGCCGTTCCTCTCTCCCTCCTCACACGCTGTCTGTGTGAGGAGGCAGAGCGGCGCTGACAGATGATCTCATATGTTTGCATATGCAAACATATGAGATCATCTCTCATTGGACAGCCCGATCGCGCTGTAAACGGCCGCTGTGATTGGCCGTTTACAGCGATCTGTGACCGGCTGTGTCCAACGGACACGGCCAGCACAGAACTTCCCCGATGCGCGCTCTCAGGAGCGCGCATTAGGGAAGTAAACAGGAGGGCGTCCAGGGACGTCCTCCCGGCAGGGAGCGTCCGCGCTGCAGAGCCGTCTTTCGGCTATAGCGCGGGCGCGTAGTGGTTAAATGATGGCATGTGTGTACTGACTCCTATTTAATATGAGTTTGAATGTGATTGCTTAATTCTGAACACAGCTACATCCCCAATTATAAGAGGGTGTGCACACTTAGGCCGGTTTCACACTGGAGCGGTGGCGGTAAAGCAGCGCTATATTTGGCGCTGCTTTACCATAGTTTTACCTGCGGTATTCGGCCGCTAGCGGGGTGGTTTTAATCCCTGCTAGCGGCCGAAAAAGGGCCAAAACCACCCGCAAAGCAACGCTTTGCCGGCGGTATTGACGCTGTATCCCCGTGGTGTAAATACACCGCTCCTTCACCGCTCCAAATATGCTGATAGCAGGACTTTTTTTACTGTCCTGCTAGCGCACCGCTCCAGTGTGAAAGCCCTCTGGCTTTCACACTGGAGTTAAAGGACCCGCTTTTTTCAGGAGCAATACAGGCGTTATTTTTAGCACTGTAGCTCCTGAAAGGGGCCTTAGAGCCCTTTCACACCGTGCTGCCTAGGGCATCAGCGGTAAAGGCTAAAAATATTGCTGTTTTACCAGCAATATTCGGCCGCCCAGGGGCAGATTTAACCCCCCACTAGCGGCCAAAAAGGGGTTAAATCCGCCTGCAAATGCCGCCGGAGCGGCATTTTGCTAGCGGTATCACAGCGCTGCCCCATTGATTTCAATGGGGAGAAGCGGTGGAGGATCAGCGAGTTCACCACTCCTTCACCGCTCCCAAGAAGCTGCAGGCAGGACTTTTTCTGATGCCCTGCCAGCGCACTGCTCCAGTGTGAAAGCCCTCGGGCTTTCACATTATAGTGCATGCAGCAGCCGTTTTAGGGTGTTTTGCAGAGGCTATATTTAGCGCTATAGCGCCTGCAAAACGACCTCAGTGTGGGGTTTTATACAACCATATTATTTTTACCCCCCCAAAAGATTTCAGTTTTGTTTTTCAATTGAGATGTACAGTTTATAGGTCACATTAAAAAGGTGGGAAAAGTTCTGAAATTATTTATCTTTGTCTCATTTTTTGACATCACAGAAACCTTATATTTTAACAGGGGTGTGTAGACTTTTTATATCCATTGTATATTGATGAGGCTCATCAACAATACATTCTGCTCTCAACATTATTGTCTATTGTTGAACTATGCTATATCCCATTGTATTGTGTACATATATTAAATACAAATGTGTTTTTATTTAATTATCAAATTACTGACTGTACACTACGCACCTCATTCTAAGTGCCAAACTCCTTTCTCTTTTCAATTAGACATAGTATAACAACTAAAGTTTTTTCATCCCTATGTGCCTCATTTAAAGTCTCAAACCTTCCCTCCTCTTCAATACTAGATTGTATTGCCATGTGTGATCGATCTTACTACACCTTTTCCATCACTACTCTGCTGAAACTGTTGTCCCTGTTACAGTATACAATTTGAAATCTCTCTAACGCAGCTCTAATTAGTAATAAAAGCCTAGCAGGGGGTCTAATCCTTCCTTATGCTTTAATATGATGGTAGTTAGTACAATATGAATTTATAGTTCCTTAGCCCTTTTCTCCCTAGGAATTCAATATGCTTTATGTGTTGGTGAGGCAGCCATCTTGGGCACCCTAGGGCCAATTTTAGACAGGAGCCAATTGACCTACCAGCATATCTTCAGAGTGTGGTACCCTGAGGAAACCTATGCAAGCACAGTGAAAATATGCTTATAGTGTCCTGACCAGGGCTAGAAACAAGAGCCCTAGCGCTGCAACATAGACGTACTAACCAATAATAGAAAAAAATGATTCTGCATTCATGGGTATCCATTTTCACCTCTGATTGAATTGCTGCGTTTTCTTTGAATTAATGTTTACCTAAAATAATACACAGGAGTAGACTTCTTTATGCAAGCACGCACAAGGTCAGAGTAAAGAGCAGACTAATCAAGCCTGTCATTGTACTCACCAACGACTATTTTGTTCAAAATACATTTTTGAGATCTCCATCTCTCATGAACACAATAGTAACCAAGTATAATCATTTTTTTTCAAAATAAGCAAAAACATTTTGCTACAACGGTAATTGAAATGTAGCAGGGATATTTTGCAAGGCTAATTTAAAAGTGAAGTGCACTTTACAGGCACTACAAAATCCTTTCAGTTTTACCAATTAGACAGTAACGTAAGCAATGACCATGTTCAGGGTACAGCACCATAAAGGAAACAATCAGGTATCCAATTACTATAGGCAAACAAGTGAAAAATGAATTCTACATAGACGAGAGCAAAAGGGAGATGGTAGTTTAGTCCCCAGGATAACAGAAGATGCATGTGTAATATGACAATTATATAAAGTACATTTAGTATTTACAGAAACAACATTTACTATAATGCATGTGAACATATATAGGCAAGTGGCGACAGACTCGTATACACCTGGCAGCCTGGCAGGTTTTACAATACGTATCTCCCAGTTTGTGAGAAGGACCGCAGCTTATTAATGGGAACATGCAGAAAGCAGGACATTTTCCACTGCACGTCAATGCAACCAGTTGGCAATATTGGCCCCATACTGACATTAGAAGGCATTTTTTCCATGCCCATTTACTTTGACTGTGCTGAAAAAAAAGCAGAACAATGCACCCCCTTGCTAAAATCCTGTGCTTGTGAAATTCCCTCTTCTGTCTTAGGGTTGCCCTTTTTTTAAAAACACGTCTATGAATAATGAATTCTGCTACTCAACAGTACATTAAAAAGAGGGTACAGCTATTAAGTGTGTAAAATTAGGGACATTCATAACGCCCAGCATTCTAGGATGGGAAACAGGAACATCTTTCAGAAAAGAATATTCACTTGAACTCCAGGAGGCTTTACCCTCTTCATGACCAGGGCCTTTTTTTCTTTTTTTTTTTTGCGATTTGGCACTGTGCCACTTTAACTGGCAAATGCAAGGTCATGCAACACTGTACCAAAATTACATTTTTATAAATTTTTTTCAGGCAAGAGCGTTCTTTAGGTGGTATTTGATCACCGCTGGGTTTTTTATTAAATAAACAAAAATTTAGAAAAAAAAAATGTTTTACTTTCAGATATAAATCATATACAATAAAAATGTTTTAAAAAATAATCATTCTTCATACATTTAGGACAAAATGTATTCTGCTACGTCTTCTTTTTTTTTAAACAAAAATACGTGTATTGGTTTTTGTGAAAGTTATAGCATCTTCAAATGATGGTATATACAGTATACAGGAATTTTTTATTAATACTAGTAATGGCAGCAATCATAGACTTATAAAGGGATTGCAATACTGTGACAGGAAATCTGACACTAACTGACACTGGGTGGTAACTAACTGACGTCACCAGTGACACTAATACAGTGATCAGTGGAATCAGCTACAGTGCATCGCTTGTTTTTTAGATTTGCATGTATGGAATGTAAAAAGTGTATTCAAATCTTTTTTTTTAATAGAGTAAGCAAAGGATGAACCTCTGCCAGGTCTTTATTGCTAAACAAAAAAGGAACTTCAAGGGGAGCTGGATCTCTAGTAAAGTTAAAGTGATTAAAAAGGCTGAAGGTTTTTTACCTTCATGCATCTATGCAAGAAGGTAAAAAAAAACTTCTGTGTGTTGCTCCCCCTAATACTCAGAGAGACTCGGGTCTCTCTTTCTCCTTATTGGCTCCCACTGAAATCAGTCACAGCCAATATGCCAATGAGAGAGTTGGGAGCGGGGCCAAGCCACGGCTCTGAATCTCTTATGGACGCATAGAGCAAGGCTCGGGAGCAAGCACGCACAAGTGCTTGCTATGGGGGCACTGGTCAAGGTGGAAGAGCCAGTAGAGCCAGTGGGGGACTCGAGAAGAAGAGGATCGGGGCTGCTATGTGCAAGCCCACTGCACAGAGCAGGTAAGTATATGATGTTTGTTATTTAAAAAAAAAAAAAAAAAAAAAAAAAAAAAAAAAAAAAAAAAAACACAAACTTTTAATATCAATTTGACCTGATAGGGTGTCTCATCTGGTGGGAAGGGTTTCTTTCAGGCAGTTCATCAGAAATCAGAAGATGAAGTTCAGCTCTTATGGCAGTAACACTGGAAGTGTATGAAGGAAAGGGCCTAATCAGTGCACTGGGTTCAGAAGAGATTTTATTTATTTGACCCCCCCCCCCCCCCCACACACACACACAGACAGCAATACAAATGGCTAATTGGGCCCAATTTGGACATTTTCACTAAGGGCTTTACTCACTTTTGTTGCCAGCGGTTTAGACATTAATGGCTGTGTGTTGAATTATTTTAAGGGGACAGCAAATTTACACTGTTATACAAACTGTACACTCACTACTTTACATTGTAGCAAAGTGTAATTTCTTCAGTGTTGTCACATAAAAAATAATAAAATATTTACAAAAATGTGAGGGGGGTACTCATTTTTGTGATATATATATATTATATATATATATATTATATGATTAAAAAAAAACATTTTATATAGTGAAATGCGGTACTTACAACTCCTGACTACTTAGATTTGGAATTTTAAAAGCAGCGGCAACCCTGGTCATCTCACAGGTTTGCTAATCTGACAGAAGTTTGCTGCTTTTAAAATTCAACATCTAAGCAGTCAGACGGAGTTGTAAGTACTGTATTTCACTATAGAAATGGACTTTACTGTTAAAAAAAAACATCTAAAATGCAAAACTCCGGTGGGTGTTACAACGTGTGCACTTTCCCCCTTCTTAGTGTATCCTTACTGTGAAAGAGTGTGGGGTGTAGCAAGATGGCGGCGACGGAACGTCACTTCCGTAGCAAACTGCGATGGGTCGCCAATTATGTCGTTACAGAAGCACTTGGGGGAAGGGGGAGGAGTCCGGTGATGTTGATGTCCGTGACATCACCGGATCTCCGACAGAACTGCCTGAAGACCCAGAAATATTAACGATTAATCAAGGAAGTAATCTTTAAATATATATATATATATATATATATATACATATATATACATATACATATATACATACATACATATACACACACACACACACACACACAGTTGTGCTCATAAGTTTACATACCCTGGCAGATTTCAGAGAATATGAATGATGGCACAAAAACTTTTCTTTCACTCATGGTTAGTGTTTGGCTGAAGCCATTTATTATCAATCAACTGTGTTTACTCTTTTTATATCATAATGACAACAGAAACTACCCAAATTACTGTGATTAAAATTTACATACCCCAGTTATTAATACCGTGTATTGCCCCCTTTAACATCAATGACAGCTTGAAGTCTTTTGTGGTATTTGTGTATGAGGCTCTTTATCTTGTCAGATGGTAGAGCTGCCCATTCCTCTTGGCAAAAAGCTTCCAGTTCCTGTAAAATCTTGGGCTGTCTTGCATTAACTGCACGTTTGAGATCCCCCAGAGTGGCTCAATGATATTGAGGTCAGGAGACTGAGATGGCCACTCCAGAACCTTCACTTTATTCTGCTGTAGCCAATGACAGGTCGACTTGGCCTTGTGTTCAGGATCATTGTCACGTTGGAATGTCCAAGTACGTTCCATTCGCAGCTTTCTGGCTGGATGAATGCAAATGTTCCTCCCAGATTTTTTGATAACATACTGCATTCATCTTGCCATCAATTTTGACAAAATTTCCTGTGCCTTTGTAGCTCACACATCCCCAAAACATCAGCGATCCACCTCCGTGCTTCACAGTAGGAATTGTGTACCTTTCATCATAGGCCTTGTTGACTCCTCTCCAAATGTAGCATTTGTGGTTGTGGCCAAAAAGCTCAAGTTTGGTCTCATCACTTCAAATGACTTTGAGCCAGAAGGTTTGAGGCTTGTCTCTGTGCTGTCTGGCGTATTGTAAGCCGGATACTTTGTGGCATTTGCGTAGTAATGGCTTTCTTCTGGTGACTTGACCATGCAGCCCATCTTTCCTCAAGTGCCTCCTTATTGTGCATCTTAAAACAGCCACACCACATGTTTTCAGAGAGTCCTGTATTTCACCTGAAGTTTTTTGTGGGATTTTCTTTGCATACTGAACAAGTTTCCTGGCAATTGTGGCTGAAATTTTAGTTGGTCTACCTAACCGTGGTTTGGTTTCAACAGAACCCCTCATTTTCAACTTCTTGATTAGAGTTTGAACACTGCTGATTGGCATTCTCAATTCCTTGGATATCTTTTTATATCCCTTTCCTGTTTTATACAGTTCAACTACCTTTTCCCGCAGATCCTTTGACAATTCTTTTGCTTTCCCCATGACTCAGAATCCAGAAACGTCAGTACAGCACTGGATGAAAGATGCAAGGGTCTGTTAGGAGTCCAGAAACTCATTGACCTTTTATACACACACACTAATTACAAGCAAACAGATCACAGGTGAGGATGGTTACCTTTAATACCCATTCAAACCCCTTTGTGTCAACTTGTGTGCATGTTATCAGGCCAAAATCACCAGGGTATGTAAACTTTTGATCAAGGTCATTTGTGTAATTTCTGTTGTCATTGTGATTTAAAAAGAGTAAACACAGTTGACTGATCATAAATGGCTTTAGCCAAACACTAACCATGAATGAAAGAAATGTTTTTGTGTCATCATTAATATTCTCTGAAAAATGGCCAAGAAATCATAAACCTGTGCGCTGCTTTAATTTAACCAACTGACAATTTGAGTGAACCTTAACAGCTTCTACCTAATAACACTCCCTTATGTGCTAAAGCGGACCTTCAATCTCCTGAGGATAGTCCCGCCTCTGTACCCATCCTCCCTTCCTCTGCAGGAATAGGGTGTTGTTTTTTTGTTTTGTTTTTTAATTTAAAGTTCGCCTGGCCTTCCCATGCATGTCACTAGCCTTAGGCGGATGATGAGCACACTGCCTGCTGTGCCTTCCGGGATATGTACATCACATATCCCAGGAGGCACAGCCTTTCATTCAAGGAAAGGAGGAGGGGGCTGGCCTATTGGTGCGCCATCGAGAGGCCTGGCTGCTGAACCCAGAAGAGTCGACGGCCTCTCAACCAAGCACGTCAGAAAGAACATGGTGGCACGGGGCGGAGCTGTGGCCGGGCATTGGTAGGACCTCAGCAGTACAATGCTGGACCCATTGCATGGGTGATTATCTGAAATGTGCAGATACCACCTTCAGGTAAGCAGGCAAAAAAAAAAAAAAATGGGGAGGTTAGCCGAATTTCATCTTCAAAGTGATTGTAAAGTCTTGTTTCTTTTTTAATATAAAGATAATAAACATGTTATACTTACCTGCTCTGTTGCAGTAGATTTGCACAGAGCAGCCCAGACCTCCTCTTCTCTGGCCTTTCTTTTGTGGTCCTGGTCCCTCCCTCCTGTTGAGTGCCCCCACAGCAAGCAGCTTGCTATGGGGGCATCCAAGCCAAGCTGCAGCTCCATGTATCTATTCAGACACAGAGCCATGACCCGGCCCCGCCCCCTCTCTCTCCTGATTGGCAAACTTACTGACAGCAGCGGAAGCCAATGGCCCCGCTGCTGTGTCTCAGCCAATCAGGAGGGAGAGTCCCAGACGGCTCTAACACTTGTGGACGTCGCTGGACAGAGATGGGTCTCAGTTAAGTATTAGGGGGGCTGAGGGGGACTGCTGCCCACAGAAGGCTTTTTATTTTAATGCATAGAATGCATTAAGATAAAAAAACCTTCTGGACTTGACAACCCCTTTAACAAACTGAAATGTAACAAAAAATGGTGTAGCACTATACTGTACATCAAATATTACACTCACATAAAACTGCAAGAGCAAAATAGGCTTGTGTCCCCTTTAAATGGGATCCTCTTTGTCCCTCCCGATCTGGGCACACTACTCCACCCAGACCATTCCCCCAGATGGACAGAAGAAGTGTTAGGCCTCATTCACATGAGGTGGATCCACTGCCACAGAGTCCGCCTCTGTCCGCCAGCTCAGCGGGAGATCTCTCCTCTCCTGAGCCAGCGGATGCCAGGTCCCTCTCTGCTCACTGAGCGGGGAGGGGCTTGTCGAGTACCGCTGCTTCCTATGGAGAGATCGGAGGAAAACGGACAGCATGTCTGTTTTCATCAGATCTCACCCGATCCGATCAGCCAGGGACGGATGTGAACGCAGGCCATCCGTCTGCTTTAAGCGGATCAGACCGAGTCTGATGTCAGCGGACATGTCACCGCTGACATCCGTCGCTCCATAGACTAACATTGAGTGCCCGTTCAGGTCCGCCGACAAAACTGACAGGCGGACCTTAAACGGTCCGTTCGTGTGAAAGGGGCCTTAAAAGCGGAGGTTCACACAAAAATGTAACCCTGCTTTTCGGACCCCTCACCCCCCCCCCCCTCCGGTGTCACATTTGGCACCTTTAACCGCTTCCCGACCGGCGCACGCCGATATACGTCAGCAGAATGGCACGGACAGGCATAAGGGTGTATATATACGTCCCCTTTAAGATGCCGCCGTGCCATCGGGCGCGCGTCGGTCGGGACCCCCGTGAGGCCGGTCGCGGGTCCCATGGACTCGATCGTCATGGGGACACCCGCGATCGTCTCACGGGAAGGGTGAACGGGGAGATGCGGAAATAAACAGCATCTCCCCGTTCTGCCTAGCAGCTAGTGACGCCGATCTCTGTTCCCTGTGATTGGAGCAGAGATCAGCATTCACTAGCTGACAGCCACGCCCCCCCCACAGTAAGAAACACACCCCTAGGCATACTTAACCCCTACACTGCCACCTAGTGGTTAACCCCTTCACTGCCAGTGTCATTTATGCAGGAATCAATGCATTTAAATATGCGTACAGGGGGGAAGACCAAATGCGCAAACCACCAAAGGGGAGGATCAATATAAAAATCTAAATAAAAATAGAAATGCCGCAGCCACCATTAAAGTGTTCCCACACCAATAGTAAATGAAAGAATATATATATATATATACACCAATATATATATATATATATATATATATATATATATATATATATATATATATATATATATATATATATATATATATATATATAATAATATATATATAAAAATATATAAAATGTGGCGCTTGCAAGATGAAAAACAATGTCAAAGATAACAGTTAAAATACACTAAAACTGAATTAAGTAAAATAATTAAGGTAATGATAAAATAGGTATAGGAAATATAATAATATAAAATCAAACGCTGAAAGCAATAAAAGAATCCTGATATGAATAATTCATAAATTTCATGAGAAAGTGTGGCGCTTTCATCCAGACCAAGAAACCAATCCTAAGGGGGGAGAGGCTCCAAAGAATGGTTCCACAGAAGCGTCTATTTAATGATGTCAATAATCCAGTAGGTATTAAAGCAACGTAATGGACCGTGCTAAACCCATAATGTATGAAATAATTCAAATAAATACATCCAAAGTGAAAAAATATAACGTAAATAAATTTGTGAAATAAATAAGTATAAACAATTGTGACAATGAATAATAAACTGTGGAATTCAATATAAGTGTATAATATAATATATAATAAAAATGTAACAAATTGCGTATGACAATAAAAATGTGATGGGGGAGAGGGGAGGGGTTGTTAATCCTATTAGTGCAAAAAAATGCAAAATTAACAAATGAATGTGTAAACAAGCATGTGAAAAAAATAAACACAGCTAATAATGAATGTGAAAGTCCAAATAGTGACAATGTTTACTAAAACGTCCAGTGTGTTCTAAATAAATAAACTACAATAAAGTGTCCAGTGCAATCAAAAAGTTGCCAATCAAAATTAAGATCCCATACACGATACAATCGACAGCTGTGCAATGATTCCTTCTACCCAGGGTGCACTCCTTGTGTGGTTGTAGTGATCCTTTTCCATGCAAAGAGGTGCCGAAAAAAAGTTTTCCCCAGCCTCTTACCTTTAGGCGAGAGGGTAACAGCCTTTCAATGACAGAGGGGGAAGGAGACAGATCACTTCCTTGTGGTTTCTCCAGACATGTATCCTTACTGCCCTCTTAAACTCTCTCCATAGGTCCCGCAGACATGGGGGCAGAAAGAGGGAGACATTCCATTGTGCAGTATTCAAAAAATATTTTTATTAAGGATAAAATGAACTTACAGTTGGTAAATTATAAATACAAGCAGCGGTAGTACACAGCACGTATCCCAGCCGATATCGCACTTAGGTCACCTGACTCTGACTCCTCACGCGTATCGCCACGCCCACGTGGCTTTCTCAAAGGAATTCGAGAATTTTTTTTTTTCACATGCTTGTTTACACATTCATTTGTTAATTTTGCATTTTTTTGCACTAATAGGATTAACAACCCCTCCCCCCCCCCCCCTCTCCCCCATCACATTTTTATTGTCATACGCAATTTGTTACATTTTTATTATATATTATATTATACACTTATATTGAATTCCACAGTTTATTATTCATTGTCACAATTGTTTATACTTATTTATTTCACAAATTTATTTACATTATATTTTTTCACTTTGGATGTATTTATTTGAATTATTTCATACATTATGGGTTTAGCACGGTCCATTACGTTGCTTTAATACCTACTGGATTATTGACATCATTAAATAGACGCTTCTGTGGAACCATTCTTTGGAGCCTCTTCCCCCTTAGGATTGGTTTCTTGGTCTGGATGAAAGCGCCACACTTTCTCATGAAATTTATGAATTATTCATATCAGGATTCTTTTATTGCTTTCAGCGTTTGATTTTATATTATTATATTTCCTATACCTATTTTATCATTACCTTAATTATTTTACTTAATTCAGTTTTAGTGTATTTTAACTGTTATCTTTGGCATTGTTTTTCATCTTGCAAGCGCCACATTTTATATATTTATATATATATATTCTTTCAATGCATTTAAATAGCATTGATTGCTGTATAAATGACAATGGTCCCAAAAATGTGTCAAAAATGTCCGATGTGTCCGCCATAATGTCGCAGTCACAATAAAAAAAATAAAAATAAAAAAATATTCGCTGATCGCCATTACTAATAAAAAAAAAAAAAAATTATTAATAAAAATGCTATAAAACTATCCCCTATCTTGTAAACGCTATAACTTCTGCGTAAACCAATCAATAATCGCTTATTGCGATTTTTTTACCAAAAATATGTAGAAGAATACATATCGGCCTAAACTGAGGAAAAAAAAAAATTTTTATATATTTTTGGGGGATACTTATTATAGCAAAAAATAAAAAAGAATGCGTTTTTTTTCAAAATTTTCGCTCTTTTTTGTTTATAGCGCAAAAAATAAAAACCGCAGGGGCAATCAAATACCACCAAAAGAAAGCTCTATTTGTGGGAAAAAAAGGACGGCAATTTTGTTTGGGAGCCACGTCGCACGACCGTGCAATTGTCAGTTAAAGCAAAGCAGTGCCGAATCGCAAAAAGGGGCCTGGTCCTTTGGCTGCAAATTGGTCCGGTCTGAAAGTGGTTAAGAGGGCAGGGGGGGGGGGGGGGGTGCAGATACCTGTCTAAGACAGGTATTTGCACCCACTTCCAGGCATAGACTCCCACAGGAATCACAATTATTTTGCTTAGAATAAAGATCACGTAACATATTTCACATTATACAAAAAAATTGGGCTAACTTTACTGTTTATTTATTTTATTTTTTGAATTCATTAAAGTGTATATATAAAAAAATAAATAAAAAAATTGCGTTTGAAAGACCGCTGCACAAATACAGTGTGACATAAAATATTGCAACAACCACCATTTTATTCTATAAGGTCTCTGCTAAAAAAAAATATATATATTTCATGTTTGGGTGTTCCAATTAATTTTCTAGCAGAAAATAATGATTTTTTTACTTGTAATCAACAAATGTCAGAAAAGATTTGGTCTTTAAATGGTTAAACTTCCTTCATTTACACTTGGAGCTCTTTCCTTTGATAAAAGAACAAAAAGATACTTTGTTTCTACTTATTCTGTGTTGTGATTAAACTTGGCAGGCTGCCTGGATTTATTTATTTTTCCCAGCTGTAAGAACTCTCTGCACTTGTAAGGCACCATGCACACGAGACGCCGATGCAAACTCTGTTGAACGCATGTTTTAAAAAGCAGAAACCTGCGTTAAAAATGCGCGTTCTACCACGTTTTCATGCTACGTTTATCCGCGTTTGCGTCTATAAGCGTTTGTAAAGATAACATCATAAGTCCCTCCCTAAGCTCAGAAAGCATATATTATTGCAGCAGTGAGCAGCAGCAGAGAGAGCAGTTGTATACTTGCATTTGCCTCTCTTTCTGTGTCTTTTTGGGGGAAATGGATCCCATATTGAATATATGTCAGCAAATGCTCCTGATGTTGCTCTTGATGAGGCAGCAACATCGTCGCAAATTGCGCGAGAGGTCTAGAGTCAGAGCTTGTCGATATTGGACCCATCTGTTGATGGCACAGCGAATGTCCGTTGGATATTTCACAAACATGGTGGGGGGGTTGGGGCTGACTAGACATTGGTATGCAGGTTTTTCTTTGTGAAAAAAAGAAATTGCTATGCTTTGGTCAGACTAGGTGGAGTCACTGATTAGATTAGAAATTAGATGAAGGGTTGGGGCAAAGAAGGAGGCATTCCTCGTTGTCTAAGTCACCTAAAAAACTAGATTGCATCCGTGAGTATATATGCTCTATGAACTATCTAGTAATTACGACATTTTAAACCAATTTTTTTTGTATTTTTTATGGTTTACCATCATATTTCTGAGTTCTCCGGTCCAAAAAATTGGGTTTCTTGAAAAACGCTCATAAACGCAAACGCAGGTTTAGCCGGATTTTGCGTCTGAAACGTGGAAAAGCAAAGTGTCTGAACCCATTTTTTTGCTTCTGGAAAAACGAGGTTAAACGCAACTGCATAAAAACGGGAAAAAACGAGACTGTGTACCTGGACACATAGGATAACATTGCATGCATTCAGGGGCAGTTGAAAAAAGTGTCCAACTGCCTCTGAACACGCATTTAACAGTGTCTCGTGTTTTTATGCAGTTGCGTTTAACCTCGTTTTTCCAGAAGCAAAAAAAATGGGTTCAGACACTTTGCTTTTCCACGTTTCAGGCGCAAAATATGGCTAAACGCGGCACCTGCGTTTGTGTTTATAAGCGTTTTTGAAGGAACCCAATTTTTTGGACCAGAGAACTCAGAAATATGATGGTAAACCATAAAAAAAATACAGAAAAAAAATTGGTTTAAAATGTCGTAATTACTTTAGATAGTTCATAGAGCAGGGCTCAAAATTTCAAGTCCTGAGCTACTAGCCAGGCCTCAAGGGTTACTCGCCACCAGTTGCCCCGCCCAACCCTGCCTCTGCCCTGCCCCTAATCTAATTCTGCCCCTAAACACGCCCTAATAAAATGAGACTTAAATGTTTTATGCAGAATTAAGTTATAAAAATAAAAATATTAACAACTTTATCCGTGTGCACCAATGCAGCCTCAGTCCACCATGCAGCATGTGTCCCTCATACAGCCCGGTTTCCTCATGCAGCCTCATGCAGCCTCAGTCCACCATGCAGCCTCAGTCCACCATGCAGCCTGTGTCCCTCATGCAGTCTGTGTCCCTCATGCAGCCTGTAGCCACCAGTGTATAGGAGGAATCCCTTCAGTTCTCCCACATAGAGGAGTTTGGCTCTCATGGTTGAGACGCAGGATCTTTCATTTTATTACTAGGGTAGGACCCACTAATTCGGGGTACTTTGTCGCAGTAAGTGGGCTTAGCACTATATAACCATATAGTGTGACCAAACCCCCGTATTTTTTGAATATGTTCAGGTGTTTTTAACTAGTCCTGCAGGGAATGTCATTCTTGAATGTGTGCGCTGTAATATGTTCGCTACCCCATGCAGCCTGTGTCCCTCATGCAGCCTCAGTTCACCACGCAGCCTGTGTCCCTCATGCAGCCTCAGTCCACCATGCAGCCTGTGTCCACCATGCAGCCTGTGTCCACCATGCAGCCTGTGTCCACCATGCAGCCTGTGTCCACCATGCAGCCTCAGTCCTACCTGTGCAGGGGAGGAGAAGAACAGGAGAGCCACCCAGATGATGGAACACAGCGATCTCAGCTTTCATTTTAATTGGTGTTCCTGCCCTCAACATCACATATAGCCCCGCCCCCTGGCCGGGGAACTTTGATTGACAGATCACCCGTCCCGGGATTGGACGGCTGATCTGTCTATCAAAGTCTGGGACCAGGAGGAAGGTCTATATGTGACAGCGAGCAGCGGGGAACACAGTACTGTAATGTGAAATGATAGCTGTGTTCCCTGCGCTCTGATCATCCGGGCGGCTCTCCTTTCTCTTACCCTCCACAATCGCAGGACTCCCATTCAAGGAATGGGTTAAATGGGAGGAAGGACTCCCATTCAACCCAGGCTGCCGGCAGTGCTCCCCCCCTGCTCCCATGCAGCCAATAGCTCGCCAGACCAAACTGCGAGCAGGTGAGTGGATTTTTGAGGGCTGTCATAGAGCATATATACTCACTGATGCAATGCCATAAAAAACTAAATTTTTTTAGGTGGCTTAGACAACGAGGAATGCCTCCACTTCTTTGCCCCAACCCTTCATCCAATTTCTAATCAGTGACTCCACCTAGTCTGACCAAAGCATAGCAATGTCTTTTTTTCACAAAGAAAAACCTGCATACCAATGTCTAGTCAGCCCCAACCATGTTTGTGAAATATCCAACGGACATTCACTGTGCCATCAACGAATGGGTCCAATATCGAAGAGCTCAGACTCTGAACCTCTCACGCAAATTGGTGACGACGTTGCTGCCTCATCAAGAGCAACATTAGGAGCATTTCCGGACATATATTCAATTCAGGGTCCATTTCCCCAAAAAATACCACAGAAAGAGAGGTAAATGCAAGTGTACAACTGATCTCTCTGCTGCTTCTGCTGCTCACTCTGATCAAAATGGCAGAAATAGTTAATAATACATGCTTTCTGAGCTTGGGGAGGGTCTATATGATGTTATCTTTACAAACGCTTATGAAAACACAGCAAAACGCAGGTTTCTGATTTTTAAAACATGCGTTCAGCAGTTTGCATCAGCGTCTCGTGTGCATTGGGCCTTAAAGAAGCGAGACATGCTGTTTTGAAGATCGGGAAAAAGATTGCGATTTCGATTCTTAACGATTAATCGTGCAGCTCTAGTACATGTACATGGGGGCGTGGTCTAAAAAAAATAAAATAAATTAATATGAAACTTTATTTATATAACATTTTTTTACAATTACAGCCTCTATGTAATAACAAGTTCTCATTAATGAGACATCAGGGGTCTATTAGACCCCTGATGCCTTCTCTGCCTTCCACTGAAGCTAATTGAGCACAGAATATGGCACAGCGCCTGAGGGAAAGCAACAGTGGAACTTAGAAGTAAAGTAACACGTCGCCTCCGTGCTCATTCATTGGAAGGAAGATCAGTAAACAGACTTTCACCTGCCATGCCGGTCCTGGGTCCACATGTAGGACAGCAGAGCCTGGGATACATGGCAGGCTCAATTGGGCAGGGATGATAGTATCCTAAATTGGTTGTAAACCTTCACATGTATCCAGCGAAGTGACTAGCCTCAGGTGATACACAGAGATCAAACAAATGCCCCAACATATGTTGTATCCATCTATCTTCATGCAATCAAAATCCAGAATTTATAAAGCTGAGTGTTAAAAAAAAAAAAAAAGGGGGGGGGGGGTGAAGAGCTGAAGTTACACTTTGCATAGCTCAGAGAGGAGAGGTATGAGAGCTGATTGGAGGGAAGGGACACACCCTCTTTTACACAGCACACAGGAACAGAGCTGAGGCTGTAAATCTTCTGGAGGTCCTACCCCCTGTCCCCTTTTTTCTCTTGGTGTCAGAAAAACTTGTCAGAAGTGATTCACGCTGATCGAAAGGGAATGTGACAGCAGACATAAATGACAATGAGTGCTCTAGATTGAGACAAGTACACACTATAGAGCAGGGATCTTCAAACTACGGCCCTCCAGCTGTTGCGAAACTACACGTCCCATGGAGGCATTGTAAAACTCTGACATAAATAGGCATGATGGGAATTGTAGTTCCTAAACAACTGGAAGGCCATAGTTTGGAGGCCCCTGCTATAGAGGGATATGCTTTGTACATATTTCATGTCTGAGGTTTACAACCAGTAATCACTTCACCATAAAAGCCCACTGGCCACACTACAAATGTGGACACAATCCCCATTAAGGATGAGCTCAGGCATGTTCGCAAACAGCACATGCAGAGCCTGCCAGGAAGTCGGTACTGGGGAGTGCTAATCACAAGCAGTAAGACATTTCCCGATCTCTGTAGTCGCGCATCGGGACAATGTCTCACTGCTTGCGATTAGCGCTCCACAGTGCCAACTTCCTGGTGGGCTCTGCACATGCTGTTTGCGAACATGCCTGAGCTCATCCTTAATCCCCATTGCTATAGCAGCCAGGACTGTGTTTAAAATCCAAGTCTACCATACATTTATAAATGGCACTGGTGAACAAGTGGTTAATCTGTTGTTAATAGAAATCACATTTTCCTGTATACAAGCAGCCTGGCACCTGCATGAATGAGGCATTTGTTTTTGTGCCTGCATCTACCCCAAGCATCATGCAGACAGCCTATGGAAGTGACTGCAGACGCAGCGCCTGACGGACCCAGCTGCAAATATGACAGGTAAGGATGAGCTCAGGCATGTTTGCATGGTCCACGTGCAGAGTCCACCAGGAAGTTGACGCAGCGCTGCGCTAATCACAGGCAGTGAGACATTGCCCCGATGCGCGGCTGCAGAAATCGGGCAATGTCTCACTGCCTGTGATTAGCGCAGCGCTGCGTCAACTTCCTGGTGGGCTCTGCACGTGGACCATGCTAACACGACTAAGCTCATCCCTAATGACAGGCATACACAAGCAGCACCTTGTCCCTGAACAGCGTTTACATTTGAAAAAAGGTAAGTTCCTGGTGTAGTAAGTAGTGCATGTGAATGAAACAGGTATTCCTTCCTGTCAATTCCAGCTGATGCCCTTACCTTGTACTCTACCACCTGCCTTTTTCCTCTGACCACAATAAAGAGATTTCTATGGAGAAGTCATCTCCAGCAATCTTCATTCCATGGCATCACTGTAATTATAGAGATTGTTATTTTTTACATCTCAGCACATGAGAGCAGACAGTCCACAAAACACAGGTCCAGCACTCACCAGCTGACTGCTGCTCTTTGCACTGGGTCCCCACCACTCTGCAGCTGCTCCAACTTCTGGATCCCGCACACTGCTAGTACAGGGTTCATCAGCACATTCCACACAGGGGAAAGCGGAGGCTGCATGTCCGTGTCAGCACATTCAGCACATAAAGGTAAACAAACAGCACGCTGCCTGCTTAACTAGGCGGAGCTTTCCCTCTGAGCCAGGGAGTATGATGGAGGCAGTGTGACTGCTAGGACAGGGAAGAGTACTGCCAGCTGAGGACACCTTTCCTTCACAGATTCCTTTTTTTTATTACTCTTTGTAAAACATTTACATCAAACAGTACTATTTCTTTTGTCATACACACTGGATATGTTTCTTTTTATTCTATGTAAACATGACAGTCATTCTCAGTATTTCTTCTTATTCTGTATGAAGACTGCACAGCACCATTTTCCTAGAGTATATCACCCTATGGCACAGGTGTCAAACACAAGGCCCGCGGGCCAAATCCGGCCATCCATGGCATTTCATGTGGCCCTCACACCTCTCCTGCAGCTGCAGGAGAGCTCCAGCCCTCCTCTGGTCCTCCACTAGACCCCTACTTTCTGCTTTCAAGCAATGCATCCAGCTCTTCCCAGCAGCATAAGGACATCTAATGTAAGGGGAGGGGATGCGCTGGACATCTGATCTTACAGATACAACCGGTGTAGTGTCATATTTTGCTGCCTATCACACTATGCTACGGAAGTGACGTTGCGGGCAGAAATTTCGTACTGCACATGCGCGAAGCGTTCCAACCACTCGCGCCGTGCGGTCCAAATGATTTTCGGCAATACAGTTCAGCGAAACCATCAGATAATGTCACGGAAGTGACATTACAGACAACACAAACACTGGGCTGTGTGTTCCAACACTAATTCCTTCCTTGTTACCCAGTATCATTTTTTACCAACCTGTTTTGATAGATCCTGCAATGCTGGGACTTGTAGTGCCTATAATGAATCCTGCAATGCTGGGACTTGTAGTGCCTATAATGAATCCTGCAATGCTGGGACTTGTAGTGCCTATAATCGATCCTGCAATGCTGGGACTTGTAGTGCCTATAATCGATCCTGCAATGCTGGGACTTGTAGTGCCTAAAATCGATCCTGCAATGCTGGGATTTGTAGTGCCTATCCTGAGCTACCTGCGGTGATCGATCCTGCAATGCTGGGACTTGCAGTGCCTATAATCAATCCTGCAATGCTGGGACTTGTAGTGCCTATAATCGATCCTGCAATGCTGGGACTTGTAGTGCCTATCCTGAGCTACCTGCGGTGATCAGTGATGTAAGTAACTGAGTTAAAATAAACTGAGTTACGTAACGCAGTTACTTTAGAGGGTAACGAGTAATCTAACTGATTACTTTTCCCCTCATGGTAACTCAGTTCCCATTACTTTGGCTTAGTTACCCCAATTACATCTACTGCCACTAGATGGCAGTAGTGTAATTCCGGTGTCCTGACGAAAAAGTTCCCCCGCCGGATAAGGACCCCCTGTACTGCAGCGCTTGCGCAGTACAAAGGACTACGGAGCTTACGAAAATTGCCGAACCTAAACAGCTCTGAGTGAACTCTACACCGCGCAGGTGCAGTTAACATGTAATTGTATGAGGCGATGCCGCACGCTCCCGATGCTCGTGCTACTCTGCAAGGGGCATCTATCGTGTAACTAAGGGTCGGGTCTAGTATCACTGTAACCAAGGGGCACATTTATTATTATTGTTATATATCAAGCTCTGCCCATTAATTTAACATTCGCCCTCTTCTGTAGCCATCCGCCCCTTACACGATATAATAATAATAGACCCACCCCTTGCTTACACGCTATAACAGATCTGCCCCTTGGTTAGAGTTATAATAGAGCAGCCCCTTGGTTACACGATATATAACAATAATAATAAATGCGCCCCTTGGTTACAGTAATACTAGACCCGCCCCTTAGTTACACGTATAGAATATTTAAAAAAAAAAGTCAGTTACTTTGCTGCGTAACTAATTACTTTTCCAATGTAGTAACTGAGTTACTAACGAAATTACTTTTTGGGAGAAGTAATTTGTAACTTAACTAATTACTTTTTTAAAGTAAGATGAGCAACACTGGCGGTGATCGATCCTACAATGCTGGGACGAGAAATATTATGCTCTCGAGCGGGCGGGCGGAGAGGTGGTTAAGCGTCAGGAACAGCCCCGCCCACCACCCTAAAAAAACGTGAATCGCGCATGCGCAAATCTTATGTATGTCCAGGGTCTAGAAAAATTATGGACTTGAGGGGGCGGGCGGACAGAGCGGAGCTTGGAGAGGGGGGCGGGACCCCATACATAGCACTGAGTCCAAGTACAGTACATTGTTCTGCCATCAATTACGCTGCCACTGTGCCCAGCAAACGCTTCACTGTGCCCGTCTAATGCAGCCACTCCACCCATCAAACGCCTCACTGTGCCCATCAAACGCCCCACTGTGCCCAGCAAACGCCTCAATGTGCCCGTCAAACGCAGCCACTGTGCCCATCAAACACCTCACTGCGCCCAGGAAACGCCTCACTGTGCCCGTCAAACGCCTCACTGCACCCATCAAACACCTCACTGCACCCAGCAAACGCCTCACTGCGCCCAGCAAACGCCTCACTGCGCCCAGCAAACGCAGCCACTGTGCCCATCAAACGCCTCACTACGCCCATCAAACACCTCACTGTGCCCGTCAAACGCCTCACTCCACCCATCAAACACCTCACTGCACCCAGCAAACGCTGCCACTGTGCCCTTCAAACGCAGCCACTGTGCCCATCAAACACCTCACTGCTCCCAGCAAATGCCTCACTGTGCCCGGCAAACGCCTCACTGCGCCCATCAAACGCAGCCACTGTACCCAAAAATTGCCGCCACTGTGCCATCAAACGCAGCTACTATACCCATCAATTGCTGCCAGATTGTCAAGCCGCAGTTGTGCTCCCTGGGGGTATGCTGATCGCACATCCGTGCTGCTGGAGGGAGCCCAGACGACCATAAATGAGGGACCTGCATGTCATGGTAAGTGAGACCATCCCATATCCCACTCCATCTTCCCCGAGGACAGGGACAACCCCCCCCCCGAGGACAGGGACCCCTCCCCCCTCTGAGGACCGGGACCCCCTCCCCCCTCTGAGGACAAGGACCCCCTCCCCCCCAAGACAGAGACCCCCTTCTCCCCCCTGAGGACAGGGACCCCCTTCTCACTCTGGGACAGGGATCCTATCTCACCTGGGGGCAGGAACTCCATCTCCCCTGGCAACAGGGACTTCATCTTACCTAGGGACCCCATCTTCCCTGGGGATCAGGACCCCACCTCCCCTAAGAACAGGAACCTGATCACCCTGTGTGTGCCAACCTCACTGCCCTGCCTGCCATGTGTCCTGTGTGAGGGCCCACCTGTGACAGCTCTTTGTGATCCCCTACATGACTGATCCCTCTGTGTGCACCCCTTACACGGGGAACCCCTCTGTCTGCTCCCCCTACATGTCTGCATACTCTGACCACCACCTGTACCATTTCCACATCCTCTGACTGCCTCCTGTATCCTGTGCACATGTTCCGACCACCTCTTGTACCATGTCTGCAGCCTCTAACCACTTCCTGTATCCTGTCCGCAGCCTCTAACCATCTCTTGTATCCTGTCTGCAATCTCTGACTATATCTCTTGTCTTTTAACGTGTCTGCAGTCTCTTAGGGGGGGTCTGGAGAGGAATCAAGAGTGAGAGCACCGCCGGGATTGGGATTACGGGAGGAGTCAGACGTGTATGGACTGTGGAGAAGAGACTATAGAATAAAAACCAGAACCACCAACCTGGAGCAGTCTAACTGAGCCCTGCACACTGCACCGGAGAGGAGGTCAGTGACAGCGCCGTCAGGCCAGTCTGGGGGGGGGGGAGGGGGTGAATACAATTATGTAAGAGGGCACTGATATAAAGGTTTCCCCTCATCTCAGTAACACCCCCCCTCTTACCTTACTGTATTCAGGTGGTCTCTGTTCACCAGAGTCCCCCCCCCCCCCCCACATCACATTTCCTGGCATCCCCCTTTACATCAGTGTCCGCAGGATTCTTCCCCCTTACAGCGTAAGGGAACTCAGATGAAAGGAAAATGCTGCAGAGCATAATCTAAGGAGGAACTCTGATTGATGTAAGGGGTGCTCTGGTCACCAGAGACCACCTTATATCAGAGTCCACTGCATTCCCATTTACATCAGAGTTCCCACTTTCATCAGGGTCTGCAGCATTGCCCTTTACATCAGGGTTCCCCTTTACATCAGGGTTTGCAAAGTTCCCCCTGTAAGATTAGAAGGGATGGAGGCCCAGAGACATGTCCAGAGAACACAGAGGATACATGGGATAGATTAGAAGGGATGGAGGCCCAGAGACATGTCCAGAGTACACAGAGGATACATGGGATAGATTAGAAGGGATGGAGGCCCAGTGACTTGTCCAGAGTACACAGAGGATACATGGGATAGATTAGAAGGGATGGAGGCCCAGAGACATGTCCAGAGAACACAGAGGATACATGGGATAGATTAGAAGGGATGGAGGCCCAGAGACATGTCCAGGGTACACGGAGGATACATGGGATAGATTAGAAGGGATGGAGGCCCGGAGACATGTCCAGAGTACACAGAGGATACATGGGATAGATTAGAAGGGATGGAGGCCCAGAGACATGTCCAAAAAACACAGAGGATACATGAGATAGATTAGAAGGGATGGAGGCCCAGAGACATGTCTAGGGTACACGGAGGATACATGGGATAGATTAGAAGGGATCGAGGCCCAGAGACATGCCCAGAGTACACGGAGGATACATGGGATAGATTAGAAGGGATGGAGACCCAGAGACATGTCCAGGGTACACGGAGGATACATGGGATAGATTAGAAGGGATGGAGACCCAGAGACATGTCCAGAGTACACGGAGGATACATGGGATAGATTAGAAGGGATGGGGGCCCAGAGACATGTCCAGAGTACACAGAGGATACATGGGATAGATTAGAAGGGATGGAGAACCAGAGACATGTCCAGGGTACACAGAGGATACACGGGATAGATTAGAAGGGATGGGGGCCCAGAGACATGTCCAGGGTACACAGAGGATACACGGGATAGATTAGAAGGGATGGAGGCCCAGAGACATGTCCAGGGTACACAGAGGATACATGGGATAGATTAGAAGGGATGGAGGCCCAGAGACATGTCCAGAGTACACAGAGGATACATGGGATAGATTAGAAGGGATGGAGGCCCAGAGACATGTCCAGAGTACACAGAGGATACATGGGATAGATTAGAAGGGATGGAGACCCAGAGACATGTCCAGACTACACGGAGGATACATGGGATAGATTAGAAGGGATGGAGACCCAGAGACATGTCCAGAGTACACGGAGGATACACGGGATAGATTAGAAGGGATGGGGGCCCAGAGACATGTCCAGGGTACACAGAGGATACACGGGATAGATTAGAAGGGATGGGGGCCCAGAGACATGTCCAGGGTACACGGAGGATACATGGGATAGATTAGAAGGGATGGAGACCCAGAGACATGTCCAGAGTACACGGAGGATACATGGGATAGATTAGAAGGGATGGGGGCCCAGAGACATGTCCAGGGTACACAGAGGATACACGGGATAGATTAGAAGGGATGGGGGCCCAGAGGCATGTCCAGGGTACACAGAGGATACACGGGATAGATTAGAAGGGATGGGGGCCCAGAGACATGTCCAGAGTACACAGAGGATACATGGGATAGATTAGAAGGGATGGAGGCCCAGAGACATGTCCAGGGTACACAGAGGATACACGGGATAGATTAGAAGGGATGGAGGCCCAGAGACATGTCCAGGGTACACAGAGGATACACGGGATAGATTAGAAGGGATGGAGGCCCAGAGACATGTCCAGGGTACACAGAGAATACACGGGATAGATTAGAAGGGATGGAGGCCCAGAGACATGTCCAGGGTACACAGAGGATACACGGGATAGATTAGAAGGGATGGAGGCCCAGAGACATGTCCAGGGTACACAGAGGATACATGGGATAGATTAGAAGGGATGGAGGCCCAGAGACATGTCCAGAGTACACAGAGGATACATGGGATAGATTAGAAGGGATGAAGGCCCAGAGACATGTCCAGAGTACACAGAGGATACATGGGATAGATTAGAAGGGATGGAGACCCAGAGACATGTCCAGAGTACACGGAGGATACATGGGATAGATTAGAAGGGATGGGGGCCCAGAGACATGTCCAGGCTACACAGAGGATACACGGGATAGATTAGAAGGGATGGGGGCCCAGAGACATGTCCAGGGTACACGGAGGATACATGGGATAGATTAGAAGGGATGGAGACCCAGAGACATGTCCAGAGTACACGGAGGATACATGGGATAGATTAGAAGGGATGGGGGCCCAGAGACATGTCCAGGGTACACAGAGGATACATGGGATAGATTAGAAGGGATGGGGGCCCAGAGGCATGTCCAGGGTACACAGAGGATACACGGGATAGATTAGAAGGGATGGGGGCCCAGAGACATGTCCAGAGTACACAGAGGATACATGGGATAGATTAGAAGGGATGGAGGCCCAGAGACATGTCCAGGGTACACAGAGGATACATGGGATAGATTAGATGGGATGGATGTCCAGGGAAAACAGAGGAGGCCTCCATCCCTTATAATCTATCCCATGTATCCTCTGTGTACTCTGGACATGTCTCTGGGCCTCCATCCCTTCTAATCTTACAGGGGGAACTCTGCGAACCCTGATGTAAAGGGGAACACTGATGTAAAGGGCAATGCCGCAGACCCTGATGAAAGTGGGAACTCTGATGTAAATGGGAATGCAGTGGACTCTGATATAAGGTGGTCTCTGGTGACCAGAGCACCCCTTACATCAATCAGAGTTCCTCCTTAGATTATCCACTTGCCTATCAGGCACCAACACCCCCCTCCCATCCAGACCAATTTTTAGCTTTCGGTGCTCTCACGCTTTGACTGACAATTACTCAGTCATGCAACACTGTACCCAAATGAATTTTTTGTCCTTTTTTTTCCACAAATAGAGCTTTCTATTGGTGGTATTTGATCACCTCTGGGTTTTTTATTTTTTGCGCTATAATTGAAAGACCAAAAATTTTGAAAAATAACGCATTTTTCTTTGTTTCTGTGATACAATTTAGGAAATTATTAATTTTTCTTCATAAATTTTGGCCACAATTTATACTGCCACATATCTTTGGTAAAAATAACCCAAATTAGCGGATATTATTTGGCCTTTGTGAAAGTTACAGACTCTACAATCTGTGGTGCGAATCATACAAAATTCATCACATCTGATGTACTGGTGGCCTATCTCATTTCTTGTGACCCAAACAAGCCAGGAAAGAACAAATACCCCCCAAATGACCCCTTTTTTGAAAGTAGACATTCCAAGGTATTTAGTAAGAGGCATGGTGAGCTTTTTGATGTTGTCATTTTTTCCCACAATTCTTTGCAAAATGAATTATTTTTTTATTTTTTATTTTTCTACAAAATTGTCATTGTAATAGGTTATTTCTCTCACATGGCATGTGTATACCACAAATGACACCCCAAAATAAATTCTGCTACTCCTTCTGATTATTACGATACCACATATGTGGGACTTTTCCACAGCCTGACCACATAGAGAGGCCCAACATGCAGGGAGCGCCATCACGTGTTCTAGGAGCATAAATTACACATCTAAATTGTTGACTACCTATTACACTTTTGAAGGCCCTGGAGCACCAGGACAATGACACGTGACACTGACGTGGCACTGATGACACGTGACACTGACGTGGCACTGATGACACGTGACACTGACGTGGCACTGATGACAGATGGTACTAATACGGGGAACTGATGACACGTGACTGATGACAGATGGCACTAATATGTGGCACTGATGAGAGATGGCACTCATACATGGCACTGATATCACGTGGCACTAATATGTGGCACTGATGAGAGATGGCACTAATACGTGGCACTGATGACAGACGGCACTAATACGTGGCACTGATGACACATGACACTGATGATAGATGGCACTGATACGTGGCATTGATGACAGGTGACACTGATAACAGATGGCACGTGGCACTGACAGGTGGCACTGATGACAGATGGCACTAATATGTGGCACTGATGACAGATGGCACTATGTGGCACTGATGACAGATGGCACTGACTACAGATGGCACTGGGGATGGCACTGGCAGATGGCACTGGGGATGGCACTGGCAGATGGCACTGGGGATGGCACTGGCAGATGGCACTGGCAGATGGCACTGGGGATGGCACTGGGGATGGCACTGGCAGATGGCACTGGGGATGGCACTGGCAGATGGCACTGGGGATGGCACTGGCAGATGGCACTGGTGATGTCATTGGGCACAGATGGCATTGGGGACAGGTTGCAGTGGTGGCAGTGGGCACAGATGGCATTTTATTTTTTTATTTCAAACTTACGGCGCTGCAGCCATTCATCTCCCCCTCCTCACACGCTGTCTCTGTGTGAGGAGGAGGAGCGGCGCTGAGAGATGATCTCATATGTTTACATATGAGATCATCTCTCATTGGCCAGGGCGATCGCGCTGTAAACGGCCGCTGTTATTGGCCGTTTACAGTGATCTGTGATTGCCCGTGTCCGAGGGACACGGCCAACACAGAATTTCCCTGCTGCGCGCTCGTGAGCGCGCACAGGGAACGAGGAAAGGGGAGGCCGTCATATGACGGCCTCCCGGGATTTGGCATCCGCGCTGTGGCCGTCATTCGGCTACGGCCGGATGCGAAGTGGTTAAGCTCTGCAGCATTTTCCTTTACATCTGAGTTCCCTTGCACTGTAAGGGGGAAGAATCCTGCGGACTCTGATGTAAAGGGGAATGCCAGGAAATGTGATGTGGGGGGGGAGGGGGGACTCTGGTGACCAGAGACCACCTTCCACAGAGTGAATACAGTAAGGTAAGAGGGGAGGGTGTTACTGAGATGAGGGGAAACCTTTATATCAGTGCCCTCTTACATAATTGTATTCACCCCCCCCCCCCCCCCCCTCACACTGGCCTGACGGCGCTGTCACTGACCTCCTCTCCGGTGCAGCGTGCAGGGCTCAGTTAGACTGCTCCAGGTTGGTGGTTCTGGTTTTTATTCTATAGTCTCTTCTCCACAGTCCATACACGTCTGACTCCTCCCGTAATCCCAATCCCGGCGGTGCTCTCACTCTTGATTCCTCTCCAGACCCCCCCTAAGAGACTGCAGACACGTTAAAAGACAAGAGATATAGTCAGAGATTGCAGACAGGATACAAGAGATGGTTAGAGGCTGCGGACAGGATACAGAAAGTGGTTAGAGGCTGCAGACATGGTACAAGAGGTGGTCGGAACATGTGCACAGGATACAGGAGGCAGTCAGAGGATGTGGAAATGGTACAGGTGGTGGTCAGAGTATGCAGACATGTAGGGGGAGCAGACAGAGGGGTTCCCCGTGTAAGGGGTGCACACAGAGGGATCAGTCATGTAGGGGATCACACAGTGGGATGAAGTCCTGATAAGAGCTGTCACGGGTGGGCCCTCACACAGGACACATGGCAGGCAGGGCAGTGAGGTTGGCACACACAGGGTGATCAGGTTCCTGTTCTTAGGGGAGGTGGGGTCCTGATCCCCAGGGAAGATGGGGTCCCTAGGTAAGATGAAGTCCCTGTTGCCAGGGGAGATGGAGTTCCTGCCCCCAGGTGAGATAGGATCCCTGTCCCAGAGTGAGAAGGGGGTCCCTGTCCTCAGGGGGGAGAAGGGGGTCTCTGTCTTGGGGGAGGGGGTCCCTGTCCTCAGAGGGGGGAGGGGTCCCTGTCCTCGGGGGGGGGTTGTCCCTGTCCTCGGGGAAGATGGAGTGGGGTATGGGATGGTCTCACTTACCATGACATGCAGGTCCCTCATTTATGGTCGTCTGGGCTCCCTCCAGCAGCACGGATGTGCGATCAGCATACCCCCAGGGAGCACAACTGCGGCTTGACAATCTGGCAGCAATTGATGGGTATAGTAGCTGCGTTTGATGGCACAGTGGCAGCAATTTTTGGGTACAGTGGCTGCGTTTGATGGGCGCAGTGAGGCGTTTGCTGGGCACAGTGAGGCATTTGCTGGGTGCAGTGAGGTGTTTGACGGGCACAGTGAGGCGTTTGACGGGCACAGTGAGGCGTTTGCTGGGCGCATTGAGGCGTTTGATGGGCACAGTGGCAGCGTTTTCTGGGTGCAGTGAGGTGTTTGATGGGCGGAGTGAGGCGTTTGACGGGCACAGTGAGGTGTTTGATGGGCATAGTGAGGCGTTTGATGGGCACAGTGGCTGCGTTTGACGGGCACAGTGGCTTTGTTTGCTGGGTGCAGTGAGGCGTTTGCCGGGCACAGTGAGGCATTTGCTGGGTGCAGTGAGGTGTTTGATGGGTGCAGTGAGGCGTTTGACGGGCACAGTGAGGCGTTAGCTGGGCGCAGTGAGGCGTTTGATGGGCACAGTGGCTGCGTTTGAAGGGCACAGTGGCAGCGTTTGCTGGGTGCAGTGAGATGTTTGATGGGCGCAGTGAGGCGTTTGACGGGCACAGTGAGGTGTTTGATGGGCGCAGTGAGGCGTTTGATGGGCACAGTGGCTGCGTTTGACGGGCACAGTGGCTGCGTTTGCTGGGTGCAGTGAGGTGTTTGATGGGCGTAGTGAGGCTTTGATGGGCACAGTGGCTGCGTTTGACGGGCACAGTGGCTGCGTTTGCTGGGTGCAGTGAGGCGTTTGCCGGGCACAGTGAGGCATTTGCTGGGTGCAGAGAGGTGTTTGATGGGTGCAGTGAGGCGTTTGATGGGCACAGTGGCTGCGTTTGAAGGGCACAGTGGCAGCGTTTGCTGGGTGCAGTGAGGTGTTTGATGGGCGCAGTGAGGTGTTTGATGGGCGCAGTGAGGCATTTGATGGGCACAGTGGCTGCGTTTGCTGGGTGCAGTGAGGTGTTTGCTGGGTGCAGTGAGGTGTTTGATGGGCGCAGTGGCTGCGTTTGACGGGCACATTGAGGCGTTTGACGGGCACAGTGAGGCGTTTGACGGGCACAGTGAGGTGTTTGATGGGCGGAGTGGCAGCATTTGACGGGCACAGTGAGGCGTTTGGTGGGTGGAGTGGCTGCATTAGACGGGCGCAGTGAGGCATTTGATGGGTGGAGTGGCTGCGTTTGACGGGCACAGTGAGGCGTTTGCTGGGCACAGTGGCAGCGTAATTGATGGCAGAACAATGTACTGTACTTGGACTCAGTGCTATGTACGGGGTCCCGCCCCCCTCTCCAAGCTCCGCTCTGTCCGCCCGCCCCCTCGAGTCCATAATTTTTCTGGACCCTGGACATACATAAGATTTGCGCATGCGCGATTCACGTTTTTTTAGGGTGGTGGGCGGGGCTGTTCCTGACGCTTAGCCACCTCTCCGCCTGCCCACTCGAGAGCATAATATTTCTCGTCCCACCATTGTAGGATCGATCACCGCAGTTAGCTCAGGATAGGCACTACAAGTCCCAGCATTGCAGGATCTATTATAGGCACTACAAGTCCCAGCATTGCAGGATCGATTATAGGCACTACAAGTCCCAGCATTGCAGGATCGATCACCGCAGGTAGCTCAGGATAGGGACTACAAGTCCCAGCATTGCAGGATCGATTTTAGGCACTACAAGTCCCAGCATTGCAGGATCGTTAATAGGCACTACAAGTCCCAGCATTGCAGGATCGATTATAGGCACTACAAGTCCCAGCATTGCAGGATCGATTATAGGCACTACAAGTCCCAGCATTGCAGGATCTATCAAAACAGGTAGCTCAGCATGGTTGGTAAAAAATTATACTGGGTAACAAGGAAGGAATTAGTGTTGGAACGCACAGCCCAGTGTTGGTGTTGTCTGTAATGTCACTTCCGTGACATTATCTGATGGTTTCGCTGAACTGTATTGCCGAAAATCATTTGGACCGCACGGCGCAAGTGTTTGGAACGCTTCGCGCATTGCGCAGTACGAAATTTCTGCCCGCAACGTCACTTCCGTAGCATAGTGTGATAGGCAGCAAAATATGACACTACACCGGCCCTTTTGAGGACAATCATAATGCTGATGCGGCCCACAATGAAATTGAGTTTGACACCCCTGCCCTATGGACTGCCCTCCAAGGGTGACAACTCTGCAATATTCAACCTAAAAGAGTAGTATATACAGAGTTGCCACTTTTTCTCTTCAAGCCAAACCCGAAAACTTTAGTGGTGCACAGCAACAAAAAAGAAAAAAAAAATTGCATACACTTTAGGATTCTAAAAGACCTGGGACACCTTTGGTCTGAAATCCGGACACATAATTCAAAACCCGAACTGTCCATGTGAATCCCAGACAGGTGGCAACCCTAAGTATATAGCAGCCTTTCTCCAGTCGGGGCTCCCTTGAAAAGTATTTGCAGTCTTGAGGCACCCCATCCAAGGCTTGGTACACATTACTGTGTGTCACGGAACGTGTGCAAAATCACGCTCATTCCTGACACACAGACAAATCCTCTGCCCTTTAGGGGTGCCATTCATTGTTAATGGTACCCCACACATTGGCAAGCGTGGGGTGTTTTTGGTGTGGAGCAATTTTATAAAAATGGAAGCCAATTGAATTGACTGGGCTGCCCTACATGCAGCACGCATCCGCACAGATGTGAACCAGGGGTTTGTTCACATGTGAGGTTGGAGGGGTGATAAAACCACATGGTTGAGCTGTTTTTACCACCCCCAATTGTTCTTCCTTTAGCTGCAGAGGCTACAGCTGGGGGTGTACACATGCTGTGGCTGCAGCTGCAGGTATACCCAGGATGAATGGGGCTGCACTGTAACTGACCCGCAACTGTGTGCATTGCATGCAGTTGCGGGTTGTGATGCTGCATTTACACGGTTAAAACAGGTGGGGTATTCTACATATTTTTGTAAAAAAAAAATAGGGAGTCATTCTAACTGTGGGGGGAGGGCTGTGTGTGACACATCACTGATCACAGCTCTCGATTACAGAGTGCAGTGATCAGTGACAGTGTCATTAGGCAGAACGGGGAGATGCTTGTTTACATTAGCATCTCCCCATTCTTCCTCTCCGTGACGTGATCGCGGGTATCCCCGCAGACATCGAGTCCGCGGGACCCGCGATTGCGCTCACAGAGCTCCCAGTCTCCCAAGCTGCCTCCTTAAAGGGCAATGTACAGGTACGTTAATCTGCCTGTACATGCCCTTCTGCCGCAGTATATCTGCGTGAGGCAGTCAGGAAGCCGTTTAGCTTCCCTCCTAAAAGTTTTTTTCCTTAAAGTGGAAGTAAAGTCAAAAATCAAACTTTTACCTACAGGTAAGCCTATAATAAGGCTTACCTGTAGGTAAAAAAAATATCTCCTAAACCTGTACGGTTTAGGAGATATTCCCCGTGCAATGCGCCGCTGACTGCAGCGGCGCATGCGCACGGGGATTCTCGGCTGAAGGGCTGGCAGAATCCGAACCCTGCCGGGAAGAAGTCTCCCGTGCGCATGCGCGGGAGTGACGACATCGCGGCTCCAGCCACTCACAGCGCTGGAGTCGCGATACCCGGAAGACACGCCGAGGCAACATGTCAGCGACCTCGGCGTGGACCAGGTGAGTTACCGACGCTTCGTTCTAAGGTAAGTATTTCATAATGAGCTAGTATGCAGTGCATACTAGCTCATTATGCCTTTTCACAGGTGTTAAAAAAAAAAAGTTCAGCGGCTTTACTACCGCTTTAAACTTATGTTTATACTGTTATACATCGATAAATACGGTATTTGGAATTAATAAAAAGCACATTTTAAATTTGCATCAGCAATAGTATTGTTTGTGCCTGAGTCAGTATGGGTAAAGATTGTTGTGAGATGGAAAGTGACAGAGAAAAGTGAAGTGAAAGTGACAGAGAAAAATATATTTTACCAAAACATCAAAATATTCCACATTCTAGTATTCTTAAAAACAAAATATTTGAAGTAGAAGCAACAATGTTGCAAAGGAAAATGTATTTCAGAGAAAGATACATTTCATTTCAACATTAAAAGGATTTATTTGTGAAAGTTACAATTGTACCATTAGAATCAATGGCTAAAATTTGCATTGGACTATAAGACCCCTTTCACACTGAAAGCGCCTGGGCATCGGCGGTAAAGTGCCGCTGCGCTATTTGGCTGCTAGCGGGGCAGTTTTAACCCCGGCTAGAAGCCGAAAAAGGGTTAAAACCGTCTGCTGGCGCTGCCCCAATGGGCAGGGGCGCTTTAGGAACGGTGTATACACCGCTCCTACAGTGCTGCAAAGATGCGGCTTGCAGGACTTTTTTTACCGTCCTGCAAGCGCACCACTCCAGTGTGAAAGCCCACTGGAGAGACAGGAGAGGCTCTTTACAGGCGCTATTTTTTGCGCTGTAGCGCCTGTAAAGCGCCTCGGTGTGGAAGGGATCTAATAGCGCAGATTTTCACTTCCAAAAAACGCTCTTTAACACAGCGCTCATTTTCGTATTTACTATAGCGCCCTGTAAAAAAGACACTGGAGCTAAAATGAGAGCTATTTGCAGGTCTGAGCATGCTCAGTTGTGTTGGCACCTAGTTGTCCAAAAACTGGGAATTTATCTCTTCTCAGACTTTTAAAGATATTTCAGTGTAGAAATCACTTTTTCACACAGTATTTAAATAATATACCGCATATTTCAGTACTATTTTAGGCAATTATATCATGCTCTAAACCAGGGGTCTCCAAAGTACGGCCCGCGGGCCACATCCGGCCCGCTGGGACGTTTTTCCCGGCCCGCAGGTTGAGTCGCCGATCCGTGATCCGAACGGGCCACCCCGTTCGGATCGGCACACCCCGCGATCCGCGGAGCGCTCCGCGGCCTCGGCCTTAGGAAAGGCCGCGGCTTCGGCCTAGCTCCAGAGCGGCGGCGGCCATCTTTGTACACCCGGCGGCCTTAGGAAAGGCCGCGGCTTCGGCCTAGCTCCGGAGCGGCGGCCATCTTGGTACACCCGGCCACTGTTTACAATGTGATCGCTCCGTCAAATTTGACGGAGCGATCACTTGTAAACATACCCTGCATTACCCAGCCAATATACTGCATTAACCCTGCATATACTCTGCATTAACCCTGCATATACTCTGCATTAACCCTGCATATACTCTGCATTAACCCTGCATATACTCTGCATTACCCAGCCAATACTCTGCGATACTCTGCATTACCCAGCCAATACTCTGCGATACTCTGCATTACCCAGCCAATACTCTGCGATACTCTGCATTAACCCTGTATATACTCTGCATTACCCAGCCAATACTCTGCGATACTCTGCATTACCCAGCCAATACTCTGCGATACTCTGCATTACCCAGCCAATACTCTGCGATACTCTGCATTAACCCTGCATATACTCTGCATTACCCAGCCAATACTCTGCGATACTCTGCATTAACCCTGCATATACTCTGCATTACCCAGCCAATACTCTGCGATACTCTGCATTAACCCTGCATATACTCTGCGATACCCAGCCAATACTCTGCAATACTCTGCATTAACCCTGCATATACTCTGCGATACCCAGCCAATACTCTGCGATACTCTGCATTAACCCTGCGATACTCTGCATTAACCCTGCGATACCCAGCCAATACTCTGCGATACCCAGCCAATACTCTGCGATACCCAGCCAATACTACAGTGGGGAGAGGATGTGGATATTACAGTGGGGGAGATGACGTGGATATTACAGTGGGGGAGATGACGTGGATATTACAGTGGGGGAGATGACGTGGATATTACAGTGGGGGAGATGACGTGGATATTACAGTGGGGAGATGACGTGGATATTACAGTGGGGGAGATGACGTGGATATTACAGTGGGGACTATATGGTGGCGGAATTTTCACAGGTTTTTGCAAATTCAATTATTTGCTGATCCGAAAAATGATCCGATCCGTGACTCCTGATCCGAGGATCGATCCGATCCGTGAGTTTTTTGATCCATTGCACCCCTAGCCCTGATAGTATGCAGCACAGGTCCCGCAGCCCGACGGAGCATGTCCAACCCGGCGCCTCACTAGTTGTTGATAGGACCTACTGCGCCTCCCGGGTCCCGCCCCTCTGTTAGCATCAGTGTCCTTTACGGCTGTGCTTTTGGCTACAACGTGCCTGTGTAACAGCCGGGCGGGAGTCGGGAGGTGCAGCAGAACAGCGCTGAAGCCGGACACAGATGTAAGAGGGACACAGATGTGACTGTTGGAGGTGATGGGGACACAAATGTGCGGCGGGGGCTAGTTTGAGAGACACAAAAGTGAAAGGGGAGCTCTAAGGGGGACACAGTTTTGCAGGGGGCTCTAAGGGGGACACAATTGTGCTGGGGTCTCTGATTGGGGCATAAATGTGGAAGGGGGCTCTAAGGGGGACACAATTGTGCTGGGGTCTCTGATTGGGGCATAAATGTGGAAGGGGGCTCTAAGGGGGACACAATTGTGCAGGGGGCTGTGATGGGGGCAAAAATGTGGAAGGGGGGCACTAAGGGGGACATAATTGTGCAGGGGTCTCTGATGGGGACACAAATATGGAAGGGGGGCTCTGATGGGAATACAAATATGAAAGGGGGCTCTGATGGGGACACAAATATGTAAGGGGGCTCTGATGGGGACACAAATATGGAAGGGGGCTCTGATGGGGACACAAATATGGAAGGGGGCTCTGATGGGGACACAAATATGTAAGGGGGCTCTGATGGGGACACAAATATGGAAGGGGGCTCTGATGGGGACACAAATATGGAAGGGGGCGCTGATGGGGACACAAACGTGTCAGGGGGCTCTGATGGGAATACAAATATGCAGGGGTTCTTATTCAGGCACAAATATTCGGGGGGGCTCTAAGGGGGACACAAATATGCAGAGGGGGCTCTGATGAGGATACAAATGTATGGAGGCGTGTGTGTGTTGACAGTAACACAGATGCAAGACCCTGTGAACACTGGAATTTTAGCCCCAGTGCATGAGGTTACATCGTTTAGGTGCGCCATCAAGCTCTACTGCCGGCAGCCTGTCAAATTCTATTTTATTCTACTGCCGATTCATTAAAAAAAAAAATTTATTTTTTCGGCCCGCGAATATGTGAAAAATGCACAATGTGGCCCCCGAAGTGAAAAGTTTGGAGACCCCTGCTCTAAACAATATTTCCATGTGCAATTCTCCAGGTTTTATCAGAGTAAGGGTTTGGGCGCTATTTGGTTTCAGGGAATTATAGTAAATTTGATTTTGGGAGTGTTTTCTCACCAGCGCTATAGTGAATACCGTTTTAGCGATAATTAGCTGCAATTACCGCGATTAGCGATAATTTGCCGTAATTAGCGATAATTAGAGGCGCGGTGCTATAGTAAATGACCCCCTATGTGCCACCACTGCTGCCTAGTAAATTCAGAGCCGACATGTAATCAACAATGCGAAGGTGGCAGTGCAAGCACAAAATTACCTCAACCTTCAATCATTGTGAATGACACAAGTTCAAGGTCATTCTGCACCACCACCACCACATAAAAGACTCATTCAGGGGAAATGTGGGTGTAATCAGCAGTGGAAGTGCAGAATGTACACATCTCAACCCATATGGACATAAGTAGGTGTATGTCCATAAGAGTTCAGATGCAGTATGGACAACTTTTTATGCAGGATATTATTGTAAGCAAAATTCTGCACCCCCCCCCCCCCTCATTGTTCATAAACACGTACCTGGTTCCGTGTCACTGTTCCAGCTCTATCTCCAGCTGCAGCATTGCTCCTCTCATTCTCTCCCTTCCTGCTTTCACACAAGAAACTGAGGGCAGTGAATCGATAGGGTCTTGCTGCCATCAGTCAAACTCCTGTGAGGAGGTAGTAGGGGCATGGCTTACCAGCACTGTGTGTGTCTAGGGACACACACAGCCCAGCTCAGCAGCACACATGCATGGCTTGCTACAGGAGGCACCCAGCAGAAGAAGAAGCTGACCGCCCCAGGTGGGACTGCCAGAGGAGGAGGAAAGGGACCTTTCTGTGCAATATCATTATTTAAAAAATAAATTATTACTTCATATGCATTTCATACCAGGAATGTGCATTGAGCTATGAAAGGGGTAACATTTATGACAGAAGAGCTATCCAAAATCTCTTCTTTCATAAAAAAGCCTACCTGTTAGCGGGTTTTTAAAATACCACTTTAGTGGTCTAAAGTCTATGTAAACTTTAACAATACATTTCTCTTATTTGTTCCCTTTTGGTTTGTTATTATAAAATATTTTATCATGTCTGTTCAACAAGTATTAAAAAATAAAAAAATTTGTTGTTTTTTCAGCCAGAAATCCAGTGATCTGATAACTTCCTTTAGGGCACTTTTACACTGCCAGCGCTCGGGCGTCGTTGGTAAAAATGGGTTAAAAATTTTCGGTGGCGCCGTCCATTGATTTCAATGAGCAGGGGCGCTTTGCCGGCGGTTCGGCGGCGCTGTCCATTGATTTCAATGGGCAGGGGCACTTTAGGAGTGGTGTATTTACCAATCCTACAGCGCTGCAAAGAAGCTGCTTGCATGATTTTTGTGACGCCCTGCCAGCGCAGCACCCCACAGTGATAGCACTTGGGCATTCACACTGGGATTGCAGCTGAGGCTTTTTTCAGTCGCTTTACAAGCGCTATTTTTAGCGCTAAAGTGCCTAAAAAATGCCTCCAGCGTGACAGGGGTCTTATGCCAAGTACACACAATCGGAAATGCAGCCAGCAAAAGACTGATGTGATGTTTTGGTCAGAAAATGCGACTGTGTGTATGCTCCATCTGACTTTTGCTGGCGGCACTTCCGCCAGCAAAAGATTGAGAGCAGGTTCTCAATTTTTCAGTCGGAAAAAGTTCTGATCCGAAATTCCGATCGTCTGTACAAATTTCGACGCGCAAAATTCCTACGCATGCTCAGAAAAAAATGTACGCATGCTCAGAAGCATTGAACTTCATTTTCTTGGCTCGTCGTAGTGTTGTACGTCACCGTGTTCTTGACGATCGAAAGTTCATAGAACTTTTGTGTGACCGTGTGTATGCAAGCCAGGCTTGAGCGGAATTCTGTCGGAAAAACCATCCAAGTTTTTTCCGACGGAAAATCCGCTCATGTGTATGGGCCATTACGCTCTGTCTCTGGACTGTTATCAGTTAGCGTTGTTCCCTGCTATCTCTGTGAAATACAAAATATCTCCCCTTATTTTGGAGAATTGAATTAGGTGTTATGTAGTCCTAACACAGTGTTATGTTGCCTTGACATATTCCATGTATTAGGGTGACAACGTTACTCAGTTCAGTTGTCACCCCAGGATAGGAAGCGTGTTACTAGGATTACCAGGTTAAAAAATAATAAGAAGAAACGTAATGCAGCCAGCACATCTAAGGACCCATATGCGGCAATACTAGAAGCTTTTGTTCTTGGATTTAGAATTTCTTTAACTACAATGCACCATGCAGTGGTCCCCAAACTTTTTAGTACAAGGGCCACATTGCATGTTTTACTTATTCATGTAAGACGTCAGATGTGAGGGGGAATCTGATAGGGAGAGGTACAGGGGGACACTGATGGTAACACAGATATAAAGGGGGAATCTGAGGGAGACACAGATGTAAAGGGGGAATTTGAGGAGGGCACAGATGTAAGGGTGAACTCCACATATGTGTCCTCATCAGTCCCCCCGCATTTGTGTTCCCATCATAGTGTCCCCACATCTGTTTCCCCATCAGAGTTTTCCCCGCTTTTTTTGCCCCCATCAGAGTCTCTCCCACATCTGTGTCCCCATCTGAATTTCCACCACATCTGTGTCCCCATCAGAGTCTCTCCTACATCTGTGTCCCTATCAGAATTCCCCCATCTCTTTGTTCCCATTAGAGTATTTCCTATGTTGTGTCTCCTCAGAATTTCTCCCACATCTGTGTCCACATCAGTCACCCCCACATCTGTGTCCCCATCAGAGTCTCTCCTACATCTGTGTCCACATCAGTCACCCCCACATCTGTGTCCCCATCAGAGTCTGAGCAGTGCAGAGGCAAGCAGAGACTGTGGGGTAGATCAAATGTACTAGCTGGCGAGATGTGGCCCGGGGGCCAGACTTTGGAGACCCCTGCCCTAGACTGAGGCTGGGTTCACACTAATGCGAATTGGATGCAGCTTACACTGCATCCAATTGGCAGAACATTTGAAAATATGTTCTTTTCAATGGGTCTGGTTCACATATGTGTGTTGAATCCACAGTCCACATTACACAAAAAAACATGTGCGTTTTCTAGGCAGTGCGGTGCGAATTGCAGGCACATAATCTTCAATGGGAACGCATCTGATTCACACATGTGTTCCATTATGAACACAAATACTCTCCCCCTCCTCACTACACCTCCCCCCTCTCCCTGGTCAGCTGATCCACAGCTTTAATGGAGAGGAGCTGCAATTCGCACCGCACATGTGCAAACCCATCCTAAATGAGCTATTGGCCTTTGCAGTAAGGAGGACAAACTCTTTGATCAATATTTATTGCTAAATAGATAAATCATGTGCTGCACTATCCCCTTAATGATCTGCTGAATCTGCAGCAAAAATTTTAAAAACAAAATTGTTAACAAAAGTGATGTGCCTATAAAATCAAATCCAAGGCTGAAATAATAATATATAAGCGACTAATGTTGTCATACAGCTTAAATATAGCGTGAATATACACACATTTCATAAAATATAAATATTGATACAAAAGTGATCCATAAAGTGCTCATGTGCATATAAGTCTGTGATACTCTGACCACCCAGGATCAGTTTTCAGTGTCCCGAATACAGAGATAATAAACGTGACTTGATACGTTTTTTAGATTTTTGCTGCAGATTCAGCAGATCATTAAGGGGATAGTGCAGCACATGATTTATCTATTTATCTTCGAATCTCACATGTTAGTATGGGACGCGATTAGTGCTAGCATCTGTCATCATGCTATATTAAGATAGGGGAACTTTGATTCGGTAGCTCGCAAGACCCTTACTATTTTGACAATTTTTATTGCTGACCTGAGTTTCACTTTAACAGTTCTGCAGGCTTCCTCTCCACCAGTTTCAGTAGTTACAACCAGTCCCCTGAAGCCATTATTCATCTACAGTTGTGTTGCCACCACCCTTCACATGACATTATCATGTACAATGCAAGTCCATAGGCCAGCACAGGTCCTGCATCGTACGTGATGTTAAGGGCCCAGCTACACTCCAGGGCACGGAAATAAATGATTATGACAGAGTGCTGGCCCCATCAGAGCCATGGATTAAGGTGTTAATCTCTATAAGATCCCCCTTGGCAAAGTGAAGATTATATCCCGCAGTGAGCACATCCACAATTAATATTTTCCGCCAAACCAGAGTTCAACTTTAAAAGATTTCTTAACATCTTACTTTTCTTAAATATGTTTATGGAAGAATTCCAGGCATGGATATTGTATACATAGTTACATTGATCTAGCCTGGAAGCTGGAAATCACAGAAGTAAACACTGCTACTCCAGTTATCCCCACTTGCTTCAGGGTCCCGTGTCGACGGGCTGCCCAGCTGCATTCTGAACTCAGGAGGTCTTCCACTCAGCACCAGCCCCATTTAGATAATGCTTTACATTTCCTGAATGAATGTAAAGCATTCTCTTATTGGACGTGGTGTCGAGCAGCTGACCTCCTGTGTTCAGAATCCAGGAGGTAGCTACTTTGCATGGGACCCTAAAGCAGGTGGAGATCATTGGGTCCCGACATTTACATTAGTGATTTCTGGTTAGCCTGGTATGGTATTTACATAGTTACATTGGTCCAAGCTGGACCAATGTAACTATGTATAAAATATCCATACCTTGAACTGATCCTGAAACGCAGGAGGGGGGTGATTGCAAAAATGTATATTACAGCAACAGATTTCCCCAAATAAATGCTTTTTATTATTATTGCTTTATGAAGAGTTTTCTTTTTCTTTTACTGCACTAGCTTGCATCACTGCATAAAGACAGGTCTATAGCTATTAGCAGCTTAGTATGGAGTACTGTTCTACCATTTCCTTTAACCGTCCATCTATTACACTTGTGAGCAGTTCCTACTGTGAGGCAGCACTGTACATTTTCCCTCACAACGATGCTTCTGCAAGCTACCCAGCAGGAATCTCATTTTCTCTATAATACAGGTCAGGTTTCTCTTAATATGTTGGCCAGATTTCTACAATATTATCAAAAGGCTTATTTTTTTTCCAATATGCGTAGCCATTTAACACAGCTGCAGCTTGTTTAACAATTTCGAGCACTTACAGTGACGGTAAACTTAAATAAACTTGATCAGTAATTCACTGCACCGCATGGAATGGGGTCATTTGTTTTCCTTCCTCAAATCGCGGAAGCCAGTGCTGTATTTTGGCCTAGGCCGACAAGGCCCAGGCCTAGGGTGGCATTTTGTGGGAGGGAGGAACTTTGTGGAGGGTGGCTCCCGCCCTCCTCCCGAGTCAGTCCATTCACAAGCTGCCAAGGTCGCTGGCTGCAGCGTCTCTCATAGAGCAGAGCGTGTGGTAACATTCCCCCCCCCCCCCCCCTCCACACAGACAGGAGAGCATGGAGAGAACTGGTCAGCTTCCTGTGTTGTGATTCCAGCAGGTGCACATGGTGCCTGCCGGGTCGGTCTGTGGCTTCAGCTGGCAGCTACATTCTGCATATCGTAGAGGGGGTGAGAGTAACTATATCTGAAATAGGGACGACTGTCTGATAATTAACCCTCTGTGTCCTTTGTGCTAGGGAAGGACACTAGAGGCATGTTTCAGGCGTTTTTGGGCTAAAAATAGCGCCTGAAAATGCCTCCCAGCCTAAAAGCTCCCCGCTATTGGCCAAAAAGCGCTGCTAAAACAACGATAAAGCGCCGCTAAAACTAGCGTCGCTTTACCACTAACGTGGCCTGCTGGCAGTGTGAAAGGGATCTATATGTGATAAACCTTTCATAGCTACCTGTAAGGCTAATGCTGCCTTCTGACATATGAAGAAACGTGTCATTTCTGATCATAGATCAGTCTGGATTTTATTACCCATCCTACTGACTACATTAAGCCCAGGTTCACACTGATGCGGGTTAGAAATCAGCTGAACTCGCACAATTTCAAACTGGCAATGCAGTCTGACTTCGGGGGCGATTTGACAGACATCTGTGCAGGAACGATGTCTATACGAATCGCACCACAAAGTTACCAAAAGTAGTGCAGGAACTACTTTTGGGAATCGGTGCAGCGCCGCAAAGTAGCCATTGCATCAATTTTGACGGTGCCATTGCCAGCAATAGCCGCCAATTTGACATGCGATTTGACATGTGAATCGCATGCCAAAATTGGCCCGATGTGAACAGGTGCTTAAAGAGGAACTACAGCCTGCTCACATAATTTGGTATGATTAGAATGTAATTGGAGACCCTTATTGGGCACTGGTGAGGCTGCGCTGATGGGCACTGATGAGGCTGCGCTGATGGGCACTGATGAAGCTGCATTGATGGGCACTGATCAGGCTGCATTGATGGGCACTGGTGATGCTGCTTTGATGGGCACTGATGAGGTTGCATTGATGGACACTGATGGGCACTGGTGAGGCTGCATTGATGGGCACTGGTGAGGCTGCCTTGATGGGCACTGGTGAGGCTGCATTGATAGGCACTGGTGAGGCTGCATTGATGGGCACTGGTGAGGCTGCCTTGATGGGCACTGGTGAGGCTGCCTTGATGGGCACTGATGAGGCTGCCTTGATGGGCACTGATGAGGCTGCACTTGGTACCCACTTTTAATTTACAGAGAGGAAAAAGTGGAGCCTAAAGAGGAATGGGCGTGGTTTACAGATGACAGGACGGGTCATTGACATAAAGGGGAGGGTCATATTTAAATTAGGGGTGCACAAGTTTAGTCAGGCCTAGGGCAGCACAAAACCTAAATACACCACTGGTGGAAGCCCATGAGATCAGTTCAGCTAAATAGCCACTATAACTGTATGAAATAGAGTCAAGAAACAAATCTTGTGTGTTATGTGATTTGGACATCTAACCTTATAAGTGAAAGTTCTGCATATGATGCAAAATTCCAACTTAGTAAGACAAATTCAGGAAATTTAGGAGGAAAAAAAGCTTTTTAGTTTGAAAAGATAAATGGCCAGTGCTGATTTTAGCACTGACCGCTGATCCTACCTTATCATTGCAATGTTTATCAGCCAGATAAAAAGAAAAACATCAAATATTCCAGCTGTGCAATGTTAAAAATTACCAAAAAATTGATCAAATGTATTTTAAATACAACTAATGTAAGTATTCGAACTGGTTTGGTGTTAGCCACACATGACAGCTTCCCAGCACATGCAGGGCCTGCTTTGAGTACTGGTATACCACTCAGAGTTGGTTTCAATTACCGCCAGTTTCCTCTGGGATCTGGTGGTAATTCTTCAAGAATTTGTCCCTGCCATAGCCACAGGTTCTTAAAATGGCAGTAGTAAGAACTACTTGATTTTGCCACATGTTTCGTTAATGTTATCAACACTAGCGCAAATGCTTGCCTGAAAAGGAAACTACCATTAAGAAAGTGCTATTAGGGCTGTTTTGAATTCCCCTAATTGTCTTCTGAATAGTTTTAATCAATTGACCATGAAACAAATCAGATTTTACTTTACTGTGATTAATTAATATAGTAAATTAAAAACAAGTTCTGATTGGTTTGTATGGCTTACTGCACAGTGCCTTTAATATACCTACATACAGTGCCTTGAAAAATTATTCATAACCCTTGAAATTTTCCACCATTTGTCATGTTACAACCAAAAACGTAAATGTATTTTATTGGTATTTTTTGTGATAGACCAACACAAAGTGGCACATAATTGCGAAGTGAAAGGAAAATGATAAATGTTTTTTTAACATTTCTACAAATAAATAACTGAAAAGTGTGGTGTGCATTTGTATTCAGCCCCCTTTACTCCGAATCTCCGATACTCCTCTAGTGTAACCAATTGCCTTCAGAAGTCACCTAATTAGTAAATAGAGTCCACCTGTGTGTAATTTAATCTTAGTATAAATACAGCTGTTCTGTGAAGCCCTCAGAGGCTTGTTAGGGAACCTTAGTGAACAAATAGCAACATAAGGGCCAAGGAACACACCAGACAGGTAGGGGATAAAGTTGTGGAGAAGTTTAAAGCAGGATTAGGTTATAAAAAAATATCCCAAGCTTTGAACATCTCATGGAGCACTGTTCAATCATCATCCAAAAATGGAAAGAGTATGGCACAACTGCAAACCTACCAAGACATGGCCATCCACCTAAACTGACAGGCCGAGCAAGGAAAGCATTCATCAGAGAAGCACCCAAGAGGCCCATGGTCACTCTGGATAAGCTGGAGAGATCCGCAACTCAGGTGGGAGAATCTGTCTACAGGACAACTATTATGCCGCATACACACAGCCGGACTTTGCATCGGGCAAAACTCTGTCTGCATTTCCGACGGAAACATTTAAAACAGGCTCTATATCCAAGTCCATCGGAAATGCCGACAGAAAAAGTCCGATGGGGCATACACACGGTCGGAATATCCGACTGAAAAACTCCCATCGGTCTTTTTCTGCCAGAAAGTCAGACCGTGTGCACGCGGCATTAGTTGTGCACTCCACAAATCTGCCCTTTATGGGAGAGTGGCAAGAAGAAAGTCATTGTTGATTGAAAGCCATATAAAAATCATGTTTGTAGTTTGCGAAAAGCCATGTGGGGGACACAGCAAACATGTAGAAGAAGTTGCTCTGTCAGATGAGACCAAAATTTAACTTTTTAGCCTAAAAACAAAACGTTTTGTGTTTGGCGGAAAACTAACCCTGAAGACCCCATCCCCACCGTGAAACATGGTGGTGGCAGCATCATATTGTGAGGATGCTTTTCTTCTGCGCTCAGAGGGAAGCTGGTCAGAGTTGTTGGTAAGATGGATGGAGCCAAATACAGGGCAATCTTAGAAAAAAACCTGTTGGAGTCTGCAAAAGACTTGAGAATGGGGCAGTGGTTCACCTTCTAGCAGGACGACGAACCTAAACATACAGCCAGAGCTACAATGGAATGGTTTATTCGTGTGTTAGAATGGTCCAGGCAAGACTTGAAAATTGCTGTTCACAGACACTCTCCATCCATTCTGACAGAGCTTAAGCTATTTTACAGAGAAGAATGGGCAAAAATGTCACTCTCTAGATATGCAAAGCTGGTAGAGACATCCTCAAAAAGACTTGCAGCTGTAATTGCAGCGAAACGTGTTTCTATAAAGTATTGACTCAGGGGGACTGAATTCAAATGCACACCACACTTTTCAGATATTTATTTGTAAAAGATTTTGAAAACCATTTATCGTTTTCCTTCCACTTCACAATTATGTGCCACTTTGTGTTGGTCTACCACATAAAATCCCAATAAAATACATTTAAATTTTTTGGTTGTAACAAGACAAAATTTGGAAAATTTCATGGGGTATGAATACTTTTTCGATGCACTGTAAGGCAAGGAAAAATGGCATAATTTCCAACCATTTAAACTGACAGATTCAGAGATCTAGCAACAATGACCCCCATGGAACATATGTGTAGACCAGGGGTCTCAAACTGGTGGCCCTCCAGCTGTTGTGAAACTACAAGTCCCATCATGCCTCTGCCTGAGGGAGTCATGCTTGTAACTGTCAGCCTTGCAATGCCTCATGGGATTTGTAGTTTTGCAACAGCTGGAGGGCCGCAGTTTGAGACCCCTGGTGTAGACAGTACGATAAACTTAGGGGCCATACATCTGCTATATATATGATATTAACATTTATCACGGCTAAGTTGAATTATATGACTTCATGGGAACAAGATCTTCAAGAGACTTTAGATCTTGAGAAATGGCAATCGATAATAATGGCAGCATCCCGATCGCTCACCAACACATCCATTATAGAGGCCAATTACAAGGTTATATTGATATGGTATATGGTACCGGCCAGACTTGCCACTTTTGTACCTGGAGCCGCCCGGGGTGCTTTCAGGGATGCGGACAGGTGGGGACAGCATACCATATATGGTGGACGTGCCCCAAGGTCAGGAGATTTTGGATCAGGGTCTACAACTTTATATACACCCTTACCCGGGTTAACCTGGCAAAATTCACAAAACACACACTCCTGGGCGGCAAGGTAGCTGAAGCCTCTAAGCACCAAAGAAGGCTTCTCACATTCATATTTATATCAGCTAAAATCACGATAGCAAGAAATTGGAGGTCTGCAGCCCTACCATTTGACCAACTCAAACACAAAATGTCATGGCTTATTCTAAATGAAGGCCTAACAGCAATGGTGCAGGATAAAATGAAAATGTTTAATAGAGTATGGGAACTACGGATCAGTTATCTGACAAATGATCCCAGGACATTCACAACCTAGGACCCTTCATGAGTAGTAGAGCGTGGAGCCCCCCCCCCCCCCCCCTTTTTTTTTTTGATCTCCCCCTCTTTCTTCTCTTCTCTTCTATGACCCACTCCCTCCTTTCTCTCGTCATGACATGGATTGTGGAGGACCGGGAGGGGCCTCCCGGGACCTGGGGGGGCGGTCTCCCCCAACGTTAGGGGGATGAGCTGGCGTCTCGGGCGGTGGGAGGCACTCCGGGAACCATAAGATAGAGCTTGCCCTTGGTAGTAGGCTATGATAACATGGACACATCAGAAGTACCACAGTAAAGCCCCATACACACGGTCGGACAATCCGCGGACCAGGTCCGTCGGACCATGTCTGTCATACTTTGTCTGATGTTGGTTTTGCGTACACACGGTCAGACAAAGTTGTTGTAAAATCCGATCATTCTGAACGCGGTGACGATTGTTGCCTACGACGGGACTACGTAGAGGCTAGTAGCCAATAGCTTTGGTCTTGTAATGTGATCTGAGCATGCGTAGCACTTTGTCCGGTCGGACAACCGTACACACGATCGGATTTGGTGTGATCGGACCGTGTTGTCGGCAAATCTTTCCCGCAGGAGATAAGACTTTGTCCGTCGGACAATCCGACGTACACTGTCCGATGGTGCATACACACGGTCTGATTTTTCAACAACATTGTCCGATCGGACAGAATCCATGAAAAAGTCCGACCGTGTGTATGGGGCTTAAGACTGGTTACACATATTACAAATGTTAGGGGAAAGGTAAAAATAAACCTAACATACAGTCTATAGCAAAAACATTTACTGCTCCTGTAAACACATGAGAATGATTTCCTATGCATTTTGTATATATGAAGTGTAATGACCACTGTGCAATGCTCAAAGAAATGTCGAGATCTATGTTAATTGTTTTATGAAAAACTTTAATAAAAATCATTGAAACATAAACTGACAGATTAATTTACTTTTTGGTGAGCTTCCCACAATGTGCTTTAGAGACTGCAGCAAGTCAAATAGAGCCCTTTCCCATTTCCTGACTGGACAACCTTCAGCATCATCCAGCTCTATACTCCCCAGCATGACTGTTCTTCTCCTGCCCCTTTTTATTAATTTATTTCTGTTCTTTTAACCATGGAGGCTCAGAATCACATGAAGGTAGGGAAGTACCGATACCATATTTTTTTTAAGCGTACCGATACTTTTTTAAAAGTACTTACCAATACCTACCGAAACTCTTTTGTTTATACTTCAGCTGTCATAAATGGTGCAAAGTATTGCAAAGTTATTTGGAAATTAAATACATTGGGGGTTTTTTTCTGCGCTTTTTTCAATGTGAAAAATATATGTTAAAGGTATAAAAATATCAACAAACACAGCAAGCAAAAAAAAGTTTTATCGGTGTATAACATGCACCTTCACTTAAAGAGGGAAGTTTCAGGAAAAAACTTACATTTTTAAATAAAGAACTGTGTAGCAAAATAAGGGTCAGTGCCCATCAATGCAGCCTCACCATTGCCCATTTGCAGCCTTACCATTGCCATGAATGCAGCCACTCCATTGCCATGAATGCAGCCTCCCATTGCCATGAATGCAGCCTTCCCATTGCCATGAATGCAGCCTTCCCATTGCCATGAATGCAGCCTCCCCATTGCCATGAATGCAGCCTCCCCATTGCCATGAATGCAGCCTCCCCATTGCCATGAATGCAGCCACTCCATTGCATGAATGCAGCCACTCCATTGCAATGAATGCAGCCACACCATTGCCCATCTGTCAGCCTCACCATTGCCCATCTGCAGCCTCACCATTACCATGAATGCTGCCTCACCATTGGCATGAATGCAGCCTCACCATTGGCATGAATACAGCCTCCCCATTGCAATGAATGCAGCCTCTCCATTGCAATGAATGCAGCCTCACCGTTACCCATCTGCAGCCTCCCCATTACCCATCTGAAGCCTCCCCATTGCCCATCTGCAGCCTCCCCATTGCCATGAATGCAGCCTCCCCATTGCCATGAATGCAGCCTCCCCATTGCCATGAATGCAGCCTCCCCATTGCCATCAGTGCAGCCTGATCCATGACCATCTGCAGCCTCGGAGGGGACAGAAAGGGGGGCGGGATGAGCACCGACAGATTACATAGAGGAGAATCTCCTGTTTACTCAGTGGCCTCTTTAATACAAAGTCCCGCCTCGTATGATAGACAGAACAGTCGTCCAATGCCAGCCCAGGAGATGGGACTTCCTATTAAAGAGGCCGCCGAGTAAACAGGAGCCAATGGCTCCTGCTGCTGTCTCTGTGCCTGTGAGGGTGAGGAGAGATAGCCAGTGTTGCTGCAGACAAGCACAGTACTGGATCGATACAGGATTCACTTTTATAAAAAAAAAAAAAAATGCACATCTTTTTGCATGTGAAAAAAATGTACATTTATAATTCTTTTTATCAGGAGCCTGTAAAGCATTGCACCCTCGATCATCAGACCATAAATGCAATCTCAGACTCCTGCACACTGTCAGTGTAGCTCCCTGCCCTTACCTTGATACGGTCCGGCAGTTACAGAATGTCATGTAACAACAATAAACTGCCTCATCAGCGCCCTTTTAGCTTATTAAGAACTACAATCCATCAGCCGCAATGGCTGATGGCAATTGTAGTATCCCCATTCACAGAACTCTGTGAATGAATGACGCGGCCCGGTGGGCGGAGACCCTAATTTCTGCAGGTTTTTTTAAATTGTGACAGCGAGTGCGAGGAGAAGATCCCCGGCCTGATGTCACAGACGGGAACTGTGCGGGCACTGCTGCGCCACTAACATATTACACCCTTAAGACCCCTTTCATGCTGAGGCCGTGGCCACGTTAGCGCTAAAGTGCTGCTCGTTTCAGAAGCACTTTAGCACTGTTTAAGTGGCACTTTTCAGCTGCTAGAGGGTGCTTTTAACCAAAAAGAAGGGATTAAAACTGCCCATGTTGCAACGCTTCCCAAGCCCTTTTCAGGTGCTTGGGCACCACTGCCCAGTCAGTCATTTCAATGGGTGGGGCGTTTTGGGAACGCTGTATACAGCGCTCCCAAACCGCCTCAAAGATGCTGCTTGCAGGACTTTTCCTAACGTCCCGCATTTGCAATGCCCCAGAGTGAAAAGACACACTGAAATGAATGGGAGGCAGTTTTCAGGCGCTTAGCAGAGGCTATTTCTAGCTAGCCTCTGGAAACAGCCTCAGTGTGAAAGGGGTCTTATATGAGTGTAGCACTAACCCCCGAAGGAGCTGCTGGTTTGATTGGGCTTACCATTATCCTCTTCTCCTCGTCTCCGTCTAGGGGTTCCCGTGGTAGATGGCCCAAAGAAATGTAGAAACTGACACTTTATCTTCCTTTTTGTGTTATTTATTGAAAAAGTTAAAACAGTCTCTCAAATGTAGGATGGAGGGTTAGGGTGAAGTTTAGGTACTATGGAACTGCAAAGTTATAAAGTCTCTCATTATAGAAATTCAGAGAGCAACTGTCTCACAACTGGATTATCACAACCCGGATAGACCCTCTCTCACTAGGCCTAGCAGCCGGTGAAGTGTTAGGTAAAGCAAAGTCTCTGCCAAAGACTTGATTGTAGAACTCTTGAGAAAAAAATCTCTGCCACAGACTTGAATGTAACTGAGGGACTTAGAAAAATTGATAGAGCTATCATACGGTACCAGTATCTTGCAGCCGGTCCGGTGATACCGTATGAGTGTAGATCCATTAAGTCTCCTTCAACTGAGCCTCCAGGCTCCTTCAGAGAAACCAGCCTTGTGCATGGTTTCCTCCCGAAGAGTCCTCCCCTGGATGCCTCTCCCTAGACGAGACGGCACCGGACCACCCCTGAATCTGTAGAACCCGATTTCCATTCAGGCCTGTCCCTGCAGTTGCTTCGCCTCGGGCTATCCAGACCCAAGACTCAAAATTGCATGGATCCGCACCCCAGGCCAGGAGGGCCATGAGGGCTGGTAAGGAGGACCAGGACCAAACAGACAGAAAATGGCTTCTGGACCGGAACCCCGAAACATGTGATCTCAGTACCTTAAATACCTTCTCCCAGAATTCACAGCGGGACAAACACTCCCACTGGGCTGGTTCCGAGAGAAAGAAGAGTATCCAATACACCCAGCTAAACTGCATTCTCACACTTGCCAGCGGTGACCGCGACACCTGCGGCCAAGGAGAACCCAGTGCAATTCCAGCCAGACTGATACTGAGACCATAATTTGGCATAATTATCCCTAAAACCCAACTGTGGTTTTAGGAACATTAACTTTGAAAAAACCATAGCACGTGCTCATGTGTAACATGTTAGGAAAGTGAACTTATCCTTTAATGTAGGGAATGCAATAAGATAAAAACGTTTTGCCTTTACATCCACTCTAATGCATTTTTTATGCTTAAAGAAATATTTATAAAAAATAAACACCACAAATGGCAATAGGGATCTGATAAAAACAGTATCAGATAGCAGTCATCTGGAGTCTAACGTGATATTTGGTTGCTATGGGTCTCCGCACTTTGCACATTACCATTGACATGTATTGTCCTTTTACTTTTCTTTGTGCAGCACCCTCCTAGTATAGATGCTATAATGTAAATAGTTAGGTTAGTGTAATTTACTCCTTCACCTAACGGGGGGAGCTAGAGGCAAATTTATCTCTAACATTCTGCCTGACAGACTGCTACAATTAACTAGTCAGGACTGCTCGTGATGTTCTGGTGCTGTTAAGTTTTCCTGGGATCCTCCTGCCTTCTGCAAAACTAGTAGAGCTTTCCAGAACATAGGCGGGAGCTAGGTAAATGAACAGCATGAATATGTATGCAGCTCTGGACAATTACAAATTACAGTGCCCCTGAGCATGCTGGGGATGGCATATATATTCTGGGAACACTTGGGCTCTGGGTCCTTCCCATAGTGGATTGCATCAGCCACGGTTAAAGCAGGCTTTCCTCCCCTGGCACTTGCTGCCATGCGACCTCAGGTGGGCAATCTGAGGGCCTAAAACTGAAATGGAAGAGTGTCCCAGGTTCTTCTAAAGTTAACTGAGGGGGAAGTTCGCCGACGATCCATTTGGTATCACTGAGAGAGGCTGCCGGTTGCTCTTCAAAGGCCTGTGAGTTAAGACATATGTGGGATCTCAGGGACTAGTGCTGTGTAACCCCCCCCCCCCTTCTGCTGTTCTCTAGTCAGCTAAGGGCGCACCTAAAGAGATCACTGGCTAGTGATCTGAAGAGCTTTGTCTACCTGCCACTTACTGCAAGGGACTTTACTCAAGCTTCTTTACTTCTACACTGCTAAATCAGGAGAAGTCTGCCATCTGCTCCCAGCAAGGGACTTCACCTAAGGATCCATCTTAGATCAGCTAGAGTCCTCAGCTTGTAAATAGTTTTATTTCAGAGTATCCTACTGCAAACCCCTTACCCTATCCATGTTCCTCTAAAATAAAACTACAAACCAACTCGTCTTTGACTCCAACGATCTGAAGTGTGTGGGTACCTGGCTGTGGAAATACTTTGTGCCTGGCTGTTAGTACAGAAGTGGGGAATACCCAGGCAATATTCTAGCAGCTCCTATGGGGGTAGTACTACATTTATTTCAGCATGAAGCAGATTATATCACTGTAAAGAATCAATTGTATTTCAAAATACCTGTTCAAGTAATGGACACACACTTGCTAGCTGTATTTAATTTTGAAGAAAATAATACATAATAAAGCTGAAACCTTTGAAGTGATTGTTACAATTTTACACACATTTTCTCTTCTCGCCTCTCTTCAAGATCAGGCATGTCCAAAGTCCGGCTCGTGGGACAATTGCGGCCTGCATTCCGGTTTTAAATGGCATGCCTGGTAATTTGGACATATATATCTTTTGTAGCCCCCAACAAATCTCAGAGCAAGGGGGCCACAAAAGTTATATATGCTGGCTGCCTTGGAGGGGACAGGGAGGGGCGGAACGAGTGCCATACATACAGGAGTATTTTTTGTTTACACAGTAGTGTCTGTAATAGGAAGTCTCGTCTCCTGCGCTGCCATTGGACGACTGTTCTTTCCATCAAAAGAGGCGGGACTTTGTGTTAAAGAGGCCGCCGAGAAAACAGGAGAAAACAGGAGTTTCTCCTGTATGTAATCTGTTGGCGCTTGTCCTGCCCCCTCCCTGTCCCCTCCGAGGCTGCACTGATGACAATGGTGAGTCTGCATTCATGACAATGGTGAGTCTGCATTCATGGCAACGGTGGGTCTTCTGCATTCATGGCAACGGTGGGTCTGCTGCATTCATGGCAACTAGGGGTCTGCTGCATTCATGACAACTAGGGGTCTGCTGCATTCATGGCAACGGTGGGTCTGCTACATTCATGGCATCGGTGGGTCTGCTGAATTCATGGCAATGGTGGGTCTGCTGCATCCATGGCAACGGTGGGTCTGCTGCATTCATGGCACTTGTGAGGCTGCAGATGGGCACTGACCCTTTTTTGGCTTCACAGTTCTTTATTTAAAATTTAAAAAATTTCCTGAAACTTCCCTCTTAAAGTGAAGGTGAGTGTTATATAAATACGGTATATTGAAATAACACGCCCAAGATCATCTCTTCACCACACACAGCCACAAAGGCAGGGGAATTCTTGTTGGGCAATGTATTAGTGTTCGGACGAACACACTTAGATCGAATTTTAATGCTTCAAAAAATGTCAGGCACAATGGTCACGCATGTTCACTTCATCAAATCTGGCCCTCTTTGAAAAAAAGTTTGGACACCCCTGTTCAAGAGAAGTGATTAATGAATTTTACCAGCAGCATCTTATCCAGTCATGACAGATCCAACAAAGGTGACCTTACTGGTAAAGCAAGGGACCAATTCCTCCATTGTTGTCAGTAATAAAAGAAAGAACAACTTAATGGTATACATTGTATGGGAGAACTGCTAAAACACAGCAACAGGAAACATTTTTTGTTGTAGGTTGTAAATTCTTGCACAGAGTATTTTTGTTAGCTGACACAGAATTACAACTAAACTGTAAGGTTCTGATTAACAGACCTGACGAGTGTAATATATCTGTTCTTGTCTAAGGATGTGCCTAAATGAAATCTCAACAACAAAAATATCACCCGAGGGTCCCAATATGTTTTAACAATTTTGTAGTAACATCGGTAGATCTCAGAGGCTTATCTCAAAGGTCTGTCATCCATATACCTGGAAGCTAAAAACGTATTTTCCTGTCTCTCTTTTTTGGTTAACAAACATAGTTCAGAAAGAAAAAGACAGACATATACACAGACCGATGGAAACAAAATAGTATTTTGCTAGGCTTTATAATATATCTCAGTGACCTGGCAATCTCACTATATCTTTTCCAATGTCAGGTTTGCTGACTGCTGTAATAGTAAAGGAGTACCATGGCCTCTAACCATGGCAAGTTCCAGCTAAAATAAAAGAAGACATTGGACAATACTGAACTCATAAATTAAAGGAAACCAGTCCCAGAAAAATGTAATGGTTGGCTTATTTGCATCCATTTTAGTAAATTTCAATGATTTCCTTCTAACCACCTGCAGGATTCTGGTGCACACAATAGGCTAATTTTCTGACTGGAGGCCTGGACACACTTCAACTCTTTTCCCCAGGGTCCTTTCCCCCGGGGATGGAGCATGTGTATGTTCCAGAGATGTTACTGCTGCTATTGCTGAGGGCCTGAAGGAAGCTAGACTCAATGAAACTTGCTTTTTGCCTGAAGCTCCAGGTGCAGAACTTCTCTTTGAGGAAGAGTTGTCAGAAGTTGCTGCTTAAGGACAGTGACTGCTTTCATAAGGTCTTAGATATACTGGCTGTCCCCTCTTTCTTCGCCATCATTTTGGGGCTGTTACTGAAGGGTCAAATACTGTTGGAACTGAATTTTCAGGGATGCTCTCCTCCAAGATTTTGTGCCTTGAGTATCCTTCAACCCTCAACCCTCCTCCATGCCTTTGTTCAAGATTTGCAATACATCTTCAAAAGACACCCTAATGCCCCATACACACAGTCGGAAATTCCGACCACAAAATCCGACACTGGTGTTGCATACACACGGTCGGACAAAGTTGTCGGAAAATCCCATCATCCTGAACGTGGTGACGTTCGTTGCGTACGACGGGACTACATAGAGGCTAGTAGCCAATAGCTTTGGTCTTGTAATGTGATCTAAGCATGCGTGGCACTTTGTCCGTCGGAATTCGCTACACAGGATCGGAAAAAGTCCGATAGGACTTTGTTGTCGGAAAATTTGAGAGCAGGATTTCAAACTTTTTCCTTTGGAAATTCTGACGGAAAAAGTCAGATGGAACCCACACACGGTCGGAATTTCCGACAACATGGTCCGATAGGACATTTTCCGTCGGAAAATCAGACCGTGTGTACGGGGCATTAGACTCAGCCTGAGTTTGTCAGTGTGCTTCCAGAACTGAAAACAGGGACCCCTCCGTGGATTATTGCTACATATGCTATCCCACCAAATGGTTCAGTTTTAAAGTGATACTCAACTGGATCTGAGCACTACAAACTGAAAACACTATTTAACATCAACACCAATCACAACCAGCTGTACGTGATTCACTGTAGGCAGGTTTTGTTAAAGAGGCACAGATAATCTCACCTGTTCTGACTAAAATTGGCCAGAAGACAGTGATTCCTTAGTGTTTACAGTATGCATACCTTAAACAACACATGAATTAGTCTACAGAAACATTTGTCACAGCTAAACAGATCCATAAAGTATTTTTTATCATTATTTGAAGCGGAGCTCCACCCAAAAGGGGAGGCTCCACTTGTTTGCTTCCTTCCCCTCTCCACTGCCACATTTGGCACCTTTCGGGGAGGGTACCAGTTTTTGACTGGTACCCGCTCCCACTTCCGGGTGACTTGGAAGTTCGGCCCCCCCTCCTCCTTCCCCCGCCGCCAGGCCATTCAAAGTGCAGCTTATCACATGCACAATGCGCTTAGCACATACACAGTAGGGAATCGTCAGTGAAGCCATAAGGCTTCACTGCTGGTTTCCCTTACAAGAAATGGAGGCGGCAGAGAGCCAATTGAAAATCAGCTTTGGTGCCGGCATTGCGGGATCCCTGGACAGGTAAGTGTCCTAGTATTAAAAGTCAGCAGCTACAGTATTTGTAGCTGCTGACTTAATTTTTTGTTGTTGCACTGTGGCAGGTTGGCTCTGCTGTGTGAATCGCCGTCATTGTACGTGGGCGTGTACAAGGTGATCTGTGGGCGTGCGTGTGCTAGCGGGGGGGAACCAGCCAGGGGATCCGGTGGACTCGATGTCTGCTGGCCACCCACGATTGCTCCAGAGAGAGGCAGAACGGGGATCTGACAGTGTAAACAAACATATCCCCGTTCTGTCAGGGCAGTAGAGTGGGATTGTCTGTTCCTAGTGATTAGGAACAGCGATCTCTCTCCTCCTCCAGTCAGCCCAGCCCCCATTCAGTTAGAAACCCCTCCCAAAGAACACATTTAACCCCTTGATTGCCACTAGTGTTAACCCCTTCCCTGCCAATGTAATTTATACAGTAATCAGTGCATTGTTATAGCACTGGTCGCTGTTTAAATGTCACTGGTCCCAAAAAAGTGTCCGATCTGTCTGCCACAATGTTGCAGTCACTGCCAATTCCTAGTAAAAAAAAAAAAAAAAATAATAATAATAAAAATGCCATAAATCTACTCCCTATTTTGTGGACGTGATAATTTTTGCGCAAACCAATCAATATACGCTAATTTGGATTTTTTTTACCAAAACTATGTAGTAGAATACATATTGGCCTAAACTAAAATTATAGCAACAAGTTAAAAATATCGTTTTTTTTTTTTTTCAAAATTGTCGCTCTTTTTTTCTTTATAAGACTGAAAGTGATCAAATACCACCAAAAGAAAGCTCTATTTGTGGAAAAAAAAGGACATCAATTTAGTTTGGGTATAAAGTCGCACGATCGCACAATTATCAGTTGAAGTGATGCAAGGGGCGTATTGCAGAAAATGGCCCGGTCGGGAAGTGTGTAAATCCTTCCGTGGCTGAAGTGGTTAAGCTAACAATAGAGCAACGGCAAGTTATCCAACACTGCAGACTAAAGGGTATGCTCTGTAGCTTCCAAATAATTACATCACGATTATTCAATTTTCCCAAATGTATTGTTGAATATGCTGGTGCCTTATAAATAAAAGATGATGATAGTGGCCCCCTGGAAAATATCCTTTCATAATGCATCAGGCAATAATGTGTGCTTAATCTCTGTTATTAGAAATAACACCTTAGATAAACAAGAGATACATAGGGTACACCTGTTCATACATTCCGCACTTTGCTGTGCATAGGATTATTAAAATCTGATGACTGTTGACTTTAGACTTACAATTACCTTGTATATAAAATCAATTTATAGAACTGGACAGGCAATTGGCTGCTCAGTTACTGCACATTCACAGCCTTTCTTCAATAAATTTAAATAAGCAGCACATAAAAAGTATAATTTTCAAGAGAAAATAGAGATGAAAACTAATGTAATACAAATAGAAGAATCTAGGTATGAGTTCACATTGTTTTCATTGCTTAGTCATTAAAGGATGGCAGATGGCCAGAAAAGCACTCAGTATTTTCAGCGTTATGCATCTGCCCAGCGCTTATTTGTGTAATGCTGCCTTTGTCTGAAAAAGAAATCAATGTGTGGTTATCAGACACCAGTGGTCTACTTGCTGAAGACTGGCACAAAATGCTGTTCTTCAAATGAGTGTTTATTTGTCATAAATACAATGCTCTTTCCATAGGGAGCTAGGGGCATAATACTGTATATCCTTAGGAGCTCAGTATTGGGAAGTATACTTATTTCAAGCGGGGAATAACAGTTGGGGACTTTTCTGATAAAAAAAAAAAATGACTCATAAACTAATGCCACGTAAACACGGCCGGACTTTGCATCGGAGAAAACTCCGTCGGCATTTCCAATGGAAAAATTTAGAACAGGCTCTATATCTAAGTCCGTCGGAAATGCCGACAGAAAAATTCCGATGGGGCATACACACGGTCGGAATATCCGATGAAAAGCTTCCATCAGACTTTTTCCATTGGACATTCCGGCCATGTGTACGTGGCATAAGAGTAATTTCTGTGTTGATCAAAAAAGGAAATGTGGTTCTTTTATCATACAAAGATATTGCAGCTTTTACTGTTTTTAAATGAAAACACTAATTTTACAACCCTGTCCTACTAGGAACCACAAAGTCCTACTAGAATGACTAACCACAAATATCTAATACTGGCCTCTTTGTCTGCTTCCTCCGCAGTCATGACTCAGGTCAGCATCAAAGGAACTAGACAGGCTTGCCAACTGCCCCTGAATTCCATGGAGTCTCAACTTTTGAGCATTTGTCCTTAAAGGTTTTTGGTCTGTAAAAGTCCCTGGATACCAGGACTTATCGACTATACTCCAAATTTCATGTTTTACCGCAAGCTAGGTTAACTTATCATCATTTAAAAAAAAAAAAAACAAGGTACTGAATGGATAACCATATCCCACACAAGCTGCCACCTCTTCAAGTAGCCACTTTTCTAACTTAAGGAAAAAGTTCTTGTGTACCGTATAGTCACCTCCAACGATAATTACCACAGAGTTAGTAGGTTACAGGTTTCCTATCCCTGCTAGTTGGGTTAGAAACCCTGACTGGAGGACTATGATGAATATAAAGGGGAGTTTCAAGGAAGTAGACACAGAACTGAGCCACATTATGTGCACAGGAGATGCTTTATTTCACTTGGACCAGAAGCAGAGGCTATTAGGCAAGTATGTTCTAATAGTTTAACTGCAGCTGCCCATATTGTATTGAGTGTGTAACTAAATCCCTGTGATAGACTTCTCTCTGTCCTGTTATTATTTTACTTGCACAGTGCCAGATAGCTAGGTCTGTGCTACTGTATGTATTGGTCATCTTCCAGTATATTAGTAGGTGAATCTGTTTAATAGAGTTTATATGCAGCCCTGTTATTTTAGTTAACCCCATCCCTCCTGGTCTGGGATTCTATAGCTAGTTTTTGGCTAGAGCCAGGTTAAGCATCCAACAGTCACTTATTGTAGTTAGAGATCCAGTTGCATGACAGATTAGAAACTACTCAGGACTAAGGCACAGAGTAGATAGACTGACTCTGAGTTCCAGTGGCACACCATGGTTTCTGCTGGGGAGAATCTGTGTCCCTAGCACAATTCAACCAGGACTTTTATTGAGCTCTTTGCTGATACTAATTTTTAGTACATTAGATGCATGTACTATTTGCTAATGTTTTCTTATATAAAGCTTGTATTCTTTCCATACTATCGTAGATCTATATACTTATAGTTAGGGTTGCACCGGTACTGGTGCCGATAAGAAGTATTTGCATGAGTGTCGGTACTCATGCAAATGCTCCAATACCTGAAACCGATACTTTCAGGCTCGGTTCTTTCAGCTGTTACCAGGATTCCCCCACTAACAGCTGAAATTTAAAAAAAAGTAATTATCGGTTGTTAAGGAGCGGGGCCGTCGTGTCCTTAACAACCGATGACTCATTCAGCTGCTAGTGGGGTTCCCTTGTTGACAGCTGAAGTGTAAACGAAGTACCAGCAATTGGAGCTGTCAAAAAAAAAAAAAAAGCAGCCAGGCAATGTTTATCAACAACATTTCTCAGCCGCTGAAACAGAGAGGTAAAACATTTTTTTTGGTATCTGTTTAGTAGGTAGTGTTAAATATATTTGCAGATTTAAATACACTAAACAAAATTGAAGCCAAACTCCAGCTCACACTTTATAATCAGTTACAGCAAACAGTTTGTTCCTTTTGGAATGAAGGTTTTGCATGAATAAATAAAAGCTGATCACTTTATTCACACCTGCCAGTGTTAGGTGGTTTGTCTCATCCATTTAAACTGATACATTCTGCTGAAGAGCTTGTGCCAACAGACTTACTGGCTGGATCACCAGATGAAAATGAAAAGAAAGAATGCCTAATGCCCCGTACACACGATCGGAATTCTCGTTGGAAAAAACTGTGTCGGTTTTTCCGACGGAATTCCGCTCAAGCTGTGTTGCCTACACACGATCACACCAAATTCCAACCGCCAAGAACGCGGTGACGTACACCACGTACGACGAGACCATAAAAGGAAAGTTCAGCACCATCTCCGGCACCCGTTGGGCTCCTTCTGCTGATCTCGTGTTTATCGCGTGTTAGTAGAAGTTTCGCTATAGACGATTTGTGTCTTTTCAGACTTGTGCTTCAGATCGTTCCTGCTCTACAGTTTGTGCTTGTCGGTGCCTATTTGCTTATCAGTGCGTGTAGTCAGTTCACATTTGTTTGTCTTTGCGGCCTATATATTTATATATAGTACGCTTTGATTTTCAGTGCTTATTGTCCGCTCGTTGCTTGATTTGCATTTCGTTCTTTCAGGCCTTGCTGTTTATCAGTGCTTTCTTTAGTCCGTTCTGATCAGCCGACCGTTTAGAAGCGATGTTACGTGTACGTACTCGTCATAGAGTTCGTGCTGTGCGGGGGCTTGGTGTTGGGGTTCTTACTTTGACACAAGCCCGGTCCATGAACAGGGCGAGGAGGAGTTTGTGGACCAAGAATTGGTTGCTCCAGCGTGACCAATTCTCGCACATGCCTCTGCTCCGTGAGATCCGTGAGAATAACACTGATGATTTCAGGAATTATCTCAGGATGACGGACCCCGTTTTTCACCGTCTGTTGGCTTTGCTGTCCCCTTATATTACCAGGCAGGATACCTGCATGCGGCAAGCCATCACTGCGGAGCAGAGGTTAGTTGCCACGTTGAGGTACTTGGCGACAGGGAGAAGCCTGCAGGACCTCAAGTTCTCCACAGGCATCTCCCCCCAGGCTCTGGGGATCATCATTCCAGAGACCTGTTCTGCCATCATCCAGGTCCTGCAGAAGGACTATATGAGGGTAAGTTGTATTCTTTAACATCACATTCTATGTATTTACTGTTTGCTAATGTATTGTATTTCTTTCCTTGTTCCCTAATTACCAGGATTTCAATATGCTGTAATATGCTGTGCCCCTTTGTCCTCATGCATGTTGGATTTTTGTATGTTCCTTCTTTGTCCTTCATGCATATTTGCCTTCACTTACCCCCCCCCCCCCCCCCCCCCAGCATGCTATTTGGGGCCCATATATACCTATAGTCTAGGCCAGTGTTTCTCAACTCCAGTCCTCAAGGCGCCCCAACAGGTCATGTTTTCAGGCCTTCCGTTATTTTGCACAGGTGATTTAATCAGTTTCACTGCCTTAGTAATTACCACAGCCGTTTCATCTGAGGGAAATCCTGAAAACATGACCTGTTGGTGCGCCTTGAGAACTGGAGTTGAGAAACACTGGTCTAGTCACTTAACAATGTATTTTGTCAGCTCCATTGTAATGCTTTACCCTAAACACCCCCTAAAATGTGTACAAATGTTATAGTTGTCCTTAAATTCCTTCAGAGGGCCTGAGGCTTTGTTTTGTGGTGCCCCAAATCTTTTTTGAGCCCCCCCTCCCCCAACTGCTCAGTCAGCTGATACCAATCCTCTATGTGCTGACTTTGCCAAACCCAATACACACTATATCTATCTCTTTAGTGGTCATATTTATGGATTAATTTTTCAAAGCATGTAGTGCCAGGGCCTGCCTCAATACTTTCAAATGCTAGTGTTTTAATTCTTCTCCTCCTATTATTATTGTGATAGGTAATAGCAGAATCCAAAAATGTGCTTCCATTTTCCTTTTTTTTACCTGTCCAGTGGGCTGCCAATAGTGTAATGAAGGAGGGGCTGGCCAAACTATCCCACATTACTTTGTTACTCCATTACGTAGGAGGAATCTGATAAGTGGACCTTATATTTTTAGCCTTTAAATACTACAAGAAATGTTATACTGATGTTTGCCAACAATGTTTGTGTAGTATCTGCTTGTAATGTTTATTATCAAATGTACTAATTATATTTTTCTTGTTTGACTCTACAGTTTCCTTCCACGCCATAGGAATGGCAGACTGTGGCCTCCCAGTTTGCCCAGCGGTGGAATTTCCCGAACTGCGGAGGGGCAATCGATGGGAAGCATGTCCACATCGTCCCACCACCCCATTCGGGGTCATACTATTTCAACTATAAGGGGTTCAATAGTATCGTGTTGATGGCGGTGGTGGCGGCGAACTATGAGTTCCTATATGTGGACGTGGGGCGGAATGGTCGGATGTCGGATGGAGGAGTGTTTTGCCGGACGGAGTTCTACCGACATCTCGAGAGTGGTGGCTTGGGATTGCCACCCCCGGAGGAGAATGTCGAGGGACTCCCGTTTGTCTTCGTGGCAGACGAGGCGTTTGGTTTGGCAAACCATTTGATGCGACCGTTCCCCCAGAGGACCCTCACCCCGGAGAAGAGGGTATTTAATTACCGGCTGGCCAGAGCCAGAAGAGTCGTGGAGAATGCGTTTGGTATTCTGGCCAGCCGGTTCCGCCTGTTCCAAACGGCCATAAATATTGCGGAATAAAAACTGAACACCATCGTGGTATCATGTTGTATCTTGCACAATTTTTTTAAACGGACAAACCCAAATTATGTGGTAACACTTGGGCCTGACGCTGGGCTACAATCTCTCACGTCCCTGGAAGCGGCCCGTCCTGGCTTGCCCCCCCCAAAGCGCCCGTGAAGTGCGGGAAAATTATTCAGAATATTTTTCGGGGAGGGGGGCCATTGCTTTGCCAGCAGTGCTTGAATAAATTTTACCTTGAATTATCTAGAAAAATTTTGCTTTGAATTTCCTGCTTGTGTTTTTTTTTGGTGTCTCATAGTGCACTTGTAGTGCCAAGTGGTTTGCACATTATTATCTAAACACCCATTGTCACTGTAAACACCAATTTAAACACCAAGAAATGGTATTGAAAGAAGAAGGCACACATTGTTGAGCAAAAAATATTTTTTTTACTCCGTACACATTCACATGTTTTTTTTTTGTTTATACAAAAATAACAAGTTTTGCATTTTCACCCCAAAAAATTGGGGTTACGGTACATAAACAGCCATGTTTCCAAAAATAAAATACACAACTCTGGTGCATAACAAAGTTCTACGTAGAAAAACTTGGGAAGCCAAGATCACACATTACATTGTCCAAAATATGTGGATCTTGCCTTCATCAGATGGGGTGCAGTGACCCCTGTAAAAGCCTAATTTTGAAGATGCACACAAATTTTCTGGCAAACTGGGGATTTACATCCTAATCCCATGCCTAATGTCAACATGTGCTATCTCCCATCATGGGGGATCAATGTCTGTGTTTTTGGGGGTGCAACCCCTTCCTCTCACCGACTTGAGTTTTGAGGAAGGGGTTGCAGGCACAAAACACGTACATTGATATCCCCTGATGGCAGATAGCACATGTCGACATACTGTGTGCATCTTCAAAATTAGGCTTTTGAAAATGTTGTAAACTTTTAATAAAACAGCAAAAAGAAAAGGTTGGACATTTTGGGAAAAATTAGATTCTCCCAAGGACATCAATCATGTTTTTAAGTTTCACTTCAATATCCCTATTTTTTCCCCCGAATAATCTCTAAATCCTGACTACAAAACATTATGTCCTGGATTAGCCTTTGGGCACTGTCAGTGGTGAAATGATGTGACTGTGACTGTTCTTCCACAACCTGTACTTCACCTAAAAATAAAAAAAACACACCATGTATTATAAATAGGCAGGCATACATGTCTGATTACCTGAATCTGGGGTGTCAGACACTCACCTGTTGTGGTCTCAATCTCGACCACTTCTCCTTCCTCCACATCCTCATACTCTGGAGGTGAACTCTGTTCCCTTCGTTCCGGAGATGGCCGGTCCCTGGGGACATGATATTTCCCGATTCTTTGCTCCCCTATGAGAATAAAACAAAAGGTATACTTAGCACACAGATATTTGAGCCAACAAATATAAATGATAAACATTGCTTGGAAGTGGGGGACAATTGTCTGTTTGGGCAGAATTCCAAGCTGAACACATGATTTATTCCCTTAATTCCTCAGGCTGGAATACTTACCTTTTTTGGATAATTTTCCCACCTGGAGACACCCCAAAGTATCCACTGGAGTACCTGTGTTTGACACCCTAAAATGTGCACCTGAGTCCAGATGTGTAAACAGCTGCAGAGTGTCCTCTATGTAGATATCTTGCCTTCATCAGATATCAATCTTCATTCAGTGTAATGTATGTACATTACACTGAATGAAGATTGATATTCCTTCTAGGTTCAAAAACATCTAGACAACAATGTCCTAAAAAACTCTTTTGGATAAATGTGAAAAATTGAAGGCCCTACAGTATTTAATCATTTATCTGTGAAAACATAGTATTTTGTATAAGGAACAAGGTTTACAACGAACGATTACTGCGTATGACCATGAAAGTAGCCATGTTGGAGTGTACAAGACCTTATTAGGGGAAAACACATGGCGCAGCATGCAATATTAATAATAATAGGTACACACGACATAATATACTTACTTTTTCGAAGAACTTTCTTGATCTTCCTATACTGATCGTGCTCCCTTAATTTGAGGTCCGACCATCGTTTCTTCAGTTGATTCTTCGTTCGTCGTACCCCAAAATTACTGTACAGACTCTTCACAACTTTAGTCATGATCTTGGCCTTTCTCATATTTGGGTTGGGGTACGGACCATAATTCCCATCATAGTCGTTGCTCCTCAAGATGTCTACCATCTCCATCATCTCCACAAAGGACATATTTGAGGCCTTAAATCTCCTCCTCGATCATGACGTTTCAGGCTCCGGGCTATCCTCCTCCTCGTTACTGCTTTTATGCACCTGCTGTGTCTCCGCCATGTTCCGCTCCCACTGCAACGAAAGAGACTGGGCGGCGAATATTCTAGAAAGAACGTCAGGGGCGGGCGACGCGGGCGGAGATTCACGCATGCGCAGTGTATATAAAGCTTCAAACACGTGTGTGTCGTAACTACGTTCTGTGTGCACGGGAAGGAGGAACGGACGCCACGAAGAACGTCGAACGACTACGAACGTTAGAACGAAGGTAAGATTACAAACTTTTTGGAGTCATGTGCGGCCTATACTAAATCTAGATTGATGCCTATATTGTGTTGAAAGATTATCCTGAGATTTTTATATTTCTATTTTGTTTGGTCTTGCAGAGAAAATGCTCCCATTTAAGGACCCCGAATTCCTTGGGGAATTCATAGATAAGTACAGGGATATGAGAAATTTCTGGGAGGTGAAAAACCCCCTGTACCACAATAAGCCAGCTAGGAGGGCAACGCTGGAGAAATTGCTTCAATTTGTGAAGACCCGGGTCCCTGATGCAGAATCAAATTTGTTGAGACAAAAATAGGTAGCTTGAGAAGCACCTATAAAAAGGAGTACCAGAAGGTCCAGAAGTCCCTGAGGTCCGGAGTAGCAGCAGATAAGGTGTATGTACCCAGTCTGTGGTACTACAACAGGATGAGGTTCATAGATGACCAGATGGAGGGCAGGGAATCACTTTCTACCCTTCCGGCACCCCTTCCCTCCAGCCTTCCCTCTACCCAAGCTGAGGCATCTGTGGACCAACCTGGGCCTGCCATACAGGAGGAGATTGAGGAGCCCAGATGGAGCCAGGTAAAGTTTTTTTATACATAATTTATCTGTGCAAAAAAAAAAAATTGTTGGTAAGTAGATGTTATTATTGCTAATAAATGAATGAAGTAACAAAAAGTGTTTCACAGATTTATAGACAGAAGTGGGCAAAAAAGATTAGGACAAGAAGGGAAAATGCTGGGCTCACAATGATAGTCTTTTCTATTTATTAAGATTAAATTTGCAACAGTCATGAGCTGAAAATTGTGTGTGTTTGATGAACAAAAAAATAAAACTATGTCCCTTTTTCATACACAGGATGACCTCAGCCAGGACGAGGCTCTGGCTAGTGGCACACAGGAGGAGGCAGGGGGAAGTGTCACCCAGGAGGTGGCAGGGCCCAGTCACACACAATCGCAGATTCCTCCCCTCATCCTTCCCTACAAACGCCAGAGGAAGGGCACAAAAGCGGAGGAGGCAGCACTGGCCCTGATCATGGAGGCTAACGAGTCCCTCAGATCCCCCATTGATGCTACGGAGGCCTATGGCATCTATATTGCCTCTAATTTGCAAGGTTACATGGTTATTCTAACTAGCTCCACAGACCCGATTGGTGTGGGGCAAGGATCCATCTGCTCCCGAGTCTGGGAACCGGCTGGTCCGAGGCGCAGTAACTGAGGGAGGATTCAAGGCGTCCGGGTGCGCTCTCAACTTGGAGGGGCATCGCAGCTTGTGTAAGCAACCGGGGGAGGACTCTTCGGAGGAGGGCCAACAAGCTGGCATCCCAAGAAGTGCCTGGTTGCTGGGTTGTCGAGGACGCTAAAGAATCCACAGTTTCGCAGTACTGCCAAGGAGACAGAAACCGTTTCAGGTACTGAGAAGAGGTTCCTATTTCATTCTCGGTTGAGACTTTATTCAAGGTCAGAGACTTTACAAGTTTCCGGATCAAAGTGCTGACTCCTATAATCTCTGGCTAGAGATTTGTTCAGTTTTGAGGCACCCAGCTGCAAGTGGCTACTCTCTGGGTTTGTGTTAGAGACTTTTCAATTGTCAGCAGTTCAAGGTGCCTGAGTTTCTTCACCCTTGCCCTTTGACTTTTATGGTGTCTGCTTCCAAGGTTGTTGGGTACTAACCCTGGGAACCCCTAGACATGGAAGAACAAGCCAAGCGGAGGTAACCGGTAAGCCCAAAAGTCAAGGCTGCCCCATCGAGGGTTATGGCCGCTACATAATCATCAGTGAGTGAACAAAATTATAACTCAAAAAGTCCAAAGAAAAATTGATCCAGTGCTTCAGTGCAATCAAGCGAAAGTCAAAATAAGGATAAGGCCTCTTGCACACTGAGATTGAAAATGCTCAGTACAGCTTATTTTTTACTGAGTTAAAATACAGCCCAATAATTGTAATGTGCCTATGCACACAGACGTGTAAAAAAGTGCTGTGTATTCTTCAGTCAAGAAAAAAAAAAAAATAGGAAGAATTTATGCCTCATGCGTGCAAATGCACACAGATTTGTTCATTGACATTGTCAATCCGAGAACATAAAAAAAAGTCTGAAAAAGTAGATGCTCAAACAGGAGTTTCTTCACAAGTCCTTAAAAGTGCTTAAAATGTATTCACCTCAGTCCTCCCCCATTGGGTATGCGCTCACCTCATGATATGTGACCTCCACATATAAGTTTGGTCAAAGCCTTTTAGTCACTTGGACTAATTAAACGTGTTTTCCTCCTTTGCGTCCTGTCAGTTTTTCTCCACCATTGCTCGGTATATGTAAAAAGAAAGGAGCTCCAAATAGTGCTTATATCCTTATTAAAATCAATAATGTTTATTAAAAGATAATATCAAACTCACATTTGACAGGTGCTCCAGTGCACCAACTATGTACAGCATGTAAAAAAACACGACACTGTAACAATTTCGTGCCGCTACAAAAATTATCTCAGTGTCTCGTCAGACCATATGCCCCTCCCCTACGCGTTGTGTCACAGGATCACGTGACTTGCTCAGGGGGATTTCTATTGGTGGACAAGACACTGTGTGCTTTTATCTTACTCCTGCTCCGATAATTGCTTTTACTGTCCGTGGTGTGGCCGTACACTAATACTCAAGATTACTGCTCACACAAGGCAGCGCCATACCTAGGACTAATGTGATTAATCATCCCGATTCCAATCTGTGTGTGTGTGTTTAAGTGAATAAAGCCTCTACCCCGATATTGTTGCTGTTCGGTGGGTTAAAATCTTGCAGTGTTAAAACATTCCTATAAAACATCACAGGATTCATGAAATATAATGGCTTTAAGAAATATATAAAAAAAAGATATTCATCACAATGTATACGGAAGAAATATTAAACCCCATATTATAGGTTGTATCTTGTCTCTCCTGGATATTGATATGGGAGCTATCTAAAATGAATACCTAATTTAACCCCTTTGTATCGCACCATTCCTATATATCATAGTTATATTGGCTGTTATGATTTGGTGGTTTTTGTCACAATGTGTATGATAGAAATAAAAGACCCCCTAATTAAAATTTTATCTAATCTAAAGTATCAATAATTACTAAGGAAACATCCTAAATCAAATTCCTTATTTAGCCCTTTTGGCGCCATTACAGACAATTCATGGATTTACCATGACTCCCTTTTACTTAACTCCCTTACTCCATTTTGTCCCCTCCAATGTTTTTTTTAGGGCTTCTATACTCCAAAATTGCAATCCCCTATAATCTCTGTTATGAGCTTTTTTAAAATGAAGGGAAAGATGATGTTTTTCATTTCCTATACCTATATTATAAATGTGCTCCTTTATATGATCTTTTAAATGTCTTTTTGTTCTGCCTATATAAATGAGGTCACACGGACATTTTAAGGCATATACAACCCCCTTAGTATCACAGGATATAAAATCCTTTATGGCATATGTTCTTTGGTTAGTGGGATTAATAAACTCATTTCCTTTTTTGATATTTTTAGGAACCTTTGTGCAGCAATGGCACCTACCACATCCATAAAATCCTTTCATATCGCCAAACATGGGTGTGCTATTCGTGGGTGGTTGTAGTATATTCTTAAAAAACATATTTTTAAGATTAGGGGCTTTTTTTGTAAATGTAGCTTGGTTTTATCCCTCACACAAGAGGGCTACACAAAGAAATATACAGTGGGGAAAATAATTACTTCATCCCCTGCAGATTTTGGAAGTTTGCCCACTTAAAAAGAAATGAAGGGTCTATAATTTTATCAAAGGTGTATTTTAAATGATAGAGACACAATATCAACTAAAAATCCAGAAAAAACACATGATCCAAATGGTTTAAATTGAGTTGCAGTTCAGAGAGTAAAATAAGTATTTGATCCCCTACCAACCAACAATAATTCTGGCTCCCACAGACTGGCTAGAGTATGTGGAACACAAATTAGTCCTGTCAATTTAAGAAGGTGCTCCAAGCGACAACTAGTTATGTTTATATGTAGCGGCCATAACCCTCGGTGGGGCGGCCTTGAATTTTGGGCTTAGCGGTTACCTCCGCTCGGCTTGTTCCTCCAGGTCTAGGGTTTCCCAGGGTTAGTACCCAACGACTTGACACCACACTGACACCAATAAAAGTCCTTTTGAAAGGGTTTTTTATTTGCAGGGTATAACATCCAACAGACACAGTCTCATGTGGGAACAGAGGGCAGGGGTGAACAAAACTGAGGCACCTTGAACTGCTAAGTATATGGAAGTCTCTATTTGCCAACCCAGAGAGTAGCCACTCGCAGCTGGGCACTTTAAAGCTGAACAAATCTCTAGCCAGAGATGATGGCAATCAGCACTTGAATTATGGAAGTTGCAAAGTCTCTGAAATTGAATTTAAGCAGCGCTCAGAAACAAACAGGAACTTTTCCTCAGTACCTGGAACATTATCCATCTCCTTGGCAGTATTGGGGAAACGGATTCTCTAGTGTCCTTGACAACCCAGCAACCAGGCACATCTCAGTATGCCAGCTTGTTGGCCCTCCTCCGAAGAGTCCTTCCCCGGTCGCTTACACGAGCTGCGGTGCCCCTCCAAGTTGAGAGCGCACCCGGACGCCTTGAATCCTCCCTCAGTTACTGCGCTTTGGACCAGCGGGTTCCGAGACCCGGGAACAGATGGATCCTGGCCCCAGACCATGCAGGTCTGTGGGGCTAGTCAGCTCAACCATGTTGCGGGGCTGCACACGCTCCCGTAACCGGGACCCCTTGCGGGGCTACCCCGGTCTAGATCCAGGACAGGCACACTGGCGACGAAAATGAACCCCGAACACGTGACCCCAGCATCTTAAGTACCCTTACCCAGACTCCTCAGCGGGGCCAAACGCACCCACTGATTGGCTCCGGGGAATACCGGCACCCAAAACGTCCAACCAGACCTGGTTCTAAACCTGTCATGTGCACCTAACTGTACACATGACCAGGCAGAACCCTAAGACAACCCAGCCAGACTGATGCCAAAGTTAAACCTGCACAATTATCCCTCAGAACCCCATTACTATTCTGAGGAGAAAAACTAAATTTTCACATAGCGGACACCTTGTAAAAAGTCGCTACAATTATTATGGATTTTTGTGATTTACATGTTGAGAGATGTGAAAATATTTTTGATTATAAAGGTTATTTATTTGTTTAATGTTATTTGATACTTCACGGATATAATAGCGCATCGATTCTTAGACACAATTAACTCTTAGAACCACTTTACTGTTCCAAAGAGAAAAATAACAAAATTTACCATAGCGGACACCTTAAAAAGGTGTCACCGCTACATATAAAAGACACCCGTCCATAGAATCTCTTTCTTTCATTTTAACCTCACTATCTTAGGCTAGACCAAAGGTCTGTCAAAGGACATCAAGGACAAGATTGTAGACCTGCACACGGCTGGAATGGGCTACAAGACCTTCATCAAGAAGCTAGGTGAGAAGGAGACAACTGTAGAAATATAGAAATAATACAAAATAACCATCAATCGCCCTCGGTCTGGAGCTCAATGCAAGATTTTGCCTCATGGGGTAAGGATGATCATGAGAGAATGAGGGATCAGCCCAGAACTACACTGAATGATATCAAGGCAGTTGGGACCATAGTCACCAAACAAACCATTGGTAAAACAATATGCCACCATGGATTGAAATCCTGCGCTGCCCGCAAGGACCCCCTCCTCAAGAAGACACATGTACAGGCTCATCTGAAGTATGCCAACAAACATCTAAATGAGTCAGGGAAGGATTGGGAGAATGTGCTGTGGTCAAATTAGATCAAAATGGAGCTCTTTGGCATTAACTCAACGCGCCGTGAACACCATCACTACAGTTAACCACGGAGGTGGAAACATTATGTTTTGGGGGTGTTTGTCTGCTAAAAGGTACAGGTCAACTTTGCAGCATTGAGGGGCCAATAGACGGGGCCATGTATTGTAAATTCTTGGATGAGAACCTTCTTCCCAGAGCCAGAACACTGAAGATGGGTCGTGAATTGGTCTTCCACTATGAGAATGACCCAAAACATACCGCCAAGACAACAAAGAAGTGGCTCAAGAAAAAGCACGATAAGGTCATAGAGTGGCCTAACCAATCTCCAGATCTTAATCCTATAGAAAATTTATGGAGGGAGCTGAAACTTTAAGTTGCCAAGCGACAGCTAATAATGGACAGAAACATAGAAGAGAGTGAAGGATTTCTTCTTCGGAATGTTGTACAGTGGAACCTTGGTTAACGAGTAATGCGGTTAATGAGCGTTTTGAAAGACAAGCAACTTTTTTTTTAAATTCTGACTCGGTTTGCGAGTGTTGTCTCACAAAACGATCAGAATTCAAACCAAGTGGGGTGTGCAATACCGCATTTGGCCAGAGGTGGGGGGGGGGGGCGCCGGTGACACTCAGAACGGTTCGGAGCCATTCGGAAATACTCGGAAACACTCAGAAATACTCAGAAATACTTGGTTCCTGAGTGTTTCCCAGTCTTTCCAAGGGTTTCCGAGTTCAGCCGAGTTGGCCCGAGTATTTTTGAGGCTCTCCGGCGCCCCCCCCCCCACTTCTGGCCACATGCGGTATGGCTTGCAATAGAAGTCAATGCAGAACTAATTATCTTCGTTTCCATTGCCTTCTGTGGGGAAACTCGCTTTGATATGCGAGTGCTTTGGATTACAAGCATTCTCCTGGAACGGATTATGTTCGTAATCCACTGTATATATAATCATGCTGGTAAATTGACCTAAATAGAATTCAATGGTTTAATTGCAGTGAAAATATTTGGGCATCAAACATACAATGATGAAAATATGCAGACAACAAAACAGGCAGTTATAGCAATATACAGAAAACAAATGGGCAAGTGGACCACAATACCGCTAAACATTTTCCTGCTGTCCCAAATAAAAATCCCCCTCTCACCCCCCCCCCCCCCCCCCCAACTCCAGCATAAATCTATTTAAATTGAAATGAAACTTGGACCAACATTCAGTAGTCATCCTATCTAGAACTGTGGGAAGACTATAAATAATATTTGCTGTGTTGTTAAAGATATCTGTTATTGGCTGCTTTTTGATCATAATAGGATTAATATACCAAATGCTGTTTGGCTGTGTCTCATAACTGGCAGGATCTTTTCCTCTTTGGACACCTACATGTCTGCCCACAGAAGTGAAGCTGAAGATAAAGACGATAAAGCTGCAAAATTATGTATGACAACTAAAAAAAATCCAAACAGGATATATGATATGACATTATGTTGGGCTTACTTAGTGCGTGCATCACATATCTATCTACTCTTCTATCCTATAGCACTATTTTTACATGATAGCACTGACTGAAGGGATGTTAATGGAGTACAATAAAGCTTACCATCCTCTACGATATTCTAGTTTATTATCTAATTTTCATAATTTATTTTACATGATAATAAATGCATTATTTAGCCACTAAACCAAATAAGGATCATAACTCCATGGAACATGATCTTGTTCCAAGCAATTTAGCTAAGGTAATGTTAGGTGACAGAGAGAAAACAAATAAGCACTGCCATCTTGTGGACAAAGGGAAAACCTTGCTCTCTTGTCTTGAATTTGTTTGGGGAGGAAAGTGGTAGCTTTCCCATATAAGACAATTAACTGGCTATTTTATGAAGGTAATATAACAAATGAACAGACATGTGCATATATTATTGAAAATGTGTTATTGCTCAACAATTTAATGAAAATTAAGATACACAAAGTAAGAAATCATGTAAAAAGTTTGTGGTCAGTACCAGAATATAACAATTTAGTAAGGCAGCAACATCCCCCTAATTTATGAATAGAAAGCAGTTTTTGGAGAGATTTGTGACTTTCTGTGTGCATTACAACATGAATATCGCACAATATGTGTTAAAAAAATAACTTTTATTTACATTGCATACAATACATGCGCATCCAGTTATGTAAATAGGACGCTTTTGTATGATGTTAGATTACTTTTTCCACACTTGATTTTTTCTACATGTTTCGCCATGTAGCTTCTTCAGGAAAAGCGTGGAAACTCATCTACTAAACAAATAAACACACACATCAATAAAATTGATTTCACACACAGTTTTACAATACCTCAAAAATCACAAAACGTGTATATACAAAATGGATGCACCGACATACATGGCAGAAATCCCCGTGTATTGGTTCCTACCTCTGGTAAATGAGGATTGGGACCAGATTATGAACAACTCGTGAAGGAGAAGTAAATGTCTGAATGCATACAGCTGACCTCCCGCAGGGAGGGATATACGTAGAAATGATATGCACTACTAGAAAGGTGTGCCCTATTAATCAATCAGAAAGCATAATGAATGTGAGTAGGTTCCTGCTCTCATTCCAGAGCATATAGACAGACCAATATTCAAGCTATCTAAGGCTTACATTCAAATTCCTTTCAAAACAGGATACTAGGAGTCTCAAAGTACTTCAAACGGCATCAGTTATTTGTTAAAACAACAGGCAAAAGTGCAGATCTATAAAAGACACAGGTTCAGCCTATAAATAGTCAGAATCCTTCCTGCATTACCGTGCATTAAACTGCACAGAATACTGCATATTAATACCTTGATTCCATCTGTACCTGCCTCCATGTATCAACACTCCACTGGTCAAACGACTCCAAGGGGAGAAGGGGCCAGGGTCCATTCAAGGATGTTGCAAAAAAGGAACCTACAATCATAAAGTGTAAGGGAAAGGGGGGAAAACACTGCGCTAAGCCCAAAACAATAAACAGTGCAAAATATATCTGAAATATATAAACGTGAAAGCAGCTAACACTCTAACAAACAAAGGTAAATAAGCATGGAAAAAATATATGTGTAGCGCTAACAAAAGTACAATCATGGACAGTGTGAGCAACTATGGGAAAAATATATGGCAATATAATGGTGTACAAACTAGTCCCATGTGTACTGGAAAAATATTAGTAGTAGACACGTGAAAACGTGATAAAGACTTTGTGCCAAAAAACTCTCATGTGAATGGCAAGACGTCTCTGAAGTCCCAGGATCTGATGTAAATACAGGATTATATGGAAGAGATCCAAGGGTATGTAATGGGTACGCTTACCAGCGGTGGTGGACACACCTACCATACGGCAGTGGGTCAATTGCGCTTAGGGTTCTCCTGTGGGTGACGCCTGGAATGTTGACGTGGGTCTTTGGTCCAAACAGCACACCTTGAAGACACGGATGGACAGCCGTGATAGTGTTCCAACTCCTCCAAGATGGCACGGGTGGACGGTCAAGATGATACCCCTGTCAGCCTGGCCCTGGTAGGGATGATACTGGCAGTAGGCCCTGATCTCGTGAATGTAATCAGTTCCACAATGATGCTTTGTGATGGTATTTCCAGTCCAAGGTGGTAGAAGGAATCCAGCTCCAATCACCCCTACAGGGGTATCTCGCATAGCATATAGGCTTGATGTACCGATACTGTTTCCCAAGATAGATCATGAAGCCAGGCTCCAACCTTTCCAACCACTATCCAGCTCCTATGGACTTTCCAAGGATATCCCGCACCTGGAGCGAAAACTCTCCTGGGAAATATGTAGCTAAAAAAAATAAACTTTCTGGATTTAGAAATAACGAAAGGAGGAGAAAAGCTTGTTACGTAGACATACTTTAAACTGGTGGACAGAAACGGTTATTTACCAATGGATAGTTGCCACTATGCTCCTTGGCTTACAAATATACCGAAAGGACAATCAATCAGACTGAGGAGGAATTGTACGGAAGATCAAGAGTTTGGAGAACAGGCTAAATTAATTGGAAATACCTTAGATTTGTACAAAAAGGATATAAATCAGAATATAACAGAAGATACAAGAAGTAGCAGAAATGGAGAGAGAAAACTGAATCCAGGATTCAACAAAAAATGTACAACAGAAAAACACTATTCCCTTGGTAATGGATTACAATATATAAGCAGGTTGAGAGAATTTTAAAGAAATATTGGAACATAATAAAAGCAAACCGTCACTTGGGAACAATTCTACCCGGAAATACTTAGATTCACATATAGGAGAGCACCCATTCTCAGAGATGGTATTGGCAAGAATGTACTTCATATAAGAGTACATTTTCTTTCTTTGAGGGAAAAGCTTATTACCCATGCAAAAGTTGTTATACTTGTAGACATAACAGAGCAAAAAGAAAAAAAATACCTTTAGATTTGTAGTAGCAGAAAAAGAGTATGAAATTTAAGATTTTATATCATGCAAGACTGAAGGTGGTGTCTATCTTTTAGAATGTCCTTGCCACATTCAGTATGTGGGAAGAACCAAACGACCATTATGGAAGAGATTGAGGGAGCACACAGAATATGAAACACAGCTTATCTAGGCACTATGCTCAAATTCACAATAAAGATCCTTCCTCATTTGTAGTGTGTGGTATAGAGAAATACAAACCACATTGGAGGGGTGATAACTAAATAATTAAGCTCAGTCAGTCCGAATCACGGTGGATCCACAAATAACTCACTTTAACACCTTTAAGACATAATGTGGAATTCGATCTTAATTGTTTTATATCCATTTTTTAAAACATTTAAAAAAAAAGATTTTATCATATCATATTTTTTCCACTACATGTCACTTTACACCCTTACCTTTAGTAATCAATTGATGGTTACCAGCTTTGACCAATAGATTGCGCTGTGTGGTTCCTATGTACCATTTAATGGAAGAGTTGTTATTAACCATTTTGTCCACTAGATGTCATTACACATTTTGAATATTCCAATTGTTATATGCCAATTCTATCACCAACCAATAAATAGCGTTGTGTATTCTTCATTCCGGTTTACAGGGAAAGAAAGTTATATTTATATAATTTGTTTTAGATCTTTTTTCTTTTTGGATGTTAGCATATTGGAATGCATTTTTACTATAGGGAGATTGGATAGGATTATTAAACATATAGGACATATTTGAATTGCCCACTGATGTTGCTATGTATAAAAGTCTGACATTGTTCACCTGACACCATACCCTTGATGAAGTCATGTGATCAATGACGCAATGCGTTAGAAGGAGCCAGGTGACGTCATTTCCGGTCGCGGCCGAGAACGGAAGTACTATATGTGAAACCGTTTGTCCTGATTTTAAACTGTAATGCCGCGTACACACGAGCGGATTTTCCGTCAGAAAAATCTTGGATGGTTTTTCCGACGGAATTCCGCTCAAGCTTGGCTTGCATACACACGGTCACACAAAAGTTCGCTGACCGTCAAGAACGCGGTGACGTACAACACTACGACGAGCAGAGAAAATTAAGTTCAATGCTTCCGAGCATGCGTCGAATTGTTTCCGAGCATGCGGAGGAATTTTGCGCATCGGAATTGCTACTGACAATTGGAATTTCCGATCTAAACTTTTTCCAACCGAAAAATTGGAACATGCTCTCAATCTTTTGCTGGCTGAAATTCGGCCAGCAAAAGTCCAATGGAGCATACACACAGTCGCATTTTCCGACCAAAAGCTCTCATCTGTCTTTTGCACTGTACTGCTTTTTTTAAATAAACGTATTTTGGACTACTACACCATGGAGATTACTTTGTATTACATGTGAGCGATATATGGAGGAAAGTGAGGACCTGTCTAAAGTTTTCATTGGCATTCGTGGAAATCGTGTCCAGTCTGAATGGAGGTCCCAGGAATAGGAATTTACTGTCTAGATCCTGGAGACATTTATTACACACAAGCCCAACTAGACCTGTAGGAGTCTTCGTTTGCGGTGAGAGGCTGGGGCAAACCACAAGCGCACTTAGGATTGTGGAAGTGGTTTATGACCTGGATCTCTCTTTACACAAGCACTTTATTTATGAACTTTTTTTGAATGAGCACTTTTTTATTGCATCGTCACTTTAATACTAGGGCACCTTGTGGTGTTCACGTTATTTGATGCACTGTCACTTTTGTATTTTGCCCTTTATTAATTGTATTTTTTTCCTTGATGTTATTGCTCATTGAGTGAGCGCCACAATTACATATGAAATTAGCAGTGCATGGAAACACCTTTTCATGTTGGCAGCTACTCAGTTATATATATATATTATATATATATATATATATATATATTTGGTTTGCAACTTTTGGCTTGCAACTATTTTTCACTTTACAAGTAGTGTCCCGCAGCCACCAAGAAGACAAACACAGGCCCATCGAGCCCCCTTCCTGCTGCATTTGCCAATCCCAATTAGGAGCCCACCACTTATGCAGCACCCGCACTTCCCCCATTCACTGGCCAACCCGGAATTCAGGTGGAAACAGTTGCTTTTATGTCACTTGATTTTTATTCGCTGTTTTTCATGGAAGATCTCTATAGCTCTATTGTGGACCAAAGCAATTTGTATGCTGGTCAATTCATGGCCGCTAATCCCCATTTGACCCTTGCCAGAGAATGGAAACCTATTACGGTTTCCGAATCTAAGAACTTTCTGGGCCTATCCCTCCTCATGGGCATAACTAAAAAAAGTGAGTTGCGGTCATATTGGTCCACTGACCCAATTCACCATATGCCCATGTTCTCTGCATCCATGGCCAGGGCTAGATACGAGCAGATCTTACGGTTCATGCATTTTAATGACAATGAACTCTGTCGTCCTCGGGGTGACCCTGAATACGATCGGCTCCACAAAATTCGGCCCCTCGTAAATCACTTCAACCAACAATATGCAGCCTTGTTTACTCCCGATCAAGTTATCTGCGTTGATGAGTCCCTAATTATGTTTTCTGGACACTTACAACAGTATCTTTCCAGCAAGCGTGCCATATATGGGGTCAAGATGTATAAGCTCTGTGACAGGCAACAGGCTATACATATGGTTTTAAGGTTTACGAGGGAAAAGATAAACACGTGGAGCTGGAGAACTGCCCAAACTACATCGGGAGCGCTGGTAAGATTGTGTGAGACTTGGTGTCACCCTTATTCGGCCACACTTTTTAGTCACTTGTTTGATCATGGAATTGGCGCATGTGGCACCGTAGAGTCGCCGGGGCTTACCCCAGTGGCTTGTAGAGTCCCGACTTAGACTGGGGGAGAGAGCCTGCTTGAGAAATAATAATTAGCTTGCACTAAAGTGGAGGGATAATCAGAATGTTTTCGTTCTCTATATGGGAGAACACCAGGTCTCCACCCTTACTGAGTGGGGTGCTCCACCCAAAAGGATTTGGTCAAAATCCATACAATAGACAAAAGAGATATTTGGGGGGTACACCCTAAAAAATGCAGAAAGATGGTGCTGCCATAAGACCATACAACAGAACAAACCTATTACAGCGCACACACGCACAACTGACATTTACCTCCAGCAAGGCTGTTTAAAAGCACCTAGACAGACATTTTCAAAAGAAGCAGAAGCAGGATCTCCCGATCTATGGATAGTGTAGGACCCACTAATCATGGGGTACTTTGTCGCAGTAAGTGGGCTTAAGCACCATATAGCAATATGGTGTGACCAAATCCCCATGTTTTTTGAAAATGTCTGTCTAGGTGCTTTTAAACAGCCTTGCTGGAGGTAAATGTCAGTTTTGCATGTGTGCGCTAGAATAGGTTTGTTCAAACTAGAAGCTGTCTTGAGGGTTGCTGGTTAAAAGTGGGGTTGCTCTGTGTAAGGGGGTGGGCTCCCCCTGCTCTTTTGCTACCCCTACCATCTACAGGTATTCCTCACGCCTGCACCCCTAGTTACTACCATGGGTACCCCCCTCAAACCTACCCCCCTTTGGTATCCCCCCCCCATCTAGATCCTTTTGGGTACCACCTAGGGTTGCCACCTGTATGGGATTCACCCGTACAGTCCGGGATTTGAATCATGTGCCCGGTTTTGAGCACCCCTGAAAACCGGACACATTCAGATAGGATCGTGGCTCAGAGAGAGGATTAGGTGTTCTCCTCCCTCCAGCCTGCAGGTGGCAATAGAGAGCGGAACTGACTGAACAGTCTCAGCAGCACTGCTGAGGAACGAACACAGAGTGTGTGGAGCCTGGAAAGAGAAATGAGGAACTTCTTTGCAGTTAGTGATCAGTGAGTACAGGGGAAGGGGGGCTCTGATGTCATATCTGATGTAAGGGGGGCTCTGGTGTCATATCTGATGTAAGGGGGGGGGGGGGGGCTCTGGTGTCATATCTAATGTAAGAACGATCCGAGGGAAGAGCGATCTGAGAAAAAAAAAAAGAGCGATCTGAGAAAAGAATGAACTTTTTGCTCCCCCAATCCCCCACCCCCCATCAGGTCTCCGCCCATGATACAGGTGGTCGCTTATTGAGGTACTTACTGAGTGGGGTGCTCCACCCAAAATGATTTGGTCAAAATCCATACAATAGACAAAAGAGATATTTGGGGGGCACACCCTAAAAAATGCATAAAGATGGTGCTGCCATAAGACCATACAACAGAACAAACCTATTACAGCGCACACACGCACAACTGACATTTACCTCCAGCAAGGCTGTTTAAAAGCACCTAGACAGACATTTTCTAAAAATATGGGGATTTGGTCACACCATATTGCTATATGGTGCTTAAGCCCACTTACTGCGACAAAGTACCCCATGATTAGTGGGTCCTACACTATCCATAGATCGGGAGATCCTGCTTCTCTGAACTAAGGGAGCTATACTCCTCTACAGTGCCGATTCTGACCTCCCTGGGGCCCTAAGCAAAATTCTACTAAGGGGCCCTCTACTTGACCCGTGAGCTATGTAAACCATTTGCCATTGCCACACAGTCACACCCGACACTTCAGTGCTCCCAAAACAATCCTCCCTCCTTTAAACAAAACAGTCAAAGAATAAGTACAACAATATAGAACAGAATGAGGTCCCCAGAGAGCATCCCCTTACATCAGGGTCCCCAGAAAGCCCCCCCTTACATCAGTGTCCTCAGAGAGCCCCTCCTTACATCAGGGTCCCCAGTGAGCCTCCCTACTTACATCAGGGTCCCCAGAGGGTATCCCCCTACATCAGGGTCCCCAGAGAGTCTCCCATTACACCAGGGTCCCCAGAGAGCCCCCCCTTACATCAGGGTCCTCAGAGAGCCCCCCCTTACATCAGGGTCCCAAGAGAGCCTTCCCTCTTACATTAGTGTCCCCAAAGAGCCCCTCCTTACACAGGGTCCCCAGAGAGCCCCTCCTTACACAGGGTCCCCAGAGAGCCCCTCCTTACACAGGGTCCCCAGAGAGCCCCCCCTCTGACATTAGTGTCCCCAGGGGGCCCCCTCTTACATCAGTGTCCCCAGAGGGCCCCGTCCTTACATCAGTGTCCCCAGAGGGCCCCGTCCTTACATTAGTGTCCCCAGGGGCCCCCCTCTTACATTAGTGTCCCCAGAGGCCCCCTTCCTTACATTAGTGTCCCCAGAGGCCCCCTTCCTTACATAAGTGTCCCCAGAGGCCCCCTTCCTTACATTAGTGTCCCCAGAAAGCCCCCCCTCTTACATTTGGGCCCCCAAACAGCTGACTCCCCCCCTTGCAATGGTTCCCCTGTACCTGGCTGGTGGAGGTGGGAGGCGGCAATCAGCAGCTATATGGTGTCCACAGGCAGGGGGATCTCCCTGGGGCTAGTAGTTCTATCTCCAAATGTATACAGCGGAGAGGGGAGGGGCCTCTAACCCGGGCATCAGCAACAGTGTTCAAGCAGAGTGAAAGTGAAACTGATACCTGCCTGGGTCAGAGGCCCCTCCCTTCTCCTCTCCACTGTATACACTGAGAGTACTACAAACCCAAGGGAGATCCCGCTGCCCACTCAGGCACCATAGAGCTGCCGATTGCCGCCTTCCACCTCCTCCCACCTCTCCTCATTGCACTCTAAACGGCCAGCCAGAGGTGCAGGGGGGGATGCTGGGTCTTGGGGGCCCCCCCACAGTGGCGGGGCCCTAAGCAGCTTGCATAGTGTGCCTATAGGGCCGATCGGCTCTGGTTCTGTCCTCCCTTCAGGCAGATACGACAGTCCAAATTCAAACGGCTGGTGTTGTTCCTTAAATTCCAGGAAGAGATTGTCACAGCCCTTCTGTTTCCAGATGGTGCTGTGCCCCCCCTCCCAATGCAATTGCAGTAAGCCGGCTGCATGAGAGGCATTTTCCGTATGTTCTCCCTGGTACCCCTACCCAACGATCACCCCAAAGAAAATGTTATGTCTGTAGGAAACACGGATATAGGCGTGACACCCGCTATTATTGTCCCTACTGTCCTGGCCAACCTGGTCTTTGCATTGGTGAATGTTTTGAAAGCTACCACACTAGTGGATTATTAGCGTAGGGTACAGCACTGCACAGACTAGGGCACACTTTCACAGGGTCTCCAAAGATGCCATCGCATTTTGAGAGACCCGAACCTGGAACCGTTTCAGTTACAAATAAAAGTGTAAAAAAAATAAAAAAAATAAATAAAAAAGCCAAAAATAATTGGAATTTTATTGTTCTTCTCTCTCTCTATTGTTCTGCTCCTTTTTACTGTATTTTATGCTTAACTGCAATGTTTTATTGTTACTATGTTTTATCATGTTTGCTTTTCAGGTATGTAATTCCTTTATACTTTACTGTTTACTGTGTTTTATTATTAACCATTATTTTCAGGTACGCCATTCATCTACAGCACTGATTTATTCATCTTGACAGCAACAGCGTTTGCTCTCACGATACATAAATCAGCAACTGCAGCGCTGTAGGAGGTTGGAAGTGGTAGGATTCAGGGCGCTATTCTAATGGTGGGCATACCCACCGATCAATCTCTTTTTTCATTCAGCCCACAGGCTGTATGTTGTTGGACATTGAGTGGTTATACCATAATTATGCCTGCAGGTTTAGGTATCATCTCTGTATCGTTCTTTTCAGCCAGCGGTCAGCTTTCATGTAAAAGCAATCCTATTGGCTAATTAGCCGATAGACTGGGAAGGAATGCCTAAGAAACCGGAAGCTAAGAGAATTTCATGACTTCGGTTTTGCCAGATATAAACAGTACTTTTGGGAAATTGGCAAAGCATCTGATCTCACCGATCTTTGTGTGGTCAGATGCTTTGAGGGCAGAGGAGAGATCAAGAGTCTAATAGACCCCATTTTTTTTAAAAAAAGAGTACCTGTCACTACCAATTGCTATCATAGGGGATATATATTTTCTCTGTGATAACAATGAAAAAAAAAATGAAAGGAACAATGTAAAAATAAAATTAAAAAGAAAAATAAATAAAAACGCATGTGAGGTATCACCGCAAACATCAGATTGAGGACAGTCATTTTAGCAGTAGACCTCCTCTGTAAATCTAAAGTGGTAACCTGTAAAGGCTTTTAAAAATGTATGTAGTTTGTTGCCGCTGCGCGGTTGTGCGCAATTTTAAAGAATGTCGTGTTTGGTATCTATGTACTCGGCATAAGATCATCTTTTATATTTTATCAAATATTAAAATTCAAAAGTGTTTTTTTTTCAAAAAAAATTGCTTTTAACCACTTCCCTACCGCCCACTGTCATATGACGCCCACAAGGTGGATCTCCCATCCTGGGTGGGCGTCATATGACGTCCTCCCATTCCCGGCCACCTAGGGGACGCGCCCGGGGCGTCGCTCAGGACCCGGTGCGAGTGCCCAGCGGCCGCGATGTCCGCCGGACACCCACGATTGCCCGTTAAAACAACGGGACCGTGGGGGACCGTGGAGCTGTGTGTGTAAACACACAGCTCCACGTCCTGTCAGCGGGGGGGAGACCGATCATGTGGTCCCAGTACGGAGGAACACTGATCGGTCTCCTTCCCTTGTCAGTCCCCTCCCCCCACAGTTAGAATCACTACCTTAGGGAACATTTTAACCCCTGCAGCGCCCCCTAGTGTTAACCCCTTCCCTGCCAGTCACATTTACACAGTAATCACTGCAATTTTATAGCAACGATCGCTGTGTAAATGTGAATGGTCCCAAAAATGTGTCAAAAGTGTCCCAAGTGTCCACCACAATGTCGCAGTCACGAAAAAAAAAAAAAATCGCAGATCGCCGCCATTACTAGTAAAATAAAAAATAAAAAAATGCAATAAATCTATCCCCTATTTTGTAAACGATATAACTTTTGCGCAAACCGATCTATATACGCTTATTGCGATTTTTTTACCAAAAATATGTAGAAGAATACGTATCGGCCTAAACTGAGGAAAAAAATATAAAAAAAAAAAAAAAATGGGATATTTATTATAGCAAAAAGTAAAAAATATTGTGTTTTTTTTCAAAATTATCGCTCTTCTTTTGTTTATAGCGCAAAAAATAAAAACCGCAGAGGTGATCAAATACCACCAAAAGAAAGCTCTATTTGTGGGAAAAAAAGGACGTCAATTTTGTTTTGGGTGTAACGTCGCACGACCGCGCAATTGTTAGTTAAAGCGACGCAGTGCCGAATTGCAAAAAGTGCTCTGGTAAGGAAGGGTGTAAAATGGCCCGGTGTTGAAGCGGTTAAAAAAATCGCAGCACCCACCATTTTAATCTGTAGAGCCTTTGCTTTAAAAAAATATATATATAAATGTTTGGGGGTTCAGAATAAATTTTCTATAAAAAAAAAAAAAAAATTTTCATGCAAACAAAAAGTGTCAGAAAGGGCTTTTTCTTCAAGTGATTAGAAGAGTGGGTGATGTGTGGCATAATCTTCTAATGTTGTGCATAAAACGCCAGGAAAGTTCAAAACCCCAAATTAACCCTTTTTGGAAAGAAGACACCCCAGGCATTTGCTGAATGGCATGTTGAGTCCATGGAATATTATATTAATATAATATATGTGAAATTACAACTCAAAATACATTCTGCTGCTTCTCCTGAGTACGGGGACACCACATGTGTGAGACTTTTTGGGAGCCTAGCATATAGGACCCCAAAAACCAATCACTGCATTCATTTCTAAGGGCGTAAATTTTTGATTTCACTCCTCACTACCTATCACATTTTCGGAGGCCATGAAATGCCCAGATAGCACAACCCCCTTCCCCCCAAATGACCACATTTTGGAAAGTAGACATAAAGTAAATTATTTTATTTTTTTGTCATTTTTCAATCACTTGTGACAAAAAAATAAAATATTCAATGTTCTCAACAAGCCTCTCAGCAAATTCCTTGGGGTGTCTACTTTCGAAAATGGGGTCATTTGGGGGGGGGGGGGTTGTACTACCCTGCCATTTTAGCACCTTAAGAAATGAGTAGGCAGTCATAAACTAAAAGCTGCATAAATTCCATAAAATGTACACTAGATTGTAGACGCTATAACTTTTGCGCAAACCAAAATATATAAGCTTATTGAATTTTTTTTTACCCGAGACATGTGCTAGAATGCTTTTTGGCATAAATGTATGACTAACATTTAGTTTTTTTTTTAATAGCAAAAAGTATAAAATATCATTTTTCTTTTCAAAATTTTCGGTCTTTTTTTCATTTATATTGCAAAAAATAAAAAACACAGAGGTGATCAAATGCCACCAAAAGAAAGCTCTATTTGTGGGGAAATACGGACGCAAATTTAGTTTGGGTACAACATTGCATGACTGCGCAATTACCAGTAAAACAGCACAGTGCCAAATTGTAAAAAGTGCTCTGGTCAGGAAGGGGGTAAAACCTTCCAAGGTTGAAGTGGTTAACCGCTTCCCGACCGGCCACTGCATATATACGTCAGCAGAATGGCACCTGTACGTGATCGTGCATTTGCCTGCCCGTGGGTCGGGAGCGCGCCGCCAGCGGCGCGCTCGCGACCCGGTCGGGAGCTCCATGACCACGGCCGCGGGACCAGCGGACCCGATCGCCGCTGGTATCCCGCGATCGGGTTACGGAGCTGAAGAACGGGGAGAGGTCTATGTAAACAAACCTCTCCCCGCGCTTCCTACACTGACTGTCAGTGATCGGCGGTTCCCTGTCATCGGGAACGCCGATCAATGACGTCAGACGTACAGCCACGCCCCCCTACTGTAAAAAAAACACAACACGTCACACTGACTCTTCCCCGCCCCCTAGTGGTTAACCCCTTCACTACAACTGTCATTTACATAGGAATCAGTGCTATTTAAATAGCATTGATTGCTGTATAAATGACAAATGTCCCAAAAATGTGTCAAAAATGTCCGATGTGTCCGCCATAATGTCGCAGTCACAATAAAAATCGCTGATCGCCGCCATTACTAATAAAAAAAAAAATTAATAAAAATGCTATAAAACTATCCCCTATTTTGTAAACACTATAACTTTTGCGCAAACGAATCAATAATCGCTTATTGCGATTTTTTTTACCAAAAATATGTAGAAGAATACGTATCGGCCTAAACTGAGGGAAAAAAATGTTTTTTTATATATTTTTTGGGGATATTTATTATAGCAAAAAGTAAAAAATATTGCATTTTTTTCAAAATTGTCGCTCTATTTTTGTTTATAGCGCAAAAAATAAAAACCGCAGGGGCGATCAAATACCACCAAAAGAAAGCTCTATTTGTGGGAAAAAAAGGACGCCAATTTTGTTTGGGAGCCACGTCGCACGACCGCGCATTTGTCAGTTAAAGCGACGCAGTGCCGAATCGCAAAAAGGGGCCTGGTCCTTTGGCTGCCAATTGGTCCGGGGCTGAAGTGGTTAATGTACAGTATGTTAGCCTAACATTGCAGTTGCAGGCAGACACTTATTTTCAAAGAGTGTAATTGTTCTTTCAATGTTAGGCTACAATGCATTAGACAAATGCTCTTTATATCTAAGGCACTAAGGCCGGCTTCACACTGGGGCGGTGCGGGGCGGCGACAGTAAAGCAGCGCTATATTTAGCGCTGCTTTACCATCGTTTTACCCGCGGTATGCGGCCGCTAGCGGGGTGGTTTTAACCCCTGCTAGCGGTCGAAAAAGGGTTAAAAACCTCTGCAAAGCGCCGCTGCAGCGCGCTTTGCCGGCGGTATCCCCGCGGTCTCCCATTGATTTCAATGGGTAGGAGCGGTATAGGAGCGGTATAGGAGCGGTGAACACACAGCTCCTTCACCGCTCCAAAGATGCAGCTAGCAGGACTTTCGGGCTTTCACACTGAAGACACAGCAACAGCTGTTTCGGGTCGGTTTGCAGGCGCTATTTTTAGCACAATAGCGCCTGCAAACCGCCCCAGTGTGAAAGCAGCCTAAGGTTGCATATAAAAAAAAAAAAAAAAAAAAAAACATACAGTGACTTGCAAAAGTATTGGCATTTTGTTGTGTTTTGTTGCCTCACAACCTGGAATTAACATGGATTGTTTGAGGATCTGCATCATTTAATTTACATAACATGCCCACAACTTTTTTTTTTTTTTATTGTGAAGCATACAAAACATAGGACAAAATACCAGAAAAAGTCAATGTGCATAACTATTCACCCCTCTAAAGTCAATACTTTGTAGCGCCACCTTTTGCGGCTATCACAGCTCCAAGTCGCTTTGGATAAGTCTCTATGAGCTTGCCACATCTTACCACTGGGATTTTTGCCCATTCCTCCTTGCAAAATTGCTCCAGCTCCTTCAAGTTGGATGGTTTGCGCTTGTGAATAGCAATCTTTAAGTCTGACCACAGATTTTCTATTGGATTGAGGTCTGGGCTTTGACTAGGCCATTCCAACACATTTACATGTTTCCCCTTAAACCACTCAAGTGTTGCTTTAGCAGTGTGTTTGGGGTCATTGTCCTGCTGGAAGGTGAACCTCCGTCCTAGCCTCAAATCACACACAGAGTGGTACAGGTTTTGCTCAAGAATATCCCTGTATTTAGCACCATCAACCATCCACGTCCACACAACAAGAAAACACTATCGCCGCGTACACACGATCGGACATTCCGACAAGAAAATTCTGGATTTATTTCCGACGGATGTTAGCTCAAACTTGTCTTGCATACACACGGTCAAATGTTGTCGGTCAAATGTTGTCCCCCTCCCACTCTGCAGAGTTACACTAAGGCCTCTTTCACACATGCGGGCCATTTGTCAGTTTTTCACTCATTCGTTGACAGACGAAAAACGGACATCAATGCATCTCTATGGAAAAACGGATGTAAATGGATGATCATCCATTTACAGTGGTGTGAAAAAGTGTTTGCCCCTTCCTCATTTCCTGTTCCTTTGCATGTTTGTCACACTTAAGTGTTTCGGAACATCAAACCAATTTAAACAATAGTCAAGGACAACACAAGTAAACACAAAATGCAATTTGTAAATGAAGGTGTTTATTATTAAAGGTGAAAAAAAATCCAAACCATCATGGCCCTGTGTGAAAAAGTGATTGCCCCTAAACCTAATAACTGGTTGGGCCACCCTTAGCAGCAACAACTGCAACCAAGCGTTTGCGATAACGTGCAATGAGGCTTTTACAGCCTCCTGGAGGAATTTTGGCCCACTCATCTTTGCAGAATTGTCCTAATTCAGTTACATTAGAGGGTTTTCGAGCATGAACGGCCTTTTTAAGGTCATACCACAACATCTCAATAGGATTCAGGTCAGGACTTTGGCTAGGCCACTCCAAAGTCTTCATTTTGTTTTTCTTCAGCCATTCGGTGGTGGACTTGCTGGTGTGTTTAGGATCATTGTCCTGCTGCAGAACCCAAGTTCGTTTCAGCTTGAGTACACGAACAGATGGTCGGACATTCTCCTTCAGGATCTCTTGGTAGACAGCAGAATTCATAGTTCCTTTTATCACGGCAAGTCTTCCAGGTCCTGAAGCAGCAAAACAGCCCCAGACCATCACACTACCACCACCATTATTTTACTGTTGGTATAATGTTCTTTTTCTGAAATGCAGTGTTCCTTCTACGCCAGATATACTTGGACACACACCTTCCAAAGAGTTCCACTTTTGTCTCATCGGTCCACAGAATGTTGTCCCAAAAGTCTTGGGGATCATCAAGATGTGTTGTGGAGAAATTGAGACGAGCTTTGATGTTCTTTTTGCTCAGCAGTGGTTTTCTCCTTGGAACTCTGCCATGCAGGCCATTTTTGTCCAGTCTTTTCCTGATGGTGGAGGCATGAACGCTGACCTTAACTGAGGCAAGTGAGGCCTGCAGTTCCTTGGACGTTGTTGTGGGGTCTTTTGTGACCTCTTGGATGAGTCGTCGCTGCGCTCTTGGGGTAATTTTGGGCGGCCGGCCACTCCTGGGAAGGTTCACCACTGTTCCATGTCTTCGCCATTTGTGGATAATGGCTCTCACTGTGGTTCGCTGGATTCCCAAAGCTTTGGAAATGGCTTTATAACCCTTTCCAGACTGATAGATCTCAATTACTTTCTTTCTAATTGTTCCTGAATTTCTTTGGGTCTCGGCATGATGTGTAGCTTTTAAGGATCTTCTGGTGGACCTTACTGTGTCAAGCAGCTCCTATTTAAGTGATGCCTTGATTGTGAACAGGTGTGGCAATAATCAGGCCTGGGTGTGGCTAGAGAAATTGAACTCAGGTGTGGACAACCACAGTTATAGTATGTTTTAACAAGGGGGGCAATCACTTTTTCACACAGGGCCATGACGGTTTGGATTTTTTTTCACCTTTAATAATAAACACCTTCATTTACAAATTGCATTTTGTGTTTACTTGTGTTGTCCTTGACTATTGTTTAAATTGGTTTGATGTTCCGAAACACTTAAGTGTGACAAACATGCAAAGGAACAGGAAATGAGGAAGGGGGCAAACACTTTTCCACACCACTGTACATCAGTTTACAGCCACATCCGTCATCATCTTTTTTAACAAATCAAAGCCCTATTTTTGTTACGTTAAAAAAACGGTCCATTTTTTATCCTATTTTGCTTTGGTAGTGGATGTAAAAAACTGAAGTAAAAGCTGATGATAAACTAATGAAAAACGAATGTAAACTTCATCCGTTTTTTCTTTGAAATACACTTGACCAATCTGATGAAATGAATGGTCCACGTGTGTGAAGAGGTTGTCCCATGCACACAGCATACCTAATATTAATAATATATAAATATTTCCTTCCTTTTGGATGTTTGTTTGGAGTAGGTCTTGGGCAGACTAGGGTGACCACGTGTCCTGGATTGCCTGGGACAGTCCCGCATTTTGCAGGTCTGTCCTGAGCACCTTCATTCTGAGACAATACAGTGTCCCAGAATGAAACTGACACAGGTAATGCAGCCATTCGCAATTCCGAATCAATGCTGATGACGTCATCCAAATACAGCAAGAGGTGGATAGAGCCCCCTCCCCTTCCTAGTTGGGCGCTTTCACAAAGAAGGAGCCATGGGCCAGAGCCAACTCTGTTTGCCCCCCTCCCACCACTGATGTCACCCCCAGCTGCCGGTGTTCGGTGTGTCTTGCAGACATGGGAGCCCCAGACATCAGGTACATTTAAAGGGGTTGTAAACCCTCACGGTTTTTCACCTTAATGCATTCTATGCATTAATGTGAAAAAACCTTTTCTCCTGCAGCAATGGGCGACGGGGGCGAGCACAGCAGCTCCAGCCACTGTCTCGGGTCCTCACTGGATAGATTGATAGCAGCGGGAGCCATTGGCTCCCACTGCTGTCAATCAAAATCAGTGACACGGGAGCTGAGGGGCGGGGCCGAGTCCTACTGTCTGTGTCACTGGACGCAGCAGCAGGACCCGGGAGCACGCCCGCACGAGTTCCCCCATGGAAAGCGGCTCTCCGTGAGGGCACTCGAGAAGAGGAGGAGCGCCGCAGGTGGGGGATCCCAGAAAAGGAGGATCCCGCCACTCTGTGCAAAACTCTTGCACAGAGGAGGTAAGTATAACATGTTTGTAAAGCTTAATTCTTTTTTTTTTTAAAATAACAATCACTTTAAAGTGGAAGTAAACCCCCCTATCGTTTTCAGCCAAGGAAGCTGCCATCTTTGCCTCTGTTTAATCTTCCACTGCCACGGTGCTGCACATGTGTTCCGTTATCACACCAGCCATTGGCTGGTTTGACTGTTTGGTTGAGAGCACAGCCAATGTGCAGTTAGCATTCACGGCATGCCTTTTTTTTTAAACTGTTAAATTGATGGGTTTACTTCCGCTTTAAGTTCTAGTAGTTCCCTATGGCTGAATTTAGTTTTGTGCACGTGCATTCACTGCATTGTGCATGGATTTGTACATATCAAGTAGGGGAAGCTCATTTTAGACTTGTCTTGCTCTTGAGGCTTACTTTTTCCCAATTATTACTCCAGATCCCTCAGGTCATTTGTATTTCTTTTGTAGTCTAAAGTGCAGTGCCTTGCAAAATTATTCACCCCCACTTAGTATAGTTTGCTAGTACTGCTGCATATTTAATTATGATACCAGACAGTGCAATTTTTGTATGCATATATGAAGTCCCACAAAAGTTCCCATATTTAGTATGGGTCGCAGATAGCGCTTCCCAGTACATTATAAGAGTGCAGCAATAATCCTCAGAATTCATAAAAAGTGTCATAGACTCTTTTTAGAAGCATGTCTTCAGTCTGTGCAACAAATGGCACTTGTGACAGATTCATGTTACTGTTGGTAAGGAGCATAAGAATCTGTTGCAACATTGCTTCAGACAGAATTTTGTCAGCAACACAATACTTACACATGCAAAACAATTGTTTTGCATGTGTAAGTATTGTGTTGCTGACAAAATTCTGCACTCTTATAATGTACTGGGAAGTGCTATCTGCGACCCGTACTAAATATGGGAACTTTTGTGGGACTTAATATATGCATACAAAAATTGCACTGGGATCATAATTAAATATGCAGCAGTACTAGCAAACTATACTAGTGCAGGGAATTAATTATATATATATATATATATATATATATATATATATATATATATATATATATATATATATACACACATATATATATATATATATATATATATATATATATATATATATATATATATATATATATATATATATATATATATATATATATATATATATATATATATATATATACACATACATACATACACGTAATGCTAAATAGCACTAAAAAGGTCTAGCATTAAAAATAGTCTAAAGCCCCATACACACGGTCGGATTTTCCGATGGATTCTGTCCTATCGGACAATGTTGGCGGAAATTCCGACCGTGTGTAGGCACCATCGGACAGTTTCCATCGGATTGTCCGACGGACAAAGTTCTATCTCCTGCTCTATAAATATTCCGACAACAAAGTCCGATCACACCAATTCCAATCGTGTGTAGCGAATTCCGACGGACAAAGTGCTACGCATGCTCAGATCATATTACAAGACCAAAGCTATTGGCTACTAGCCTCTACGTAGTCCCGTCGTAGGCAACAAACGTCACCACGTTCAGAATGATCGGATTTGTCCGACCGTGTGTATGCAACACCAGTGTCGGACTAAATCCGTCGGACCAAATCCGATGGATTTGGTGGTCGGATTTTCCGACCGTGTGTATGGGGCTTAACACATAATATGCACATTATGTAAAATAATAAATGAATATGTAAATACATTTTGGGTAAACATGTTACTAAGGGGACCCCTATGGACGTGAATGGGAGTGAAATAGCATCACTTGTCCACTAGATGGCGATATTAGACCTACATGCGATAATCGTTGAATGTAGGACAACTTGCAACTAGTTTGCAAAGTTTCAAACTAACAAATTGAAACAGTTATAGCAAATATGTAACAATGAATAATATTCATTTGTTAAGAAGCTGCTTGAAGGTTCATTGAAAATGGTTCTTTAGACCAGCCTTTTTCAACAAGGGTGGCCAGGCATGAGGCATCCTGGGGAGCCTTCAGGTTTCTTCAGGAGTGCCTTGACAAAATGCCTAAAAATGGCCAAACTAAATTGTATACAAGCCAGCGGGTGGATCAAGCCTGCCTTTTGGTTACACAAAACCACAGGTTTTCATTGTGCACCATTACAACCTTTTGGCCGACAATTTTCAGCTTTTAGCGCTGTCGCACTTTGAATGACAATTGCGCGGTCATGCAACACTGTACCCAAACTAACATTTTTATAATTTTCTTCCCACAAATAGCGCTTTCTTTTGGTGGTATTTGATAACCTCAGCGTTTATTTTTTGCGCTATAAACAAAAAAAAGACTGTAAATTTTGAAAAAAAAACTGATGGGCACTTATAGGCGGCACTGATGAGTGGCACTGATGGGCACAGATAGGTGGTACTGGATAGGCAGCACTGATGAAAAGCTACTGACAAGCATTACTGAGTGGCATCTTTATGGGCACTGGCAGGCGTTCTTTGTGGGGCACTGACTGGCAGCTGATGGGCACATCTGATGGGGACTGCACTGATAATTAATGTGCTGATTATCAGCGCAGACAACCTCTGACAGGGAGAGCCACCAATTGGCTCTCCCTGTAAGCATGAACCGAGGAAAGGCGTTTACCGGCACTTCCTGGTTCACGCGATGATCAGCTGTGATTTGTCACAGCTGATCACGTGATAAGAAGCCTCTGGCTCCATACCATGATCGGAGTTGCAGTATGTCAGACTGACACACAGCACCTCCAATCACCGTGCTGCTTGCCACCGCGGACGGGGCACCGGCTTGTTATCCTGATCATGTCATATGACATCCGATCAGGATAACTGAACCACTTTGCCGCCGTCATTTTGCTATATGACTGGTGGCAAGTGGTTAAACAATATAAGACATTTTTATGTATTTAATAAAATGTTGTTATTTTTTACATCACTGTGCCAGATATTATTCCAATAGGAGGTTTCAGCATCTAAAAGTCCCATTACTCTATTTCTTTTTTTTTTATTGCTTTTCTTTTTTATTTATATATTTTGTTTAACCACCTGAGACCCAGTATACGTCATATGACGTCTTTTTGGTCTCAGGGGTATATCTGAATGATGCCTGTAGCTACAGACATCATTCAGATATTGCCGGTTTCAGCCGGCGATTCCCTGCACCATAAGAACGATCATAGCGGCTGTTCCGCCGCTTGTTCGTTCTTCCGGGGGGGGGGGGGGCCCCCCCCCCCCCCCCCCGCCGCCCTCCGGTGCTTTTACCGACTCACCGCTTCCATCGGTGAGTCGGACTCGGGATCCGCCGGCACCGGATGATGCACATAGAGATTTCCGGCGGACCAGATGGTCGCCGGAGTCTCTATGATCGTTCGGAGGCCGGGCGCGATGTTATGACGTCACGCCCGGCCTCTGCATTCAAAAAAACGGCGCCGCCTCCGCTGGGAAGCGGTGATCGTTTTTTTTTTTTTTTTTTTTGATTTTAGGCTTCCCAGCCTAGAGGTGAGATGTGGGGTCTTATTGACCCCATATCTCACTGTTAATAGGTCCGATCGTGTCATATTCCTATTACAAGGGATGTTTACATTCCTTGTAATAGGAATAAAAGTAATCAAATATTTTTATTTTTTTTTTTAAAGTTGTTGAACTAAAAAAAATAAAATAAAATGAACAATAAAAAGAAAAAAAAAAAAAATTTAAAGCGCCCTGTCCCCGCGAGCTCGTACGCAGAAGCGAACGCATACGTAAGTCCCGCCCACATATGAAAACGGTGTTCAAACCACACATGTGAGGTATCGCCGCGAACGTTAGAGCGAGAGCAATAATTCTAGCCCTAGACCTCCTCTGTAACTCAAAATATGTAACCAGTAAAAAATGTTAAAGCGTCGACTATGGGGATTTTTAAATACCAAAGTTTGGCGCCATTCCACAAGCGCATGCAATTTTGAAGCGTGACATGTTGGGTATCTATTTACTCGGCGTATCTTCATCTTTTACATTATGCAAAAAAATTGGGCTAACTTTACTGTTTTGTTTTTTTTAAAGCAGGAAACTGTTTTTTTTCTGAAAAAAACGCGTTCGAAAAATTGCTGCGCAAATACCGTGCGAGATAAAAAGTTGCAACGACCGCCATTGTATTCTTTAGGGTCTTTGCTAAAAAAACATATATAATGTTTGGGGGTTCTATGTAATTTTCTAGCAAAAAAATTTGGAATTTTACATGTAGGAGAGAAATGTCAGAATTGGCCTGGGTCTCAGGTGGTTAAGCAAAGGCCCTAGAGAATAAAATTATGGGTGTTGCAATCTTTTATGTCACACAGTATTTGCGCAGCGTTTTTTCAAACACAATTATTTGGGCAAAAATACGCTTATGGAATTGTGACAAACTACGGTACTTTAGAAAATGCAAGGCATGCAGACAAGTCTCCACACATTTAAGGGGTCTGAGGTTATTTACGTCTACTGTGAATGGAAAAGAATTCCAGATTAAAGAATTCATTTCATGTATGTCTACCCATGTGATCTATGCGCTAGAGTGTCCATGCGGCCTCATGTACATTGGTCGCACAAAACGCACTTTGGCCAAAAGAGAGTCCGAACACATCTGTAACATCACCATTGGGTATAAGGAACATAGCGTATCCCTGCATTTTTGTGACACACATGACAGGAACCCTATAGGTCTGAAGTTCTGGGGGATTGATAAAATTCATCCCAGATGGCGAGGAGCTAACATGGTGAGGGAGATTTCGTGCCGTGAGACTCAATGGATATATTTAACCAGCACTCTCAGCCCTAGAGGCCTGAACATTGAGCTAGATCTCAACTGTTATATTAGTAATTATTAAAGGGCATTAAGTAATTCACTCGTGGACTGCTGAGTTTAAACTGGATATAAGGAGAGAGGGCACTGGGGTGTTTATTTATATAATAATTAATATCAATATATATATATATATATATATATATATATATAATATATATATATATATATATATATATATATATATATATATATATAGCTATATATATGGCTTTTATCTAATTATCTAATTATCTAATGATGACTTTTAGATATATATATATTTTTTATGAAATATTTTTTATGAATTATTATTCTGGCCAGTGTGCATTTAGTCCCTGGCCTCCCAGCCTGAAACAATTATATTTTAATTTTAATTATCTTGGTTGGCTGGATATTTTATCAAATATAAGATCTGCAGAATACCCTAATGTCAATTTCAGGTAGATTGTGACCGCCTACCATATTTTTATCAGTTGTTTTATCATATTCTTATCTGATCATATCATTTTATTTATTTACCTTTCAGTTTCTTCTTATATATATATTAGTATTATGATGCTTCTAATGTTCGTATCCATCCTTTTTTACATATGCTTTTTTTTATATTTTATTGACTTTTTAAATTTAGTGCGATTTTATAAGGATGCAAACGCCATGCGATTTTTGGATGCATTTTGAGCTGATGTCTGTATATGCTGTAACTATTTTTTATCCAATGTGTAGTGTAATTCAGTTTGGACCTATATTTATATTTTTTGACATTTGCTAGCGATGCAAGCCTGATGCAACTTTTTGGATGCAGTTTAAGGCAATCACCATATTGGTGGAAATTAAAGTGTCCAACCTCTAAATTTTAATACAACTGGGAGTCACATTTATATATGTGCCCCTTTTATACAGATATATTACATTACTTTAAATATGGGGTGAGCTCTGTTATACATACCACCTTTGCAAAAATTGTTTATGAGTCTAATTGGACACAGATGTCTCATTAGATCGTATTTTATATATATATATATATATATATATATATATATATATATGCCCCCTGTTCTGTTAAGAGAAGGGTTCACGCGGTTACTACAAAGCTAATTCTTTCATTTTTTGTTTCGTTGTGTATCTTTAAATTTTTTTTATTTTTTTTTTACCTTCCGTTGCAACACTATTAGGAATGTATACTCAGCTTGGGAACAGTAATGCGCCCAATAGCAAAACACACTAATTGTATCCAATTAAGCCAATTAATTGTGTTGAAAGATAAGCAACATTGGCTACACCTGCTACGCAACTAGGGTCTAGGTTGCTGCAGCAACCTGTGTTGTTATACCACACCCAGCTACCGTTATGGTGCCGGTGGTCGGGGCTAAGCATGTGATGACGGATCCGGCCGTTTGATTGGTTGGATTCCTATGCTCTTTAATACAAGCTCTCATTCAGTGTGGCTACGTTCTCTGAAGACGAATCCTCGAAACGCGTCAGAGCGCAAGCCATGCTATTATTGACTGAACAGCTGTGACATCTTGGGTATCCCTTATCTGTCGGCACTGTAGCGGCGTCGGGCGGTGGTGAGATAGAGCCCTAGCAGCTCTGTTCCTGAAGCAGTTATTTGTGACATGCTTGTTTGAATCTTTGTTTTTGTAAGTGCAATCTGTAGGGGGGCTTGAGATTTTATTTAATAAAGGGTTTTACACTATGTTGGCTGTTTGTTCTTCTATGGTGATGCCCCCCTGCTGTTGAGACCGGAGGACTGCTGATACAGCTTGGATGCATGCAGTGACATCTGTATTAAAAGGCTATCTTTTATCTGAGCTCTGGTAAGCATCCATTCCTTAGGGTGAGCACAGGGTGCCATCAGGTGTTGGGATTAGGACCTGTCCTGCTGTAATTATCTCCGTGCCTGTGGTTGATTCCCTCTCACATTCCTTTTCACACTCCTCTCTGTTTTGCTGCTGCAACTGTATGGAATTAAATGGACTGTCACGGCTTTTGAAGAAAGATTTCATTGGACTAAGCCATAGGGCTATTTATTAGTTCTTCCATCCTGTGACTATTGCAGCTATTTCTTCCTCATAATGGGTCAGATGAGTGCTAATGAACTGTAGCAATACCCTCCTGGCACCCTTTATAATTATATTTATATTTATATCCTCTGCATGATTGTTGCTGACTATATTCATATGCAATAACATTTTATTACCCTTTGCCTTTTTGCGTAAATATTTATATTTTATTCTAGATTTTTATATCTTTTTTTATTTATTTATTCCTCTCTGGGTGCTGTTTTTATTCAGTTTATTTTAAACCGAATACTGTGTATCTCTATTGTCCATTACCTTTCAGGTGTAGAATAGCAGCCTATCCCCATTACTCCTTATTTTTATCTCTTTTTAAATTTTTTATCTGCTATCTCCATTCCTGTGAGCGCTGGGTTCAGAATTAATTTTTATTATTTCAGATTTTTGAACATAATGCTCTGCCACCACTGTGCAATACTCTACCAATACTGTGCAACACTGCAATACTCTGCCAATACTCTGCCAATAATTTTTAATAGAAACAAAGACATTTATTTTATTTTATTTTATTTTTTACCGAATTTTCAGTATTTTTGGATTTATAGCGCCAAAAAAAAAAAAAAAAAAAAAAAAAAACAGCGGTGATTAAATACCACCAAAAGAAAGCTCCATTTGTGTGAAAAAAAGGACACAAAATTCATTTGGATACAGTGTTGCATGACTGAGTAATTGTCATTCAAAGTGTGAGAGCACCGAAAGCTGAAAATTGGTCTGGTTAGGAAGGGGGTTTAAGTGCCCAGTGGGTAAGTGGTTAAGGGAGTTGACCCCCTGACATGCCGCATTTGGGGGGGGGATCCGATACCCTCTTTTTAAAGGGTCACAGTTACAATGCCAGCGGGGGAGACCAGCGGGGCTTCGTTCTCCCTCATCGCTGGATACCTGGACAGGTAAGTGTCCAATTATTAAGAGTCAGCAGCTGCAGTATTTGCAGCTGCCGACTTAAACTCTGCTTTAAGGTAAACCGCTTCTGGGGGCCCAAAAAATGTATTTGTTTTGGCAGTTTACTTTTGCTTTAACAGAACCTTGTTATACATATTCATTCTTTCTACTTTTGCAACAAGCTGTAATTACACAACCTAAGCAAATTCAGGTAGTGATTGCATAGCATATTACATAGCAATCTGCATAGAAAAACAAATTGGTATATTTCTCTATGCAGAAAGAATGGATGTTGCAGCAACATAATTATTTCATAACAGGAAGGAGGGAGGGACTGGTATGATACAATTATTAATGTTCTAAGAAACACAATTGAAAATGTGTGGTCAGATTGACACAACTGGGGATGAAAAAAAGCTAATTCCTTTTGCATAGTTCTTCTATTTTGTAGCTATTTAAAATGAAGTGCACAAGGTTTAGGCATAGTTTGAATATCCAGCAACTGTGAATGTACATCATAACTCAGTGCATAACATTGTTGCCCTACAGATCCAGGCTCCTGGAGCTTGATTCCCAGCAGTATACTACTTGCATAGACCTTGTATGTTCTCCCTGTGCACCGCACATTCCTTTAAACTGGCCGTCTAACACACCAAAAAACACAAATTTTTGAACTCATTGTTGATTTTGTCATTACTCCTAGGACTTTACATTGCTAAATTACTCCTGGGCCAGGTCAGATGGGGGATTTTGTAGCAGAGATTAATTGCTACTGCAAATCGCTAATACCAATTATTGGAGATTTTTTACCTGGAATAACTAACGATTTGTCACTGCAAAAGATCAAACTCTAGGGTTATGTGTTCTGTCTTCCTGAACCACCATGCATTCTGAAGTGGAGATTTAGCTTTTTTGCCTCATGGTAATTATAGCTGTAAATTAAAGCATAGCTATAGTCACAATATAAAATAATATATTCATTTCCACTTTGTATTTCAGTTATTACAAGGTTATTCTGAAGGATCGTGATTTTGTAAACTTACTTTGCAAAGATCCCACAAATGTCATTTTAATTCTGTAACACACATTCACTATACCCTATAAGTAGGCACTGCTGTGTCACACATTTAACAGAGCCTACCTTCTCATCTACAGAGGTTCTGAGAGGAGGAGTTTTAGGAGGTGGAGTCACAGGAATCACTGTTTGTAGGCAGCAAGGTACCATGGGATATGTAGTCCTTAGAAGTTAAAGTAAACAGCAGAAGAGAAGCTGCAAAGCATGCAGGGAAAGTTGCGGAAAGAGAGGGTTAGCAGACAGGCATAACTCACAAGAGAGTTTTTTTCAAGTAAGCTTATATTGGACCAGTGGCTGCATGTCCATTAGGGGCGCCGTCCCCTCTATTCACGGCTGCTGCCCACCATCCATGCGTCTGGCCCCTTTCAGGACGCCGGACGCATGAATTACAGCAGTGGGGTTTTTTTTTTTTTTTGAAGCACCTGATTAGAGCTAGAGGTTCTAATAGTGTAAGGGCTTACCTAAGTTGGAGTCCATGGTGCAGAGATGTATGCTCACCCTTGCAAATACACACAGCTCACGGTAACAAGGTAATAAGCTACCTGGGCTGTGAATCGGTGCACGGGGGCTTTACAGGAATCCAAAGGATAGTCAAGGTAAAGCCGTAGTCAGGGTTTCCAAAAGTCAGAATAAACGGTAAGCAGAGCCAGGGTCAGAAGCCGGAGACAGTCTTGTAAAGCTGTAACTGGAACACTGGAACCTTTGGCAAAACAGGAAACAATAAACTGAGAAAGCCCTCAAAGTGAGGCAGTGTTTTATACCCAGGTGATTGGATAAACTGCCTCAGCTGAACCAGGAGTGACAGGTACAATCAGAGTATCGCCCTCAGTACTTCATGCAGAATTAGGCATAGCTGGAAAGCAGGCTGAAAGGAACTGAGGTGTGGCTTAGAGGCAAAGTAACAGGAGCACTAAACAGGCAGCCACTTGGGGCACGACCATTCCTGGCCGTCTGCTTGGCACGGTAGGGAGCGTGACAAGTAGGCTTCAAAATAGGGTGGGCTCGTAGTACAGAGCATTGCGCTACAAGCCCACCCAGGTGTTACAACATCGAATGAATATTCGCTATTGAAACACTGATCCTCAATCCGGCCAACAAGAAGCGGGTCTGAGACCAATTGGCCAAAAAGAGAAGAGTCCCAATTGGCCACCGAGGAGGAGGGAGGAAACGGAAGCCGCCACAATGCCTGTGTGGAGAGCATGGGAAAGGGAAGACGCCGCTGCCGGTGAATCTCGGGAGAAGCACTGCCCACTATAGATGTGGTAAGTGCTCCAGACCCGAATGACCGACTGCCACTGTATTGGACTGTCAATAATATCTATTGTATGTACTGGTTTTACAATGTTGATGTTATAAAATGAAAGTATGTTGTGACCATAGATCTTCTTTAAACATTGGTCAAAGCAATTGTATGTACTTGGTAAGTAAGAAAAATATGACAATTCCATCTTCTATATGGATTCAAAGAGATTTCCAGAAAAATTCTTAAATTTCTGCAGACTGTCAGTCCATACATTTGAGACTCTGGTTTGATGTCATGTGATCTCATCAAAGAAAATATTGCAATCAGGCCTGCTATATGGAAAAGAAATGTTCATGCTTACGTTATTTTAATGACAATGTTCACGTTTTCCAGCATAGATTGACCAAGTGTACAACCATTTATCTGTTTTGTGGCCAAGGCAAAATTAACTATGATCAAAATAAACAATTACTGTATATACTCGAGTATAGGATGTCCCGAGTATAAGCCGAGGCCCCTAATTCACCACAAAAAAATGGGAAAAACGTATTGACCCGTGTATAAGCCGAGGGTGAAATATGCAGCAGCTACTGTAAGTGGAAAAGTGTCAGCAATGCCCATCTTACCCAATTAAAAAAAAAAAAAAATATCCCTTTTTAACGTTTAATGGTTTTCCAGGCATTTTGCCACTAGCCATTTATTCTCATCCCTCTCCTACAAATATATTATCAGGCAAAATACCATATGTACAGTATGTCACAAAAGTGAGTACATCTCTCACATTTTTGTAAATATTTTATTCTATCTTTTCATGTGACAACACTGAAGAAATTACACTTTGCTACAATGTAAAGTAGTGAGTGTACAGCTTGTATAACAGTGTAAATTTCCTGTCCCCTCAAAATAACTCAAAACACAGCCATTAATGTCTAAACCGCTGGCAACAAAAGTGAGTACACCCCTAAGTAAAAATGTCCAAATTGGGACCAATTAGCCATTTTCCCTCCCCGGTGTTATGTGACTTGTTAGTGTTACAAGGTCTCAGGTGTGAATGGGGAGCAGGTGTGTTAATTTGGTGTTTTCGCTTTCACTCTCTCATACTGGTCACTGGAAGTTTAACATGGCACATCATAGCACAACTCTCTGAGGATCTGAAAAAAAGAATTGCTGCTCTACATAAAGATGGCCTAGGCTATAAGAAGATTACCAAGACCCTGAAAAGGAGCTGCAGCACGATGGCCAAGACCATACAGCGGTTTACCAGGACAGGTTCCACTCAAAACAGGCCTCGCCATGGTCGACCAAAGAAGTTGAGTGCACGTGCTCAGCATCATCTACAGAGGTTGTCTTTGGGAAATAGACGTATGAGTGCTGCCAGCATTGCTGCAGAGGTTGAAGGAATGGGGGGGGGTCAGCCTGTCAGTGCTCAGACCATACGCTGCACACTGAATCAAATTAGTCGGCATGGCTGTCGTCCCCGAAGGAAGCATCTTCTAAAGATGATGCAGAAGTAAGCCTGCAAACAGTTTGCTGAAAACAAGCAGAATAAGGACATGGATTACTTGAACTATGTCCTGTGGTCTGATGAGACCAAGATAAACGTATTTGGTTCAGATAGTGTCAAGCGTGTGTGGTGGCAACCAGGTGAGGAGTACAAAGACAAGTGTGTCTTGCCTACAGTCAAGCATGGTGGTGGGAGTGTCATGGTCTGGGGCTCCATGAGTGCTGGCAGCACTGGGAAGCTACAGTTCATTGAGGGAACCATGAATGCCAACATGTACTGTGACATACTGAAGCAGAGCATGATCCTCTCCCTTCGGAGACTGGGCTGCAGGGCAGTATTCCAACATGATAACAACCCCAAACACACCTCCAAGATGACCACTGCCTTGCTAAAGAAGCTGAGGGTAAAGGTGATGGACTGGCCAAGCATGTCTCCAGACCTAAACCCTATTGGGCATCTGTGGGGCATCCTCAAACGGAAGGTGGAGGAGTGCAAGGTCTCTAACATCCACCAGCTCTGTGATGTCATCATGGAGGAGTGGAAGAGAACTCCAGTGGCAGGGGGTTAAGGCAGAGGGTTAAGGCAGTGCTGGAAAATAATGGTGGTCACACAAAATATTGACACTTTGGGCCTAATTTGGACATTTTCACTTAGGGGTGTACTCACTTTTGTTGCCAGCAGTTTAGACATTGATGGCAGTGTGTTGAGTTATTTTGAGGGGACAGCAAATTTAAACTGTTATACAAGCTGTACTTACCATCTATCACAAGTTCTGGGAATGAGAGAGGCTGCTTACTCCAAAACAATTTAAGCAAATTAAAAAATACAATATAAAAGAGACTCTACTTTGTTTTTAAAAGTCACCAGCTACAAATACTGCAGTTGCTAACTTATAAAAATCAGGCACTTACTAGTGCCAGGGGCCCAGTGCTAGCTTTCCATAGCTAGTTCTTCTAACCCAGTGCCACCATCTGTGATACAGGAGCTAGTTATGAGTTATGGCTTCCTGAGGAACCACAGCAAGCTCACCACTGCACATGTGCGAGCATGCATGGTATTTGGAGAATGGTCTTGCAGCCTCCTTGGACAGGTCATATGTCACAGGAGGCTGCAGGACCATTCCCAAAGTGCTGCTGGAGGGGAGGGGGTGGGGCAGAAATTAACACACAGTGATCCCCAATAACCTTTGACAAATCTGACATTTCTGCATAAAAAAATTAAACATTTTAGGGTACAGTATATGTATATTGGACTTTTAATCTTGATGTTTACCTGCAGTTTAGCTTTGTTTAAAAGAGAAGTAAAGCCAAAGTTCATTTGACTGTACTTCTCCTGTGAATCATAGGAGTGCAGCTCGTTATGACCTGTTTTTAGCTGAAGCCCGCTGTTGGCTGACGTCACAGAGCCAGTCCAGGCTGGGGAAAGATTGCGACCATATGGTTGTGATCCACTCAGGAGCCTTGACCAGCACTTGGCTCAGCCTATCAGCAAGCCACTGAGAGCCTGAGCCAGCGCTTCTGCCCCCTCCACAGCCCAGCGCTCCAGTGAGTTCGGTGGGGGGGGGCTTTGGGCAGAGCGGGCAGAGAGAACTGCAACTGCAAGGCTGCATTCATCTAGGCAAGCATGATTTAAAAAAAAAAAAAAAAACATCCTTTTTTTTAAATAACATCTCTGCCCTTATAATAGTTTTCTTTAAAGGATAAGTTCACCTTTGGGAACATGTTACATGCGCCATATGTTTTTAGGGTGAAAAATGTAACATGTTCCTGCTCCTGCAGCCTCTCCCCAACCCCCCTTCTGATTGTGACAGGGGGACGAGGATCTTGTCACCTCACCTGCTACCACAATTTGAAAAGAATGCGGCTGTGCAGGGCTCTGCCCACAGAGTTCTGTGAATGAATAAAGGACAAGAGCCTTTGAACTGACGGCTTGTAGTTCCTAATGAACAATCAGGTCGCTGATGAGCGCTCTTGATAGTTCATTGATGCTTCCTGTCATTCAGTAACTGCCTGCCCATACAAGGTACAGGCAGACAGCTACACTGACAGTCAGCAGAAGCCTGAGATTGCGCCCATGATCTGCTTATCATGGGTGGAATGCTTTGCAGGTTCCTAAAAATCTTTTTTATAAATGCACATTTTTTTACTTTCAAAAAGATGTGCAATTTTTATTTATTTTTTTATAAAGGTGAACTTATCCTTTAAATTCTTTCAATGAGAAACCATTGATTGGGACAAGGGAAGGGCTATATAGTGACTGTAAATGTTATTGTTATCTGACCCTCACTGACCCCCTGAAACCCATCCATGGGCCACTTAGAGGTACAGTTGGGCGAATGGTTTGGGCCGAGCAAAAGTTCAGCCCAAACATTGCATATTCACGAACACCCAAACTTGCACAAAAAACAGCGTGGGGTCCCCCCAAAACCAATACCAGACCCTTTTCCAAGCATGCAGACTGGCAGGCCAGGAATGGGGGGACGAGCAAATTTTAATAAAGGAATTGTCAAATAAGGTCTCCGTGTTTTTATTACTTTTTGAAACTTTTTTGGGTGAATGGGTAGGGTTACTATGTATCCCATACTCATTCACATAGGGGGGGCTAGGATCTGGGGGTCCCCTTGTTAAAGGGAGCTTCCAGATTCCGATAAGCTGCCTGCCTGCCTGCAGACCCCCACAACCACAGCCCAGGGTTATGGGGATGAGGCCCTTGTCCCCATCAACAAGGGGACAAGGTGCTTTGGGTGCACCCCAAAACACCCCCCATGTTGAGGGCATGTGGCCTGGTATGGTTCAGAAGGGGGGGACTTGCTTGTCCCCCCCCTTTTCTGGCTTACCAGACTGCATGCTCGGATAAGGGTCTGATATTGATTTTGGGGGGAAACCCCACGTCGTGTTTTTTTAACATTTTAAATGTCATTTCATTCAATTTTTTTTTTTTTTAAGAAATTCGATTTTTTTCTGAAGCATGTTCTATACATGCTACAGATGTGCCACTTTACAGACTAAGGGGACCCCCCAGGCACTATATTTAAAGGAATTTTTAATTTTTATTGTTGTACTTTAAGCATCATTAAAATCACTGCTCCTTTAAAAAACGATCTTTTAAAATAAAATAAAAATTTGCATCAATACATGTCCTCCAGGGCAGTACCCGGACCCGCATGCCCTTTTTATGGCCAATTGCTTGCATATAAGCTGTCAAAATTGGGACTTTTGATTTTTCAAGTTCGGGTCCCATAAACTTTAAATAGGGTCCACAGTTCGGCTCAGACCTTTTTCTCTGTTCGGAAGTTCTGATGCAAACTGAACAGGGGGGTGTTCGGCTCATCTCTCCATGTCCATGGTCCACGGTTAAGAACTGTTGCTCTAAACCAGGGGTCTCCAAAATATGACCCTCCAGTTGTTCAGGAACTACAATTCCCATCATGCCTAGTCATGTCTGCATGGGATGTGTAGTTCTGCAACAGCTGGAGGGCCGTAGTTTGGAGATCCCTGCACTATCAAATGTATCATGTAGGATTGTTTTAGCCATATTATACAAGAAATTAGTAAACGAAGCAGCACGTAGAATTGAACAGCTTACTATTTTGAAGTCCTGAGTTTTGACCTATGACCAGACAGACCTTTGCCTGTTGTCTTCAGCCTTTAGCTGTTTATGATTAACAGTGGCCTGGAATGTTTGATGTCACTTGTAATTCACTTTCTGTGTGTGCCCTGCAGCAGCACACAATGACAGATGTGTTGTTTTTAAGTCCTTGACTGATAGTTCAGAAAACAAGTCACTTAGCTTATTGAGTGCAGAAGTACACATTATATTAATGTACAAGGGCATGTGTGCAGAGATCATATTGCTTGATAACTGCAACAAAGTGCTAAAATGCCTATGTATCCCCAAAGTTCAATGTACTTCACAAACAGTGCCACAGCATTTTGTTGCACATTTGTGGTTATCACAGGGTGACACCTGAATGGACGGCACTTTGGCTGAATATGAATGTTTAGATTTCTGTGGACACTTTAGTGAACTTTTAAGAGTTTATAATCACATATTATTAAAGCACATATGTTTGTGACACTTTTGATTGGAGTGCCATTTAAAGTAGTTTTTTTTTTCCACTAATTTTGTATTATAGTGATTTATTTTGATGTAAATTAGTTAAAAGATTTATTAGCTATTTTTTTGGTGCATATACTGTATATTCCCACCTTAATTTCATCACTTTAAGAAGTGGAGCACTACACTTTAAAGTATATAATTTGTCTGGAAGTCTATGTGATATGCTTTTTGGTGTTACAAACATGTTATTGGTGGTTTTGGGTAGCTGCACAGGGAAATATTTTATATATGTCTAATGTGCTACTTTTGTCTAAAACAAATGGCTCACTTTTTAGCAAAAGAACAAAGCACAAAGCAGTAATTGAAGAGGCTCAGCAAACCCGTCTGACCAAGTTGTTTAAAACTATCCCCTGCAGCATGTATCATTTGCACCTTTGTACACGCATATCAAGCTGGGTGCGTAAATAATGAACATTGTGAAGCTAGATATCTTTAACGTGTCATTTTGACCTTGGTAATATAGTCAACAGATTTCATGACTTTTTCCTGAAAAGTTACTCTATAATGATATAATTATATTATCATCATTAGCATACCCCCAATTTGGGACTGCATTCAAATACACTGGATTCAGATAATCTAGGATTGAAAAGAACAGTATTTAGTGCTGAACTGCAGCCAAAAAATCTAATTTGAATTATGTGTGTTTGTGGTGCTGCTAAGAACTGCTTCAATAGTTTAAGGAAGTCCTTTAATCTTAAAGACATTGTGCTTATATACAAGCAAAGACAACAGCAGCTATGTAAAAGTAACCCTTTTCTTTGCCCATGCAGGGAAAGGTAAAGGGTCACCTAACTCCCCCTCCCTGCTTAGCAGCATATACTCAGCTTTCCTCGCTGCATTTAGTTCCTGGGACTGGGGAAAGAAAACTTTGAATTTTGAACTTTTAGAACTTACAGGGAGTGAGTCGCCTGCTTACCCATACTATCACATTGTTCCCAGCAGCTGAACAGATTGGTGGGGAAGTCAATAAAAGGAGAGTATATGCTTCTGGGGATGATGGGACGTACGTGACCCCTTTACTTTGCCCTGAATGGGCAAAGGAAAGGGTAACTTTAAAGTGGATGTAAACCCCAATTTTTTTTTTTTTTTATGTCATAATGTAGAGAATAAGATTTCCTTTCATTTGAGGCCTGAGCAATCCTCTTTTATTGTTCAGTTAGAGAAATCTTGACAAAGTCTTGAAAACTTTGTCAAAAAACGCCCCCTTTCTGTGAGTGACAGGTGATTTACATATCTCATGCACTAGCCTGAGACAGGTTATCATCAGATCACTGGATGTTCTACTCTGCCCAGCTCTGACTACATACATGTCCCTAAATCACTTGTCTGTCTATAGTCTGCTGACTGTTCACTGCATCCCATGATGAGAAACATCCAGTCAAAACACAGTAAAGCTGGGAGAGCTGGAGGGGAGGGGGATGTGAATTGTGAACTTTTTACACAGAATGTGCCTGTCTCAGGCTAGTGCATGATATGTAAATCACCTGTCACTCACAGCAAGGGGGCATTTTTGACAAAGTTTTCAAGACTTTGTCAAGATTTCTCTAACTGAACAATAAAAGAGGATTGCTCAGGCCTTGAGTAAATCTGTGTGGCAAGACTGAGCTCAAATGAAAGGAAATCGTATTCTCTACATTATGGCATCAAAAAATAAATACATTTTTTTGGGGTTTACATCCACTTTAAAGCATGTTAATATCGAGTTCCATTCCACAGATACCAAGTGTTCCTCTTTCTGTAGGAAAGTATCCTCATTTTGCAAGTTGATTGGCACATCTGATGTCTTGGGAAATGTGCAGAGGTGTCCAGTTTGTTGTACTTAAGCTCAACATGCTGCTTATGACTACTTGCATGATAGCATGATACCATCAGTTCTTAATTTCTGCACTCTATTACACTACACAGTTCTGTATAAAGACTTCCTTGTTGCAACAGATAACTGTACCACAATGTACATTTATAACTGGGGTCTATTTACTAAAGAATAAATACTGACAATGCTTAAGGAGAGACATAAAACTGTTATGCCACGTACACACGATCGGAATTCTCATCGGAAAAAGCGCTGATGGTTTTCCCGACGGAATTTGTCGGAAATTCGGCCAGCAAAATTCCGAGCCTACACATTGGAATTGGAGTTGGAGCCTACACACGGTCGCATTTTCCGATGAAAAGCTCTCATCTGTCTTTTTCTGGCCGGAATTCCGATTGTGTGTACGCGGCATTTGGGTGCTCATACACTGAACAGCCAACATGGGAGACTTGGTTATTTAGACCATGGGGGTTATTTACCAAACGCAAATCCACTTTGCACTACAAGTTCACTGCAAGTGCACTTGGAAGTGCAGTCGCTTTAGATCTGAGGGGGACATGCAAGGAAAATAAAAATCTTTAGCTTGCAGATGACTGGATGATAAAATCAGCAGAGCTTCCCCTCAGATCTACAGCGACTGCAATTCTAAGTGCACTTTCAGTGCAAAGTGGATTTGCCTTTCGAAAATGACCCCCCATATCTTCAAAGTAATGCCAGAGTCAAGAAGAAAAGTGAGTGAAATTTCACTCTTATAAAACAATATCTGATTGACAGTGTTGGGATAAAAATAAATACATACAGTTACCATTGGTGGTTACTATTTTAACGTGTGAGATCTGGAGATTAAAGTGATTCTAAAGCAATTTTTTTTTTTTAACCTTAATGCATTCCTCCTTAAGGTAAAAAAAAAAAAAAAAAAAAAACTGTACAACTTGCTGTGCTCCCCCCCCCCCCCCCAACTACCTGCATGAGTCCTCAATCGATCCAGCACTGTGCACGATTGCATCTCTTCTCTCCTTCTATTCCCAGGGACAGAGGCATTCGGAAGCCATTGGCACCTGCTGCTGTCAATCAAATGCTGTGATGAGGGATCGGGGGCAGAGCCGAGCTGTGCTCTGTGTTTCAATAGATTAAATCTGCCCCATAGCAAATGGTTTGCAATGGGACAGCTGGAGAAGAAGAGGAGCGGAGATTGTCGGCTGGGGATACCAGAAGAGGAGGTTTGGGACTGCTCTGTGTAATACCATTGCACATAGCAGGTAAATATAATATGTTTATTATTTTTATTCATTTAAAAAAATATGTGACTTTAGAAACACTTACAGGTCCATATACACATGAGATGATGATTAACTCCCAGTCTAGTCAGGTTAAGCTGTCCCTAGACATCAGAAAGGTCAACTGTGCAGGCATTATCTGACTACCCTCATGATTGCTACAGAGCACTCCATACACATGTAAGCTTGGATGAGCATATAGGTGACTTATATGTAGATAGCAGGTGGTAGAGCTTTGAGTAGGAGCTGGCTCTGACTTAACAGCAGGGTTAAAAATAAAGAATGTGGTGTGTTTTTAAGGAAATGACTGATCCCCAAAGTGGGTGAATGGCCAGCTCAGAAAAACTCCACGGATATGAAATCATTGTATGATCCTGCACACAACAGTCAGAATGGGACAGCATGTGACCTTCCCAGATACCACCTGGTCAAGCCATCTGGGAATGGAGGTCTGCTTGGTGTATGGATTTCTGCAAATGATTCAATTTTAAGACAAACTGATTTTGGTTAGTGTTTGAGCTTATGAAAGAAGTGTAGCGGTGTAGTTGCCACTAGTAACAGACAATCCACCAATTCACGCCGCTGCCAGACTCCATAGATCACTTGCAGAGACAATGAACAGTCTTTTGCTGTTTTTGTTTTATTGGGGGGGTGCAACTTGGTTGGGGAAAAGGGTATATGGGATGCCCATAGGATGTTTCAATTGCCATCATATTTTAAAGATTATACAGACTAGCACACATTTCAAGCCAGAAGATATGATGTGCATCTGTAACTGTTATGTTTCTCCTCCTGCATCTCGATGCAGACTGTTGCTCCTTCTCTGCTCAACTCCCGCAGACAATTTGCTTCCAAGAATTGCCCATTCAATACCGTGTAGATAATGAGGACATCACTTTCTGACCGTGTAGAAATTATGTTCCCAGAAACTTCTTTCGTCCTGCACAAAGCTTCTCCTGTAGTTCCCCTCCTGCACAAAACTTATTCTGAAGTAAAGTAATGTCACATCATCTTCTATGAGCAAGAAGGACCCACTGTGAATTAGTCCTTAAGCAGGCTCTGGTTGCCTTTCTGCTACTAAGCCCAAGGACTGCAGCACCTCTCCCCGGAGGCCTAGTAGTTTAGAAGCATTTCTTTGAATAGTGGACTACTGTTCCCAGCCAGCCCAACTTGCAAATCCTGTGCCCTCAGGCCACATCGATTTGACACAGATCCCCACAGTCTCTTCCTCTGATCCAGTATTCCCCATCATTCACTGTGTAAATGATGAAGACTTTGGTAATGACCGTGTAGAAGCAAAGTTCCCTCACAGACTTCCTGGCACATCCAGCCCTCCACTGTGGTAACACTCACCGACCTTTCACTGCCCTGAGTCCTTGATGGAGAACTTGACCTGACCATACGTTTCCGACAGCTTTACCTGCCCCTCTGCTCCAGGTGTTCATTATCAATGATCGTGTGATGAAAAAAAAAAAATTGCCAATGACCGTGTAGAGGCAAAGTTCCTTCACAGCTCTCCCCGGACTTCCTCCCGTGATCGGCACACCCCCCCCCCCCCCCAGTTGGGGGTGCCCTCCTGCTGCTGCCTAGTATTCAATCAATATTCAATAGTATTATATAGGAGGCCCGTCCCCTGCCAATACCAGTTGGGGGTTGGTCAGGGCTCCCACATGAGCTGCCTGCCACTCCAGTTCCAGGCCCTGCCCCTCCAGTTCCAGGCCCTGCCCCTCTTCCAGAACATTCTCCCTGGGAGCAGGGGAGGCACCTCATGTTCCTCATTCATTGTTCGATTGCGTGGTAACTAAACTTCATGAATAGTAATTCTTTCTATCTACCCAGGTAAAATACTGACAGACCGTGGTTCTTGACTGGGAGTGGATATTTGTATTTACTGTAAAATATATAAATGAAATAACTTCTTCTACATATTTGCTGATGTGGATTTATGCCAGCATCCACCAGTTTAAATATATCAAGGTTCCAAATATTGGACGGCACTATTAAACACACCCAAAGATGCCAATCTTATCTTTATAAAAATATTGCAAACTCATTATGCATTGTGCTTACTGTGATGTGTGCTCATTTCTGGTTCAGAATATCTCACAGGAAACCCTCTGTAGAATATATGCTTGTTAACTTTCAGAAATGCCCTGGTTCTATTTTTATCACAAGAAACCTTACTCATAGTATGTTGCTTTGTGGTAACACACATTAAAATGCGTGTTCTACCACAACACATATTAATGCACAGCTCTATGAGTGTTGCCATTAATCTTTAATGGCACTCCAAATCACATACCCAACCTACCACATTGCACATGCGCTTAACCACTTGCCTACCAAGCACGAACACCACCTTCCTGACCAAGCCATTTTTCAGCTTTCAGCGCTGTTGCATTTTGGAAGACAATTGCGCGGTCATGCAACGCTGTACCCAAATATTTCTATCATTTTTTCCCCACAAATAGAGCTTTATTTTGGTGGTATTTGATCACCTCTGCGGTTTTTATTTCTTGCGCTATAAACAAAAGAAGAGGGACAAGTTTGAAAAAACATTATATTTTTTACTTTTTATTATAATAAATATCCAATTTTTTTTTTTTTTTAAACAAATTTTTTCCTCAGTTTAGGCCGATACGTATTCTTCTACATCTTTTTGGTAAAAAAAAAAAAAAAAAAAATCGCAATAAGCGTATATTGATTGGTTTGCGCAAAAGTTATAGCGTCTACAATATAGGGGATAGATTTATAGCATTTTTATTATTATTTTTTTTTTTTACTAGTAATGGCGGCGATCTGCAATTTTTATCATGACTGCGATATTGCGGCGGACATATCGGACACTTTTGACACATTTTTGGGACCATTCACATTTATACAGCGATCCGTGCTATAAAAATGCATTGATTACTGTATAAATGTGACTGGCAGGGAAGGGGTTAACACTAGGGGGCGCTGCAGGGGTTAATATGTTCCCTATGTTAGTGATTCTAACTGTGAGGGGAGGGGACTGACTGGGGGAGGGGACCGATCGGTGTCCCTATGTACAAGGGACACACCATCGGTCTCCTCTCCAGTGACAGGACGTGGATCTGTGTGTTTACATACACAGATCCACGTCCTGCTCAGTTACTGGGCAATCGCGGGTGCCTGGCGGACATCGCGGCCGCCGGGTGCGCGCATCAGGTCCCCAGCGGCGGGCGCGCGCGCCTCCCGCGGCGCGCACCCCCTAGTGGAACAAAATGTTAGCGCCGTCATATGACGGCAGCCCTCCACAATAGCCGCACCGCTCCGCCGTCAATTGACAGTCGGCGGTTGGCTACAGGTTAAACACAACAAAATGCACGGATCCAAACACTCATGGTAGAATTTACTAAAACTGTGGCAGGCAGAATCTGGAGTAGCCATGCATAGTAACTACTAAAGTGATTGCGGTGAGCGTCCATGTCCTGTGCTTAATGGCTACCATGCTGCTTACTGAACACAAGAGGTTGCTCGCTCAGCACAGGCACCATTCAGAGAACCCTTTACATTTTCTGAATGAACACAAAGGGGTTTATTTACTAAAGGCATATCCACATTGCACTGCAAGTACACTTGGAAGTGCAGTTGCTGTAGATCTTAGGGGGACATGTAAGGAAAATAAACAGCATTTTTGCTTGCACATTTGGATGATAGAAATCAGCAGAGCTTCCCCTCATTTTGATCATGCCTCCCAACATTTTGAGATGGGAATGAGGGACACCTACCAGCAAACGTATGTAGGCATAGGGCACGCCCCCTGCCACACCCCCTTAAAGGAGAATGAACCCAAGAAAAAGGTTAATTAAATCCACAAGGGATTTTTTTTTACCACTACTATTCCTTTATGGCTTTTAAAATGTACAAATGCAGCAATTTAGAATTTGGATGAAAGGTTTAGCACTGGGAAACACTTTTTGAATACATATATATGGATCAGACCAAAATGAGGGACAAATGATGGGGAAAGAGGGACAGAGGGACATTGCTCCAAATCAGAGAAAGTCCCTCGAAATCAGGGACAGTTGGAAGCTATGATTTTGATTTTCCCCTCAGATCTACAGCCACTGCACTTTCAAGTGCACTTGTAAGGCAAAGTGGATTTGCCTTCAGTAAATCAACCCCAAAGTGTTCATTCAGAAAATGTAAACGCAATGTCACTGCTCTGCTTCTTCAGCTTGTCCAATCAGAAAACACTTAGCATTCATTGAGGAAATGCAAAATGTTCTGCCGAACGAAAAACCTCCTATTGTTCACAATGCAGCAGGGCATCTACTGTACTCAGCATGGGACCCCAAAGCTAATGGAGTGTGCCTTCTACAGTGATTTCCGGCTTACTCAGGGATCCCACAGGTATGGGACATGCCTACTTATAAACTATGTGTTGTGGTGTGCTGCATTGCAATAAAACATTTCAGGTGCATCAAAACTTCATTTTAGTGCATTGACAGACTGAGCATATCCTCTCTAAGGCTGCATTCACACCTGAGCGTTTTGTCGCCCTAAGCCGCCCTACGCCTGAAGCTACAAAACGTTCGAGGGGATAAAATACATTATTCTCTATGGAGATGGTTCACATCTCCACTCCATGTCGCCTGAAGCCGAACGCCTGAAGCTCAAACAAGTTCCGGACCCTTTTTTGTCGCGCGAATCGGGCAGATTTGGGCGTTTGTATCCCCATAGAACATAGCAACAAATGATGACAGTGATGATCATTTTTCCTATTGGCTATCAAGAAAAACGCCGAAGTTGAAAAACGCCTGTTACGCCGTATGCAAATGTGCAAAAAACGACGGTATTCGCGCGACAAAACGTTGGTAAAACCGCTGGTAAAAACGCTCGTTCCGCTACGCTCAGGTGTGAATGCAGCCTAATACATTGTTTTTTAATAGTTTGTTGATTGATGCCCTATTTACTTAAAAGAGAAGTGTGGGGTTCTAAAATAAAGAAACATGTATACTCACCTGTGTAGATGCAGCATTGATCTGATGCTGGAGGTGTCCCCTGCCTGCTCTACACTGAGAAATGATCGATCAAAGACCGCTGATCGCTCAGTTCTCTGGTCCACTCTGAACATAGAGCAGTGTCCGTCAGTCACTACTCTGTGCTCTGCCTTTCCAGCACTCACTGGGCTGTAGAGCGGCAGGATCAACTGACTCAGGCTTTTAGTGGCATGCTGAGAGGCTAAGCCAGCTGCTAGTCAGGCATTTGAGTGGATACTGACACTATTGTCGAGATCTCTGCAGAGCCCAGACCGGCTCTGTGACATCTGCTGAATCTTGTCCAGGCGCGAAGAACCAAGTGCATTGCTGTGAGCCACAGGAGAAGTATGGCCAATAGAGCTTTGGTTGTACTTCTCCTTTAACCAGTTCAGCCCTGGAAGGATTTACCACCTTCCTGACCAGAGCTTTTTTTGCGATTTGGCACTGCGTCGCTTTAGCTGACAATTGCATGGTCGTGCAACGTTGTACCCAAACAAAATTGATGTCCTTTTTTTCTCACAAATAGAGCTTTCTTTTAGTGGTATTTGATCACCTCTGTGGTTTTTATTTTTTTGCGCTATAAACAAAAAGAGCGACAATTTTGAAAAAAAAGCAATATTTTTTACTTTTTGCTATAATAAATATTCCCCAAAAATATATAAAAAAAAAATAACTTCTTCCACAATTTAAGCCGATATGTATTCTTCTACATATTTTTGGTTAAAAAAAAAAAAAAATTAAAAAACGCAATAAGCGTATTTTGATTGGTTTGCACAAAAGTTATAGCGTCTACAAAATAGGGGCTAGGTTTATGGCACTTTTAATTATTTATTTTTTATTGGTAATGGCAGCGTTGTGCGATTTTTATCTTGACTACAACATTGCGGCGGACAGATCGGACAATTTTGACACTATTTTGGGACCACTGAGATTTATACAGCGATCAGAGCTAAAATAGCCACTGATTACTGTATAAATGTCACTGGCAGGAAAGGGGTTAAACACTAGGGGGCGATCACGGGGTTAAGTGTGTTCCCTCAGCGCGTTCTAACTGTAGGGGGGATGGGCTCACTACGACATGACAGAGATCACTGCTCCCGATCACTGGGAGCAGTAGATCCCGGTCATGTTGCTAGGCAGAACAGGGAAATGCCTTGTTTACATAGGCATCTCCCTGTTCTGCTTCTTCTCACCGCAAGCGTGGGCCGCCGGTGAACATCGAGTTTGTGGGACCCGCAGGCACGCTCCCGCAGCGCGCGGCTGCCAGGTGGGCATTTCAAAGGGACGTACGGGTACGCCTTTGAACGTAAATGGTTAATACACATTGGAGTTGATTTACTAAAGAAAAATTCACTGTGCACTACAAGTGCACTTGGAAGTGCAGTCGCTGTAGATCTGAGGGGAAGCTCTGAAATTAGGGGAAGCTCTGCTGATTTTATCATCCAATCATGTACAAGCAAAAATGCTGTTTTTTCTTTTCCTTGCATGTCCCTCTCAGATCTACAGCGACTGCACTTCCAAGTGCACTTGTAAAGCAAAGTGGATTTGCCTTTAGTAAATTGTCAGTTACCTTTACTTTCTGGGCAGTGTAATATACTCAGATTTCCCCTCCTTGCCAATATATGTACAGTACATTGCTAGTATTGGGCATTGTAATATACATATGGGCTAATTTACCTGATATTGTTATTTGGCCCTGAGAACTGGTAGTTCACAGTATAGAGTTTTCTCTGAAAACAATCCATATTGTGTCCCCCATGTGTCATGCCCCCTAAATGTAAAAAAACAAAAACAAAAAAAAAAAAACTTTAAATGTAATCAAGTTTTTACTACGTTACAATCAACCTGGATCTTAGCCCTTAATAGAAACCTTAACATAACCCCTAATCTGTACTTATCTTGTTGGTAGAAAATATCAGCCACCAGTCCAGATTAGTGCTGAAAGCTCACTTTTCTGATCCTAAATTTACTTTGCCAAAATCTACAATGCTAAAAAAACACTGATTATTGTTTCTATAGAGAACAAGTTTCATGCCTATGCTTGTTCTCTTCAAACTTCCAGCCAGGATCAGTACAATAAAAATTCAGCATGTTCCTCTCAAATGATTTGATATGTAATGTGAATAAAGTCCCCAAGCATGTTATTCTCTACTTGGTATAATATCCCTTAGCACTCAAGGCAACTAATTACACAAATATTTCCCCAATCCACTTACAAGTTTGCAGTACATGGATAAAGAATGTAATGATGGAAAGTTTATACATCCGTTGTAGAAGTGTATTAAGGCCCATACACACAATCAGACTTTTTGACAACAGACATGCAAACACACATGCTCAGAACTAATGCAAAAGATCAGACAACAATACAGAAGGTGGCGGTAAAGAGAAGAAAAACCACGTGATTTGGTGAAAGTTGGCTGAAAAAGTCCTGCTGTGTGTATGCAATACAAGTTCACAACCGACGCCCTTTGTACAAAAATCCACGGGAAAGTTTGTACAAAGTCCGATCGTGTGTATAGGCCTTTACAAGCATTAAAAGGCATCGTTCACTTAAATGGGCTGCCCTGCGTGCGTGTGTCACCCAAAAAGAAGCTCCTTCTTCGGGTATTCCGTAATTGTCACACGAACCTGTCGGAACAAAATAGTTATTTAAAAAAAGACACAAGTCCATCGAGTTCAACCAATAAAATTATCCCTTAATTATCCTAAAGGGATAACGGTACTCAAACGTGTGTTGCGCATTGTGCATCACCACAAGATTTGGAATGCTGGGCAGAATCGCAGCAATTCTACCCACGATTCCAAAATGCAAAGTGTGAATGGAGCCTTACGTGTGCATTCAAGTTTAGGGGAAGAAGATTAGGGGTGGAGAGCGGCTGTTTAGCCACGAAACAAGCTCGTAAAACGCTCATGTTGTGCATTTTCAGGCATTCCCGTTTAAGTCTATGGGGCCAAAAACGCTCCAATCTGCCTGAAAAGAAGCTTGTGTACTTTTTTGAGCGACAGGTGTTTTGCTACAGGCGACAAAATGCTCAGATGTGAACAGGGACCATTGAAATGAATGGGATTTTGCTTGTTGAGTGTCTTGTAGCAAATCTTCTACTGCTCATCTATTTAGATATATATAGATATTGCAGGATGAAATAAAAACGGATCATTTCCCTTAAAGGGGTTGTAAACCCTCGTGGTTTTTCACCTTAATGCATTCTACGCATTGAGGTGAAAAACCTCTTGTAGTGTACACAGCGCCAGGGACGAGCACATCCGCTCCAGCTGGTGTCTCGGTTCCTGATTGGATAGCCATTGGCTCCCGCTGCTGTCAATCAAATCCAATGACGCGGGGGGCGTGTCCGGCTTTCTGTTTCAATGGGTCGCAGCAGCAGGACACTGTAGCATGCCCGTACAAGTGCCCCGAGGGAGAATTAATCTCATACGGGGCACTCCAGAAGAGGAGGGGCCAGGAGCGCCGCTGAGGGACCCCAGAAGAGGAGGAGCGGGGCCACTCTGTGCAAAACCAACTGCACAGAGGAGGTAAGTATGACATTTTTGTTTTTTTAAACACGAACATTTACATATCCTTTAAATGAAATGATAAAAATTGTAATCACACAATAAGAACTTTTCACCTATAGATGTTACCAGGGCAGATAGGGTTAACCTTTCAGAAACCTGACTAGCAAAAAAACAAACCAGCTGAACAAGCTTTTTTCCAAGTGTTTGTTGCTTATCCTTTATCAGGGCAACATTTATTTTCAAAGAGCAAACAAAACAAGGCAATTAAGACTTTTTCTTTTCTTTGCAGGGGTGACACTGTATAGAAAGAATCAATAGGAAGAATTTCACACTATCGGTTACATTTATTTAATGAGTATTAAACATATTTTACCAAAAACACCAAAAACTGGTCAAGCTTATAGTAGTTCTAAAGGCAGGAGTTTTTTTTACTATCTTAATGCATTCTATGCATTAAGACAAAAAGCGTTCTGTGTGCAGCAGCCTCCCCACCCCTAATACTTACCTGAGCCCCCTCTCAATCCAGCGATGTTGCACGAGAGCCTCAGCTGTCCAGGACCCTCCCTCCTCATTGGCTAAGACAGCAGGGAAGCACCATTGGCTCCCACTGCTGCCAAAGTCAGTGAGCCAATGAGGAGAGAGGGGGCAGGGCCGGGCCACAGCTCCGTGTCTGAATGGACATACAGAGCTGCGGCTCGTCTTGGGTGCCCCCATAGCAAGCTTCTTGGTATGGGGGGGATCGCTCCGTCGATCCCCCGCTGTGCAGGAAGATGACAGGTCTGTCTTGGCACTCTGTGCAGCGATGGACCTGTCAGAGCGCTGCTCTCCCCTATAGGGATCGGATGACGACGGACCGTAGAGTCCGTCGTCACCCGATCTGATCCGCAGACGGATGGAAAAATGGGATTTTCCTCCGTCACACTTTTTTGGATCGGAGCGGGTCGGATGTCACCACTGACATCTGTCCCTCCTTATGGGGTCTATGGAGGGTCCGTTCAGGTCCGCCTAAAAAACTGACAGGCGGACCTGAACGGACCGTCCGTGTGAAAGGGGCCTTACACTATCACCATATTATCTACAATTTGTAACAGAAGATACATATTATAATACATATAGAAAAAAAATGAGGCCCTAAGGCCAATGTAGCGCTAGAAAATAAGTGAAAATTAATATAAAGTGAAAAATGACAATATACAGCTGCTAGCACTTGAAGTCTAATACAAAAAAACTTCAAAATAGGTGCGATATACAAAGTAAATGCAGAGCTGGTGAACTTAATGATCAGTAAAACAAGTCATATAAAAACTGAAACAAAATTTCATTGAAAAAAAACAAGGTGAAAAAAGAAAACTAAAGCAAAGTCCCATTGGGAGCAGAAGTTTCTGGAGATGTTGTGGTTCTGTTTTTAACCAACAAACACTGTACCGCTTTCAAACCGCTTCTACTTTTGTAAGTGCAAGTCTATTTGTTTTATTAAACCCATTTTATACAGTATTATGCTATGGGAGCCTTTCTTTTTATGTTTTTTTTTTTTTTTTTGAGTACCATCGGCACCTGCTACAGTTCCAGGCAGCCTTTCAGGCCCGGTTCACACTGCTGCGGTGCGGGAGATCGCATATGATTCGCACCGCACTGCAGTTCAAATCATATGCGATCTCTGTGCGATGCAAATTCAGCCATACAGATAGTATGGCTGAATTCGCATCGCATTCGGCCCAAAATCGGGCAGGACCCTTTTTTTCGGTCTGCAGCAGAATCGGATCGCATGGTGTTCTCACCATGCAATCCGATTCCTGTCCGAGTTTGCAGATCGCACTGCGATATGCGAGCTGCTATGGGGGTGTCATTAACATTTCATTGATACTCCTAGCAGCTCGCATAGGGCAGTGTGAACTGCCGGCGGGAGACATGCGGTGCGGGAACCCGCAGTAGATTCGCAGCGTTCCCACACCGCAGCAGTGTGAACCCAGCCTTAATGGTCTTGGGGAGACCTGATCACTCCCTATGTTTGGTGAGATCACTGATTAGTCATTGTGTTTTGGTAAGCAGATTATTTTGTCACCTGGGTGTGGAGCCGGAAGCACTTATATGAAGGATTTCCTCACTGCAAGCTATCACTCCTATTTGGATGGGTGTTCATTGTTCAATATATGGACTCCGGCAAAATTAGTTTTTTTTAAAGTCAGCAGCTACAAATACTGCAGCTGCTGACTTTTAAAATAATGACACTCACCTGTCACAGGGTCCAGCGACGTCGGGACGCGATGCCGAACCGTCCCTCGGTCCTCGGATGCTGCCGCCGCCATCTTGGGTATGGGAATCAGGAAATGAAGCCTTGCGGCTTCACTTCCCGGTTCCCTATTGCGCATGCACGAGTCGCGCAGCGCAATAGGAATGCTCCGCGCTGTCTCTGGGACCCGTGTGTGTCCCAGCAGACAGCGTGGCGGGACAGGAAGTGGCGTAAACTCCCATTGGAGTCTATGCCCAGAAGTGGGTGCAAATACCTGTCTTAGACAGGTATCTAAACCTCCCCTCCCCCCTAAAAGGTGCCAAATGTGACACCGGAGGGGGGGGAGGGTTCCGATGAGCGGAAGTTTCACTTTAGGGTGGAACCCCGCTTAAATCCCAGTGGGACTTTGCTTTAGTTTTTTTTTTTTCACCTTGTTTTTCTTCAATTCAATTTTGTTTCGGTTTTTATAGCACGCACTTGTTTTACTGATGACTAAGTTTACCAGCGCTGCATTTACTTTGTATATCGCACAAATTATAATACACAAGGCCTGACTTGAAAAAGAGGGACATGTCCTGAGCAAAATTTTTTTTTTTATATATATATATATATATATATATATATATATATATATATATATATATATATATATATATATATATATATATATATATATATATATATACTCGAGTATAGGCTGACCCGAATATAAGCCGAGGCACCTAATTTTACCAAAAAAAAATGGAAAAACTTATTGACTCGAGTATAAGCCTAGGGTGAGAAACTGGGTTCCACTGGGTTTGTACACCAAATTTGGGGTTCCTAGCACCAAGAGGCCCCGAGATACAAGGCCCAAAAGGCGGGTCAGAAAATGTCATTTTCTGCTGCAGAAAAGTGCTTGACTCCAATATAAGCCGAGGGGGGCACTTTCAGCACAATGAATATAAATAAAAATAAATATATATAAAATCACCACCAATACAAACGGCATATTTTTTTAAATTTTTTTTCTATAATTTGTATTACAACATGTGTTCTATGAGATGAGAGCACATATAATTATCAATCAATAACCAGAATATATCTTCTTTGCATTTAAAATTCTGCTTAGCAAGCATAAGCGTGCACAGCCTATTGCATTAGGGTGTGCACCCCAAAGCTCAAAACACACATGCAAATTATATTAATATATATATGCAATCATCTGTCAGCACTGATTGGCAGCACTTATAGGTTGCACTAACAAATATTTACATGTGGCACTGGTACTGAAACAGATCCTATAGTACTGAAGTCCAAGTGGTCTGCTATGCAGCCTAAAAATAGTCTATTGATTCAGGGCCAGCCTTAGCAGGGAAACAGAAGCAGTCTCCAAGATATGCAAGAAAAAACAAATGCAGCCGCCTCTGAGTGTGTATTAATAAAAACACATAGTAACATACATCTAGGTAAACAAGGAAGGTTACATCTGTGGGTAAACGCTCTGTGGGGCATCCATTATACTGGTCAGTAGAAGGTTTGCTGTCTCAGCCGCTCTGTGGGCTCTCCCGGCCGGCAGGAAGAGGGTATGATGGTGGAGAGTTGGAGAAAAGCTTGGAACACTTCCTGGATCGCAGTGCTAAAGGGGATTACCTCACAGGCTTGATCACAACATGTTTCTGGGCTGGCGCACCCTGGTGTTGGGAGGAATGCACGCTCCTTTTTCAAGCTAGTCTAGGGTGCGCCAGCCCAGAAACATGTTTCGATCATGCTTGGTCTTGCCTTGCCTTTAGTTATACGATAAGCATATTTCTGGTGGTGCATTTGTTTTACTAAGGCCTGGTTCACACCTATGCAGTTGGCTTTTGATCTGTTTCTGCAGTGCTTTTTGAAGTGTGTGTTGCGTTTTTTTGCTTTTTTTGGCCATTTTGTTGTTGGGCAGATTAACCACTTCAGCCCCAGAAGGATTTGCCCCCTTCCTGACCCGGTCATTTTTTGCGCTACGGCACTGCGTCCCTTTAACTGACAATTGCGCAGTCGTTGTACCCAAAAAAAATGTATGTCCTTTTTTCCCCACAAATAGAGCTTTCTTTTGGTGGTATTTTATCACCTCTGTGGTTTTTATTTTTTGCGCTATAAACAAAAAAAGAGCGTCAATTTAGAAAAAAAAAAAAACGCAATATTTTGTACTTAAAAAAAAAAAAATGAAAAAAAATGTCTTCATCGGTTTAGGCCGATATGTATTCTTCTACATATTTTTGGTAAAAAAAAAAGGGAAAAGGTTAACACTAGGGGGTAATCAAGGGGTTAACTGTGTTCCCTAGGTGTGTTCTAACTGTGGGGGGGGGTGGGACTGACTAGGGATAGGAGACAGATTGGTGTTCCTATATACTAGGAACACACGATCTGTCTCTGCTCCCCTGACAGGTCGTGAATCTGTGTGTTTAATCCACGTTCCTGCTCTGTCAAGAGCGATCGCAGGTGCCCGGCGGATTGATATCCAAAGAATGGATGAGACTAAAGCAGCCCATACATGGAGCAAATTTCTTTCCTGCAACAACGGGTTGACAGGTGAATCCCTCCCCGCCGACTTTACCAGCGCTAGCTATAATGGCATGCAAAGTCCGGCAGGCTGCTTGTACCCAAGTTGATTGATCGATCAACTTGGTACATTCAGCCTGGCCATACATGGTTGGAATCTCGGCCAGCTGAGATTCCAATCGTCTGTGGCCGGTTTTAGAGGGCAGTGGTGTACTTACGGTGGTGCAGTTCACCAGGTATGAAATTTTTAGGGATGCTGCAGCCACCTGAAATTTCCTTTATTTATTTTTTGTGTTGCACAATGCTATACTACAACAGACCATCTGGGGGGGGGGGGGGGGGGGTACCAGATTTTATCCTGGGTACCAGATGTGCTAGGTACGCCACTGCTTCGAGGTTTATTTATAAACATAGGTGTGCACACAGGATTCCCCCAATTCCCCCCCCCCCCCCCCCCCCCATTTCCCCAACAGCATTTCCGGCTTTCCTCCTCTCCTCTCCCACTGGCTGCTGCTGTGGGCACACACAGGGGGATGTTTTAGGATGAGTGGGGAAAGGGGCCGGTAAATGTGTAATTTACTGACCCCTTCCTAAATTATCACGGTGAGTGATCAATGTTTGAGCTTTGGGGTGCACTCCCTAATGCAATAGGCTACGCACACCTATGTTTATAAAGTAGTGAATGTGACTTTCACCACACATTCACTGGTGGTGAATCCATCACTGTCATTTAAAACACATGCATCATGAAGATTCACTCACAGTGAATATTTGGTGAATGTCAGGTTAACTGCTTTATAACTATGTTACTTAGTCTTGGCCTACCTACTTGCACCTAGGAGTAAAGGCTACACCCAATGTACATACAAGACAAATAACAAACAACCACTAATGGGCTTTCTGTACAAAGATCATATGCTCTTTTACCTAATGAAGTCTGCTCAATGCTATGGGAACATTTTCAGACAATGCAGATAAACAGTGAACACTGCGATTCCAACTATTGACAAGGCAGTATAACTTGTCCTGTTGAGTTTGTGTAACATCTTGCCTGCACCATTGTTAAAGTGGTGTCTCCCCCCCCCCCCCAAAAAAAAATAGCTTAAAATTCCTAAAAAAAATTAAAATAAAATAGGAATTTTTTTTTTAACTCCCCTCTAAATGCCTGTTGCTAGGGGGTCCCTCGTAGTCTGCCTCTTTCAGTGCCTGGGCTGGTGATATCACTTCCCCTCGGCGCAGTCAGTCATCTGGGACACGTGACAGGTCCCAGATGACTGCGCAGCGTATCACGGCGCGCGGGGTGCTCGCGCATAAGCAGCCACAGCCGGGTGCCCACAGTAAGAATGCCGGCACCACCGAGCAGAGCGGGGAACGAGGGGGGGCTTCGTTCCCCCTCATCGCTGGACCCTGGGACAGGTAAGTGTCCGATTATTAAAAGTCAGCAGCTGCAGTATTTGTAGTTGCTGACTTTTAAATAGTTTTTTTTTAAGGGGCACCCCACTTTAAATTTAGGTTCCATTTATTCTGTTGGAAGAAGAATTCAGCAGCACTGCATGTAAAGGTCACTGTGCACCCCAGGGGTGATCTTCCACTATCCAGTAATACATACCGCCCAACTTTTTGAGATAGGAACGAGGGACACCTATGAGCAAAAGTATGTAGGCATAGGCCTCAGGCTCTGGCCTAGCAGCCCGGGGCAGCACAACACACATCCACCCAGAAAACTTTGGTTAACCCTTATTATGTTTATTAACCACTTCAGCCCCGGACCAATTGGCAGCCAAAGGACCAGGCCCCTTTTTGCGATTCGGCACTGCGTCGCTTTAACTGACAATTGTGCGGTCGTGCGACGTGGCTCCAAAACAAAATTGGCGTCCTTTTTTTCCCACAAATAGAGCTTTCTTTTGGTGGTATTTGATCGCCCCTGCGGTTTTTATTTTTTGCGCTATAAACAAAAATAGAGCGACAATTTTGAAAACAATGCAATATTTTTTGCTTTTTGCTATAATAAATATCACCAAAAAATATATAAAAAAAAAATTTTTTTCCTCAGTTTAGGCCGATACGCATTCTTCTACATATTTTTGGTAAAAAAAATCGCAATTAGCGATTATTGATTGGTTTGTGCAAAAGTTATAGCGTTTACAAAATAGGGGATAGTTTTATAGCATTTTTATTAATATTTTTTTTTTTTACTAGTAATGGCAGCGATCAGCGATTTTTATTGTGACTGCGACATTATGGCGGACACATCGGACATTTTTGACACATTTTTGGGACCATTGTCATTTATACAGCAATCAATGCTATTTAAATGCATTGATTCCTGTATAAATGACAGTTGTAGTGAAAGAGTTAACCACTAGGGGGAGGGGAGGGGTTATGGGCTGTGACGTGTGTGTTTTTTTTTTACATTAGGGGGCGGGGCTGACGTCTGACGTCATTGATCGGCTTTCCCGATGACCGGGAACAGCCAATCAATGACAGGCAGAGTAGGAAGCGCGGGGAGAGGTTTGTTTACACATACCTCTCCCCGTTCTTCAGCTCCGTGACCCGATCGCGGGACACCAGCGGCGATCGGGTCCGCTGGTCCCGCGGCCGGGGTCACGGAGCTCCCGACCGGGTCGCGGCGCGCGCGCGACCCACGGGCAGGCATTTAAAGGATCACGTACAGGTACGTGATTTTGCCTGCCCGTGCCATTTTGCCGCAGTAAATCTGCGTTAGGCGGTCGGGAAGCGGTTAACTCCTTCATTTCATTCACTTAAGCCCCATACACACGGTCGGATTTTCCGATGGATTCTGTCCTATCAGACAATGTTGTCGGAAATTCCGACCGTGTGTAGGCACCATCGGACAGTTTCCATCGGATTGTCCGACGGACAAAGTCCTATCTCCTGCTGGATAGATTTTTTGACAACAAAGTCCGATCACACCAATTCCGATCGTGTGTAGCGAATTCCGACGGACAAAGTGCTACGCATGCTCAGATCACATTACAAGACCAAAGCTATTGGCTACTAGCCTCTACGTAGTCCCGTCGTAGGCAACAAACGTCACCACGTTCAGAATGATAGGATTTTCCGACAACTTTGTCCGACCGTGTGTACGCAAAACCAACATCGGACAAAGTACGACGGACATGATCCGACGGACCTGGTCCTCGGATAATCCGAGCGTGTGTATGGGGCTTTACTGTACCTTTTTTTTTTTTTTTACCATTTTTAATTTCACGTTAGCTTTTGCAATGCCGAATAAATGAGCTTGTAGGGGGTGTGCACTTTGGCATCTTTATCTTGAGTGCCAGAGTCTTGTGCCATCACTGGTGCCATCACTTTTTCATCCTTTCCTGACATAAAGCTTCACAATGTCATGAAGCATTCTGATGACAGTTTACCTTGGCATTCTGCAGTCTCACAGACACACCCCTGCCACGCCCCCTTGAAGGAGAATTATACAAAAAAAAAATATGATTGGTTAAACCCACAAGTGTTTTTCTTACAACTACTATTTTTTTATACTGGTTTATGAAATTTACAGATGCAGCAATTTAGAAATTGGATGAGAGGCTTAGCACTGGGAAACACTTTTTAAAAGAGAAAAAGTGCTTTTTATTTACAATGTGATATAGATAGTTGTCTTGCGAGCTACCAATGAAGAATGTTTTAAACGTAAGAGAACCAATCCACAGCCGCTAAGCATATTCACACTCCCATAATCTGTGTATAAAATATTAAAAATAAACAAATACAGCGCTATGTGATATATCACTCAGGTGAAAAAATATATATCATTGCCGTGGGCGATGCACGAGTGAATGTTGGAGCAACTTGAATTCCCAAACAAAGAATATAAATGGTGAAAAAATATAAAAATGGCCTGGTCATTGAGCAGCCAAATCTTCCGGGGCTGAAGTGGTTAAATTGAGGATACCAACATTGGATTACACCTGGGGGATCCTGTAAATCCTGCTACTTAGAGCCCAGAGGTGGTTCAGCTGCTGTTGTGAAACAAACTAAATTGGAGGTGCAGTCACATGGGGGGGGGGGGGGGCACGTGTGTGAAGTCACAGTTAATATTATTTGAATCATCATCACAGAGTGACTTTATGGGACATTATATTATATATATATTTTCACTGTGGACTTGCTGAAAATAAGTTTGGAATATATATATATATATATATATATATATATATATATATATATATATATATATATATATATATATATATAATATCTTTTTTTTTCCTCATTGCGGACTTGCTGAAATTAAGAATCTTTGATATTTTGATGTTTACTTCATTTTTTTTTTATATTTCTTTCACTGTGCACTTGCTTGACAACAAGTATTTAATTTTATATATTTTTTCACCATTTATATTCTTTGTTTGGGAATTCAGGTTGCTCCAACATTCACTCGCGCATTGCCCACGGCTTTTTATTTACAACTATATAGGTCAGACCAAAATGAGGGACAGATAAGGAGGAAAGAGGGACAGAGGAAATTTGTTACATATCAAGGACAGTCCCTCGAAATCAGTTGGGAGCTATGGAGATAGACGTGTTCGCTTTACCCATTTGTTAAATAGACCTTTTGTAAGGAGAAAAAATCAGCAATGTTTTTTCTTTCTTTGGCCCCTAGGTCATAAGAGGGCCAATGAGAGCTGCAGAGCTGGAGGCGTGCTTCTGTGTGTCTGTGTAAATCCAGGAAGTGAACAGTCAGCAGCTTCAGCTGCCCACAGTTAAAATGGCTGCAGCCAGACTCAGTGGAGGGAGATTTCTGCAGAATATTTGGCAAGTACAGAATCACAGTATATATAAAATAATATGCAAAGCGGTTGAAGGGAAGCTTCAGAATGGCAAAGATGTTTTTATTACAAATTATGTGAGCAGACTGCAGTTCCTCTTTAATGTCTCCTGATTCAACTGTTGTATGATGACCTGAGAGTGACTGAATTACACACTGCACATCCAACATGCCTATTGTCATCTATAGACTGCAGAATGCCAAGGTAAACTGTCATCAGAATGCTTCATGACATTGTGAAGCTTTATGTCAGGAAAGGATGAAAAAGTGATGGCACCAGTGATGGCACAAGACTCTGGCACTCAAGATAAAGATGCCAAAGTGCACACCCCCTACAAGCTCATTTATTCGGCATTGCAAAAGCTAACGTGAAGTTAAAATGGTAAAAAAAAAAAAGGTACAGTAAGGCTGCTTTCACACTGGGGCGTGCGGGGCGGCGACGGTAAAGCAGCGCTATATTTAGCGCTGCTTTACCATCGTTTTTACCCGCGGTATGCGGCCGCTAGCGGGGTGGTTTTAACCCCCGCTAGCGGCCGCAAAAGGGTTAAAAACCTCCGCAAAGCGCCGCTGCAGCGGCGGTTTGCGGGCGGTATCCCCGCGGTTTCCCATTGATTTCAATGGGAAGGAGCGGTATAGGAGCGGTAAATACACCGCTCCTTCACCGCTCCAAAGATGCTGCTAGCAGGACTTTTGTTGCGGTCCTGCTAGCGCACCGCTCCAGTGTGAAAGCCTGCCGGCTTTCACACTGGAGTGAATGGGGCCGGTTTTTTCAGGCGGTATACAGGCGCTATTTTTAGCGCTGTACCGCCTGAAAACCGCCCCAGTGTGAAAGCAGCCTAAGTGAATGGAATGAAGGAGTTAATAAACATAATAAGGGTTAACCAAAGTTTTCTGGGTGGATGTGTGTTGTGCTGCCCCGGGACCAATCACCTTATTACCAGGGACCACCGTGAGTAGCTGTAGCAAGTACCAGAGCAGTATTCTCACCAACCGGGGACGGTAAAGAATTGGGAAACTTCAGCAGAGCTTCAGCTGACGCTTGCAGAGCAGTCTTGTGTGCCAAGCCAGTGACCGAGAAGGCCAGTGGGGTGACACTTGAAGAGTATCTGTGAGTGCCAAGCTAGGGACCCAGAAGAGACGCAGGGGTGACGCTTGAGGAAGATACTCAGTGAGAAGATTGGAAGAGCTCAGGAGATGATCCAGTGGCAGTGGATCAGCGGGTCTAGGTGATAGACTGAGGGCCCAGTTGAGTGAAGATCTAAACAAGGAGATTGTGGAGGAAGTGAAAGAGTTCACTGCAACCTTTGTTAGAAACTGTTCAAGGTTGTTGCCATAGGAGACAGAATGGCAAGCCATGCAATATGCAGGGCGAACATGGGGGAGTATGAGGGGAATGCTGCTTTATCTTGCAGGTTGCGATTGGCTCCGGCAGGCTAGCAACAGCACCTGGTTGGTGGAGGCAGCGGGCGTTCTAAAAGCCTGCGAAACCGGAGCTTTTAAAAGAGGGGACCGTCCGGCCATTACCTCACTCTGAAGCAAGACCGGGACTCCTGCAGAGCTGACAGAATGGAGCGCGGTGCGTCCAGGGAGCGAGAATGCCTGCTTCGCCGCCTGATAGAGAAGGCGGAGGGCTCAGGAGGGGAGGAGTGGTTACAGCAGTGCCTGGAGGCCGGTCCTAACGTTGCCCCGCCTGGTCCGTCCCCTGTCATGGCCGCCGGTCTCACTGAGACAAAGATGGAGGAGCCCACAGCCTTCATGCGCAGTCCGCGCCAGCAGCCACTGAGGGGGAAGAAGAAAGCAAAGTCCTCTGCTTCTCCTGTCCCTCGGAAGAAGGAGAGAGCCAGCAGCATTCCTCTCAGGAATGCCACCTCTAGCCAGGAGAAGCGCGGTCAGCCAGCAGCTTCCTGCAACCTGAAGGAGGGGAGTTCGCCTAGTGGTGAGACATGCTACAACATCCCTGTTAATGATTTGCATTTGTTAGTGGCATCGTTATCCAGCCTTGTGAATGATCTTAAAGGGGTACACACAGGTGGTACTGAGGCAAAGGAGTCAGAGGAGAAAAAAGATTTATATGCTTTTCATAGGATGCACACAAGTGGTGCTGGTTTGGATCTAAATACAGAAGCACATATATCTGGTGCTTTCCCTAATCCTAAATTTGACAATAGCATTAAAGGGGCACAGCTGTCTGGTGCTATTTTGCAGAACACTGCTTATGGTGGTATTAAAGAAACTAATGGCGCACAGTATCATGGTGGTTTTCAGGATAACAGTAATAACGCTGTTTTTGAGAGGGCACACTTCAGTGGTGCTATTCAGCAAGCTAGTGATGGCGTGCGTGTGGATGCGGTTAGCCCAGTGTGGCGACAATTGTCGGAAGCACGCGAAGATGCTGCGAAGGTGCCAGCATGTGGTGGTGGGGTGCTGCCTCACGCAGGCAGGCAGGCACATGAATCAGGCATTTGCTTCTCCGCGGGCAGCGAAGTCGTCATTTAGGCTCCCTAAGCCGTGCGACATTTCTCCTTTTGGGTTTTCACTTGTCAGATTCTGTCAAGGATAGGATTTGGAAGGGAGAATTTATTGATCTAATGTCATTGTTGCCAGCTTCCAAAGAATTCATGGCTAAAACTGATAAACGATCGGAGGAGAGGTCTGAGGAGGATCGCAGGAAATCTGTTCCAAAAACGTTTCAGAATTGGCTGCAGGCCTTTTGCATTTATGCAGCCGTTTCATTTTCCTGAAAAATGTTCAGGGCTTTTCCAACATGTAGATATTATTGCAGAGGCTTTTCGCCACTTTGGAGGTATAGCATGGTTCACATACGATGAGAACTTTAGGCAAAAGTTGGCTGTTCACCCAACGTTGCAGTGGGGTTGCAAGGATGTGGGTCTGTGGCTGAACCTAATGCTGCCACAGAAGCCGCAATTTGCACCCCGGGCAGTGGCCTCGCAGAATAGTTTTAGCAAAGCTTGCTGTTTCGCCTTCAATGAAGGGCAATGTAAATTTTTTGCAAATTGCAGATATAGGCACGAGTGCTCTTACTGCAATGGTGCCCATCCAGCAAACAGGTGTTTTCGGAAGTCGGCAGCGTCTTCCTCTGCAGCGGTACCTAGAGAAGCAGGAGGGAAAGGCCAGGACGCCAGTGAGATTATCAAGCATGCAGCCATGGCTAGAGCGATACCCAGACCGCACGATGGCCCAGCTGCTAATTGAGGGTTTTACTGCAGGTTTTCTGGTCCCTTTCTTTTCAGCTTCCGGGTGCGTCCTGGTTGAGAATTTGCGCTCTGCCAGGCTGCACCCTGACATTGTTCAGGAGAAAATTGATAAGGAGGTCGCGGAGGGCAGAGTAGCAGGCCCTTTCGACCTAACTCCTTTTGAGAATTTTCGCCTCTCTCCCTTGGGAATTGTTCCCAAGAAGGAACTACTCATAGATCACCTGTCCTATCCAGCAGATAGTTCACTGAATGATGAGGTCTCAGGGGTATCTGCCCCTGTGTCTTATGCATCATTTGATGAAGCACTGATGCTATTACGGCAGTTTGGGCAGGGAGCTTTGTTGGCAAAGGCGGATATCAAGTCTGCCTTCCTGCTGCTTCCCGTGCATCCGCAAGGTTTTAATTCCCTGGGTTTTCATTTTCTGAATCATTTTTATTTTGACAAATGCCTGCCAATGGGCTTTTTCTTATCATGTTTTTATTTTGAGGCCTTTTCTACATTCTTGCATTGGGTAGTGTCGCAATGCCTACTGGAAGGGGTTTTTTTGCACTATCTTGATGACTTTTTGTTCATTGGTCCAGTGGACTCCCAGTTATGTTCCAAGTCACTGGATATCTTTTTTCTGACATGTGCCTCTTTCGGTATCCCTATCGCTCATGAGAAGACGGTTCTTCCGTCTTCTACAATTGAATTTTTGGGCATCACGATCGACTCTGAGCGAATGGAGTTTAGACTGCCTGAGGAAAAATTGCGCCTTATGAGATTGTTGATTTCAGTGTTTTTGTCAAAACGTAAAGTGTTGTTGAAGGAAGCTTAATCCCTGTTGGGGCTTTTTGCATTCGCAGCCAGGGTCATTCCAATTGCCAGGATTTTTTCAAGGCGTTTTGCCTTGGCTACAAGTGGCTTGAAGTCTCCGTATTCACACGTTCACCTGTCAGCGAATGTCAAGGAGGACTTGAGGGTTTGGGATTCCTTCCTTTCTAATTTGAATGGCTCCACAGTGTGGCAACAATCTCTTACTGACATTTTCAATTACATTTCTTTACAGATGCGGCTGGTTCATCAGGTTTTGGAGCTTTCCTGGACGGCCGTTGGTGTGCTTCAGGATCTGTCCCCGCTCACTAGATTTCAGTTTCCAGCTGTCCTTGCTTCTTGCCTTAAACGACTCAATCTTGCAGGTTTAAAATTTTCATCCCACTCCTTTAGGGTTGGGGCCGCCACTGCGGCCAATCTGTTGGGTTTCCCCCCGGAAAGTCAAAAGAGGGTCGGTAGATGGGCTAGTGATAGGATAAAATTTATGTTCGCCCAGAACTGTTAATGCTATGATTTTGTTTCAGATCCAGCTACTGATGCAATTTGGATCGTAGGCCACTCCTACATTTTCTGGGCTGGTAAGCAGGCTTCTTCTAGGGTCTACTCATGTAATTTGGGTTTGGACGATATTGCCTTTACAGTCTTTTGGTCGGGCATTCGGGGTCTAAGATGGCGTAATCTTAGAGGCCATCTGATTTATTTGGCTTCTATCTGGCTGCCTCCTAAAATACTGGTTATTCACTTGGGGGCCAATGATGTTGGCAAAGTTAGGACCTGGGAACTGCTCTGTGAGATCAAGAAGGATCTTTACGATTTTAAGCTACTGTTCCCGGGTGCTACCTTGGCCTTTTCGGAGATGATCCCACGGCTTCTTTGGTCCCCTTGCGGTAACCTGTTCTATGTGGTGTGATATTGGGGGTTCTTTAGCGTCTGTGTAGAGCACACCAGTGAGCAGAGTCCATGCCAGTCATGCGTTTAAGGGCTTGTTGGCCCACTTTTATTAAAAGAAAGGAAGAAAAGAAAACAAAGTTCCATAAATGAAAACAAAAGATCCCTCGCAGGGGGTTTGAACTGCCAGCAACAAACAAAAGGATATTCAGCCTCCTGGCTTAAACATGCAGCATTGCAAAATACCGAGCCACCTGGCTCTCTTCAGCAGCGGATGCACCACTGCTCAGGCTCCCACATGGAGCTCTCCTGACTTCTGTCAGCAACCTCAGACTCAGGTCTCTGGCTAGTTCCGTGCACACCTGCACTCTCTGGGTCCTCCCTTGCAAGCCTGGACTCCTCGGGAGGGTGGAGCCCAGAATCATGGTCAGGTGTCTACAAATAGCCCAGCACACACCTGACCAGTCAGTGTGCTGGGGGATCCCAAAACCCGGATCCAGGATTGGGGATTTCATCCCACCCGGATCTCTAAGAAATCCCCGGGCTCCAGGTCCCAAAGTGGATTTTAATAAACATGGAGGAAACTGAAAAGCCAGTTTCCTCCCAAATAAACAAACACCCTGGAGCCCCTCAACCCGCCTGGTTGAGAACCCTGCATCATTTTGCTGGTGGGGTACCACACCACCACAGTGGATAAGATTAGAAGGTGGCTAAATCGAACCATTCATAATTTGAGAATTTCCCTAGGCGGTGTGTCATTCCGCCATCTAGAGCTGGAAGGTTTTTCCCAGGTTTATTCAGGCAGGATCAGGTCCATTTGTCTGCAATAGGCCTTGGTGCCATGGTGTTGGGGGGACCTCAATCAGGAGCGTCGCTCCTGACTTCGGTCGGTGGGGATTAGTCGTCCCACCGCTTTGTCTGGATGGACACTGTGGAGTAAAACAAAAATTTAATTTTGTTGGGTTATAGCCGAGATGGCTAAATGTTATTTAATTTTAAGGTTACCCCTTGACCAACACCAGGGCCAGAAAAAAAATCCAACAATAAAGTTTTTGTTATAAAGAATTGAAATGTGTCTGTATTTTATGTTATGGTAATGACTCCTTAATGCTAGCCCATGTCTACACATGCAGATATGGTGTCCAGCTGGGTGCCTTTCCCTGCATGGCTGTCTACCTATAGAAGTCTCAGAGTCTGCTAATTAACATTGCAACTACTAAAGGGTGTCCTGGCCCTAAACCCTCTCTCCCACAGTTCTGTTTCAGAGAAAATAAATCTCTTTGCATTCAAGCAGTGTCTGGCGCCCATTAATCTACCTTGCATTGCACCCACCATGCCTCGTAACCCACTCTACACAGAAGGATGTCAGTTGTCCCTTAGGCTACTTTCACACTGGAGCGGTGGGGGCGCTGGCGGTAAAGCGGCGCTATATTTAGCGCCGCTTTACCGGCGTTTTAGCGGCGCATTGCGGCCGCTCGCGGGGTGTTTTTACCCCCCGCGAGCGGCCGAAAAAGGGTCAATACCGCCCGCAAACCGCCGCTATTGCGGCGTTTTGCGGGCGGGTTCGGCGCGCTCCCCCATTGTTTTCAATGGGACCGGGCGCTATAGGAGCGGTAAATTTACCGCTCCTATAGCGAGCCAAAGATGCGGCTTGCAGGACATTTTTGAGCGTCCTGCAAGCGCACCGCTTCAGTGTGAAAGCCCTCGGGCTTTCACACTGAAGGAACAGCAACAGCTGTTTCGGGTCGGTTTGCAGGCGCTATTCTTAGCGCAATAGCGCTTGCAAACCGCCCCAGTGTGAAAGGGGCCTAACTCTGGAGGTCACCATTAGGCCTGGAGAGGCTCAGGACTTGGCTACATATGGAAAGGGTCAGGGACCAGCAGGTTGTGTTTTTGGTTCCATAGACTTCAATGGATCAAAAACGTGTATTGAAAAACGCAAAATGCACCTGAAGTATGCATCAACTGCAGCCTGCATAGGTGAGAACCAGTCCTTACATACACCCAGAGAAGTGACTTGCATCAGGTGATATACACAGAGATTAAACAAATCATCCTACATAAGTTGTACCTGTTTATCTCCAGCTCCTCTCCTCTGAGGTGCTCTAAAACACAAAGGCCTTTTCGCAGCTCAAGGGGGTGGGGATCTGAGTGTAATCTAAAATCTGATACAGTCTCATAGCTCAAACCACTTCTGTGCTCTGGAGGGTGAGGGTGGGTGGTGTGGAGTTTAGAGTTGGCCACAAATGTAAACCTAAACTTCTCATCCCCTTCTGTCCTCTGTGCCATTCACAAACTAGTATTACTATTCTCCCACAAAGCATTCTGTGAATGACTAGAGGAAAACTCGTCATTCAATTGCTCCTCCTCCATGCAGGGAAAGTGATGCATTGTGGGAGAATAATATATGCGAAAAGGGCAAGCGTGCAGTCAACTGAATTGCAAAGAGGGCGGGCGGGCAGTCAATGCAACTTATCTCAGTAGCAGCCAGAAAAGAGCTGCTCAGTAGAGTATCCAAATGGAGAAGACACAACAGGGAAGATTTTCAGCAGACGCAGCTGCCTGTGTTTCATCAGATTTGGGGACCTGTCAGATTTTGTAATGGAAGTGATGTTCCGTCACAGCCATCTTGGTACACCCCACATCGGCCGCAGTAAGGATACAGTGTGAAGGCGACATGCGGACATCTTGTTACACCCACAGAAGTTTTGCATTTCACACTTATTTTTAACAGTACACAGAGCTTATATAGTGAAATACAGGATTTAAAAATCCGTCTTACTGTTTAGATGTTGAACTTTAAAAGCAGCGGCAAGCCTGCTGATCTCACAGGTTTGCTAATCTGACAGAACACGGCTGCTTTGAAAAATCAACATCAAAACAGTCTTACGGATTTAAAAATCCTGTATTTCACTATATAAGCTGAGTTTACTGTTAATGCAAGACTCCGGTGGGTGTAACAAGATGTCCGCTTGTCGCTTTCTCACTGCATCCTTACTGTGGACAAGTGTGGGGTGTACCAAGATGGTGGCATCGGAACGTCACTTCCGTTACAAAATCTGACGGGTCGTCTAATCTGATGAAACACCTGCAGGTAATAAGATATGCACATTTACACATACCGATAACTGTTTTTGCTGCTGTATCCCCTCCTAAAAAGTAGTAAACGTCAGATTTAATTCTGCTATTTGTCCATGTTGCACAGTACTAGAAGCATGTTTCTGGTACAAAGCATTTTTTTTACGCCGGTGGTAAGCAATTTTTCGCAGGCAAAGGCTGGTGTTAGCGTTTCAATCATCACGGCACCATGGTTGATATGGTGTCAGGGCGATCGAAGCGCATTGTTACATTCTAATATATAATGAAGTGGTTCAACTCACCATAATGCTGAATCAGTGGGAGCCCTGGGCATGTCACTTGCCACATCTCCTGCCACCAGATGCAGCTTGTCACGCTATGATGATATTTGAAAAAAAAAGTGTTTATCCTTTTTATTTACATAATAGTAGCTTTTATTGAAAAATGAATGTGGGGCAGGATCCACACTGTCAAACTGATAGCATAGTCCTGCAGGTTACACTGGGTCAATGTGGGTCTCAATGTGTAATCGTCAGCTCTGTGACAGTTGGGTTCTGTTTATCAGGAATATACAGAGCCTGCAGAATCAGGGCGGGAGGCTGTCACACACAAGGGTAAGGATCATTTTTCCCACTGTCCATCACACTATTCTATCATAAATTCTATTCTATTCTATCATAAATTCTATCATAAATTGTAGATATAGTCATTTGTCAGCAGTGGTCTCCTGAGACTGGAAAGTTATTTCAAGGGTTCCTGAAAAGCTTGAGAAAAGATGGTCTAGCATAGGGTTGCCACCTGTTCGTGATTCACCTGGACAGTCCTGGTTTTGAATCGTGTGAAACCCGGACACACTATTTAGACTGGGCTGTGGCTCCCCCAAGTAACCAAGATAGTCACACACATCTGGGAGCTGCGGACAGCTTCCTGGGGGCAAGTTCAGCATCACTGGGTGGCAGGACAATGTTGGCAACAGCAATTTGACCACACCCACTCTTCGCTGCGGCACGCTATGTGCACCACATTACTACTTTCCTTAGGGCACCCAAAGGTGTCCCAGGCCGCTAATGTGTTTGTGTTTGGCTTGAAGGAAAGGTGGCAACCCTAGTCTAGTGGTTCCAGAAAAATCAGTTTTACTTACCTGAGCCTCCTGTGCCGCAGGCTCCTCTGTGCTGCTAGGTCGGTCCCTGCTGCCTGTTCATCCCTATGATATGGCAGTCTGATATCCTTTGATGTAATGCTGGGCCCCTAGCTCTGCATTGGCTTTGAGAACGCAGAGGGACAGTCTACATCCAGGGTGGCATGGTCTTCTGGCGGAATAGAGGGTTCAGTGCTGGATTAAACTCTATGGAGGCCCCTAAGCAGTTGAAACCTTGAAGCCCCCCTTGTAGGTTTCTGGAGGTTTTTCACGTGCGCTCTTTAGTGGGATAACATTGAACTAAGTTGCGTGCACGTCGGCTGCTAGATGGAGATGACCATCACTACTGTACATTACGTGTATACACGTTAAGCCAATTTTTTTACAAACTGACAGCTGAAAGAAGATGAGCTTTTAATAGACAAACTGTAATATGAGCCTGATGTCCATGGTTTATGTACTTTAAGTTGTTATTTGGTACAGTATTTTCATTTTAGCCCTGGTTCAAGTGCGGCTTTGAAATCCTGCTATGTCAGCGCGATTTTAAAGCTGCCCAATCAGTGTGATTTAGATCTTCGATTTCATTGTGGCTTACAACTTCATTGAACAGAAGACAATGACACATTGAAGTCACAATGAAATGGCAAAAAAGTAGTGCAAAAGCCTTTTTCAAAGTCGCTGCGACTTGAGTAGCACAGATTTGAACGGTTCCATTGCCGGCAATGGGGTGCAACTTGGCATGCGACTTTGAACTGTCAAATAGCATGACAAATCGCACTGGTGTGAACCAGGGCTTAAAGACTTTAAAGTGTTACTAAACACATGAGTAAAATCAGTCTGTATATGCAGTAAAACATGCTTGTTATACTCACTGTGGAACCTAGGGGGTTAATCCTCCGCATTATGTAAGGGCCTGAATAGACACGCAGAGCTGCAGCTCGGCTCAGGTGTCCCCATAGCAAGCTGCTTGCTGTGGGGGCACTCAACAGGAGGGAGGGGCCAGGAGCGAAGAAAAGGGCCCAGAGAAGAGGATCCAGGCTGCTCTGTTCAAATCCACTGCAATAGAGCAGGTAAGTATAACATGGTTGTAAAGTCTCATTTAAAAAAATAAATAACAATCACTTTAAGCTTCAGCGTACCTTTCTTTCAAGAGCAAATTAATATTATTTTGTTACAGTGTTGCAGAGCCCTTAAACGGTGTGGCCGATAGGCCGGTGCCTATTCTGCCTATATGGAAATCCAGCACTGAGAGGGTCAGGTAATAAATGTGTTCCTTGGTCCCTGCATCGTTCTCTGACACCCAAAACACCTGACTGGGAGTGGAACCTTGGGGTCATCACATACAGTGCAGGGCCATTAACCCTTTATTGTATGCAGAGGAGGCGAGCATGTGACCGCAGCCTGGAGGACCTTAGAAAGCTGGCAGCACAAGACCAATCACATGGATGGAAGAAGCCTGCCAGAACCAATGAAGGGGTAGGTATCACTTTATCCATACACCCCAAGACTAAACCCTTGCAGAGCCCTGTATGCATTGCACAAAGGCTGAGCAGTGTAGATCTCTATGAATGTATTATCATCTATGCCAGGGATCCTCAAACGACAGCACTCCAGCTGTTGTGGAACTACACATCCCATGAGGCAGTGTAAAACTCTGACATTTACAGACATGACTTGGCATGATGGGAATTGTAGTTCCTGAACAACTGGAGGGCCGTAGTTTGAAGACCCCTGATCTATGCTGTATAAGTAGATGTATTGGTGCAATCAGTGAGAAGACAAGCCTTGCACAAGCAATCCAGATGTGTAGAGGGAAGAAAGCTCTTTTCACTTTTCCTGTTTGCCTCATCAGAGGACTTTAGTCTTGTGGGCAGAGTTAGATGAGGGGGATGGGAAGCAGAACATTACACTGACATTTCCTCTTTCACCTACAAATCAGCAGAAGAAAGTGAAAAGTTTGGAATTTGTGATTGGCTCAGAGTTTGTCAGAGTGCCACACCCACATCCCTTCCCCTCCAGTGACTGTACGATGTGGGAGGGGGAGTGTCTCCTGTTATAAAGAGTATCACTGTCCGGGATCCGTCACCGTGCTGACCTGGCCATTCACTTACCTGTCTCCTCTGTGTGCACTCACCGCTCCTTCCACCATGACGGACCAAGCACCCTTTGACACCAATGTCATCACCATGACCCGATTCATCATGGAGGAGGGCATCAAAGCCAAAGGAACGGGAGAGATGACCCAGCTCCTCAATTCCCTCTGCACTGCCATCAAAGCCATCTCTTCTGCTGTGCGCAAAGCTGGTCTGGCCAACCTGTGAGTATTATCACCCTCTACCATCACTGTGCGCCCCTATGGGTATATAAAACATCTGTGCACCCCTCTAAGTGGGTATTGCCACCTGTAGGACTTCTGTGCATCCCATATAGGTAGGTACTGTCACTTACAGGACATCTGTGCATCCTTTTAGGTGGGTACTGTCACTTACAGGACATCTGTGCATCCTTTTAGGTGGGTACTGTCACTTACAGGACATCTGTGCATCCTTTTAGGTGGGTACTGTCACTTATTACAGGACATCTGTGCATCCTTTTAGGTGGGTACTATCACAGGACATCTGTGCATCCTTTTAGGTGGGTACTGTCACTTACAGGACATCTGTTCATCCTTTTAGGTGGGTAATGTCACTTACAGGACATCTGTGCATCCTTTTAGGTGGGTACTGTCACTTATTATAGGACATCTCTGCATCCCTCATGGCGGGAATTGTCACATGTAGGACAACTGTGCATCTATATATATATGTGAATGTTGTCACCTATAGGTAGGACAACTATACATTACTATATGTGAATATCGGCACCTAAGGTGTAAATTTGCATCTCTTGAAGCGTCACCTATAGGACAACTGTGCATACCTCCTAAGTGAGTAGTGTCACCTGTAGGGCGTCTGTGCTCCCCTTTTGGCAAGTATTGTCACTTAAAGATCATCTGGCGCCTCTATAGGCGGGTATGGTCATCTCTGCGTGCCTGTAGGTGGGTATGGTCACCTATAGGGCACCTGTGCATACTTATAGGTAGACACCCATAGGGCATCTGTGCACCCTGATTATTGAGTATTGTCACTTGTAGGGCAACTGTATACCCCAATTGGTGAGGATTGTCACCTATAGGGCACCTGTGCTACCCTGGAGATGAGTATTGTCACCTATAGGGGATATGTACATCCCTGTAGATGGGCATTATTGCCTATAAGGCATCTGTGCGTCCTTATTGGGGAGTATTGTCACCTATAGGGCATTTTGCATCCCTATAGGTTGTCATTGTTATCTATAGAGCATTTGTGCATTCCATTTGGCGCTGATTGTCACCAATTGGGCATCCCTATAGGTGAACATTGCCACCTATAGGGATTCTCTCTAGGTGGGTATTGTCACCTATAGGGCACCTGTGCACTCTTATGGGTGACTGTCACCTATAGGACATCTGTGCACCCTACTGGTGGGCATTGTTGCCTATAGAGCATCTGTGTATCCCTTTAAGTAAATATTGTCAACTATAAGGCATCCCTATAGTTGGTTATTGGCACCTATAGGTCATTTGTGCATCCATATTGATGCTTAATGTCACCTATAAGGCATCTGTGCACCCAGTAGGTGGGTTTTGTCACCTATAAGGCATCTCTGCACCCCTACAGGTGGACATTGTTACCTATAGAGCATTTGTGCATCCCTGTAAGTGAATATTGCCAACTATAGGGCATCTGTACATCCCTATTGGTGCTTATTGTCACCTACAGGTCATTTGTGCAACCATTAAGGTGGGCATTTTTATGTATAGGGCATCTGTGCACCCCTCTAGGTGAGTAATGTCACTTATAAGTCATCTGGGCACCCCTAGAGTAATTCTAGATGTCCCACAATGACCATTAGGGGACAGCTTGGTTCTTGGTTCTACCCACGCTGAGTGCTAAGGAATACAAACTTTATTTGCTATATTTCTCATACTGTAGGTGCCTATATTCTCCTATTGTCAGTGGTTATAATTAGTGTCCTTGGTTGTGCTCACACTATTATTGATACAATGTAGCACATACACTATTAACCCCATGAGTACTGGCCGCCTGATGTTTGTACATGATTAACTCTTTCATTACTAGCAGCACCCTGGTGCCTGCATAAAAGCAACTCCTTTCTCTCTGTGGTGCCCAGGCATATCCACTCCTTATATAACCAGAGGCTTCCCAGAGTCCTGTTAACCCTGTAATCACCAGTGGTTTGACGAGTTTTAGCCATTTACTGTATGACAATCAGCAGTTCTCCTGTGCTTGTTTATCCTAACCCTCTTCCTGTTAGTAGCAGTGTACCAGCCTCCAGGTATATTAACCTTTCACATGAGCAACCTCTCCCCTACACCGTTGTCTGATAACCCTTTCATCACAAAGCTGTCTCCCACCTTAGAAGACAATATGCCTGTGGGCTGGGATAACAATGTGACCGTACTTTAAAGGGACCAGGCAGGACGTCTTCTGGAAATGTTCTGGTTTTATGTAATGAATGCTACAGCACTACAATCATGGCCAAAAGTTTTGAGAATAACACAAATATAAATTTTCCCAAAGTCTGCTGCTTCAGTGTTATTGGGTCTTTTTATCAGATATTACTATGGTATACTGAAGTATAATTACAAGAATTTCATAAGTGTCAAAGGCTTTCATTGACAATTACGTTAAGTTTATGTAAAGAGTCAATATTTCCAGTGTTGACCTTCTTTTTCAAGACGTCTGCAATTCACCCTGGCATGCTGTCAATCAACTTCTGGGCCACATCCTGACTGATGGCAGCCCATTCTAGCATAATCAATGCTTGGAGTTTGTCAGAATTTGTGGGGCTTTTTTTGTTCACCCGCCTCTTGAGGATTGACCACAAGTTCTCAATGGGATTAAGGTCTGGGGCGTTTTTCTGGCCGTGGACCCAAAGGTTCGATATTTTGTTCCCCAAGCCACTTAGTTATCACTTTTGCCTTATGGCAAGGTGCTCCATCATGCTAGAAAAGGCTTTGTTCCTCACCAAACTGTTCTTGGATGGTTGGGAGACGTTGCTCTTGGAGGATGTTTTTGTACCATTCTTTATTCATGGCTGTGTTCTTAGGCAAAACTGTGAGTGAGCCCACTCCCTTGGCTGAGAAGCAACCCCACACATTGGTCTCAGGATGCTTTACTGTTGGCATGACACAGGACTGATGGTAGCGCTCACCTTTTATTCTCTGGACAAAGTTTTTTCCAGATGCCCCAAACAATCGGAAAGGGGATTCATCAGAGGAAAATAACTTTACCCCAGTCCTCAGCAGTCCAATCGCTGTACCTTTTGCAGAATATCAGTCTGTCCTTGATGTCATTCCTGGAGAGAAGTAGCATCTTTGATGCCCTTCTTAACAGGCCATCCTCCAAAAGTCTTCGCCTCACTATGCATGCAGATGTACTCACACCTTCCTGATCAAGCTCTGCACTGGTGGTGCCCGATCCCGCAGCTGAATCAACAGTAGGAGACGTTCCTGGCACTTGCTGGACTTTATTAGGCGTCCTGAAGCCTTCTTCACAAGCAGTGGAAATGTTTTTTATGGGATTAAGTTCATTTTCATGGCAAAGATGGACTTCATCTGATCACTCTTCATGACATTCTGGAGTATATGCAAATTGCCATCATAAAAACTGAGGCAGCAGACTTTAAAATGAATAGCTTTTGGCCACGGCTGTACTTATTGTGGCTTCCAAAGGTCCCTTGGAGGACAGATTAGCAATAGGAATGAATAAGCCAGCCAGACCTTATGGAATAAAATGTGGGAGTAACTGCAAAAGTGCCTACTGCCCTTCCAAGCTATGCATTCCCATCAGACCCTTCAGTTCATATGAGTACTATCACCCCAAAGGGAAAACCATTTCTCATAGGAGATATGAAAATTCAAGACCGTTTTTAAACATTAAACACACGCCTTCTACCCAGCAGAGCTATTTCTCATACATTACACAATAATGCATGTAAATCTGCCAATACCTTTCCAGTTTACCTAGGTAGCATCATCCCCAAGAGGAGCCAAGTCCTATAGGGAATACCAAATTTCTTGGCCAGCTTTAAACTAGCAGATAGATGTTTGCTTTTCGAAAAAAGTATGCTTTTTACAGAGCGCAATAGCTCAAGATACATACAACAGAAAGATCAGAGGAGAAACCCATTCTCTCTCCTTCCTGCCTGAACAGAGCGTTCAGACTGAAAATAGCTTCTGCTGTGCTTTACCTATTAGAGAACCCATAACGCTCTCAGCATGCCATGAGTGCACCATTTTTTTTCAAAATGAAAATTGCATATAAAAAGAAATAAAATTGTATATAAATAGAGAAAAAAAAGAAATAAAAGACGTAAATAAAATTGATCTAAAACCATTTTAGCTTCCCGTTAACCCCTTTTTATCACAATTAACACATGGCTATAATGCATGAACATTAGCTGCAACCAATTGAAACTGGTGACATTACTAATACCTATTTATTTAGTTAAAGTGTTTTTCTGTAGAGTACCATCTGTATACTTTCTTTATTTGATGGTGTTTGATAATTAGGAGATATCTTTTTGGGTGTCTGGGGTAGTGGCAGGTAGTTTGGACGTTTTGAATATGATTTGCAGGAATGTGGCCACCTTTTGGAGGTTGCTGGTTGCGCTGGAAAAGTGTTATAGGTTTGCAGGCAGTATAGTAGATTGTTATGGAACTAAAATATATTTTGTTGAGGCAGGAGGTATTATTACAGCCTTAAACCTCGCCATAAAGTTTGCTATTCTTTGTGGGAAATGATATCCTTGGGAAGGGGGGGTGCAAATAAATGGGTGGGCTGCAGTGGTGTTGGTGGGTTTGCAGAGAGTATATTGGGGTACTCTGGCTCTGGTTCCTATACAGTAGTTTCAGCTCATAGCAATGACCACATGGAACACAGCAACAAAAACCTGACAGAGGATCTAGCCCTTCTATCCGGAAAAAAAGGAAGCATTGGATGGAGGTTTACGGAAAATCCATTAATGTTAATTGTCAGAGTTCCCAGCTGACCTCTCAGACAAAGTAGACTATTGGACACAGGGCCACTAAGAAAGCCGAGCAGTAGGGCCGGCTGTACTGCCTTATTGCTGACACTTGTTGATCTCCCTGTAGTGTTGCAGGAGGATTGGTCCTTGGATCTGCACCCCCTTTCACCTGCTATCGCCCCCCCCCTGTGTGCCCCTTTGCCTCACAGTGCTGCTAGTTTCCCTCCTCTCCTCCCCCTCCAGCAAGGGGGATCGGTTTTAGGATGGAGAGCATGAGGAACAATATGTCATATTTACTGGCCCCTTCCTTACTTGAATGAACACAGTGAGTGACTGATCGTTCCTGTGTCCATTCATCGCCGAAGCCTAGTAAACAGTGTGTACAATTGGTTCAGTTTGTGTGTGAACAGGATGTCGCTCAGCACAGAACATTTCCCATTCATTCACTGTCCAGTGCAGTTGAGGCTGCAGAGAAAGGAACTGATGAATCTATGTGCCAAGGCCCTTTCTCTGTCTGAAATGTGAGACAACAGGGGTCTGTTTAGACCTCTGATGTTTTACCAAAGGCTCCCCAAAAGGGCAGTTAAAAAATGTACAAAAATAATAAAATTCTAAAACAAAATGAAAAAAATTAATGGAAAAGGACTTGTTCAAACGTGCTTTGCTCTCTGAAGAACAGTCAGCATTTGGATCACTCTTCAGGGAGCAGTTGACAGCAATATGCCTCCTCACCCTGCACTGCTATTCAATTGAATAGGTCTTGATCGATGAGGGTATAATGGCTGCCATGGCTGCCATGTCTGCCATGGCTGCGAAGCATATCATTGCAACTGTGAAATTTTAGCAAGAATATCATTTGACATTTTCTAAGGGGGGGTCTGTCAGGTACTATTCGGGGCCCTGTGATTTTTAACAGCAGCCTGATTAGACACCCAGCCAAAGCATATGCAGGTGTGCCAGGGCATGTTACACTCTGCAGACATGTAGTATTTGGAAATGCATACATGAGCCATAGAATGGGGTGTGACTGCAAATGTGATTTGTGGCAGATCATTGAGAAATGCTTTTTGTTGCACAGTCCTTCTGTACAATGCACGGACTGTTCATCCTTAGAAATCGTCTGTTTCTAAGAATAAGTGGTTTTGGTAGGTTGGGGGGTCTGTTGTAATTCATTCCATATCTAGTGAGGATCCTATGACCTCCGTCATTGCCCCATCTGACCTTACTTCCTGTAGAAGGCTGGCTGTGGTGCAACACAGTATACAGTTGTGGAACTGGCATTACTAAATGCTTTTGTGCAACAAACCTCAGTAAGCGTAATTCATTTAAAGTGGTTGAAAACCTCAGGCATGAAATACGAACAAAGCATATCCCTCTATAGTGTGTACTTGTCTTAGTTAGGAGAACTCAAGTGTCATTTCTGTCTGCTGCTTCATTCCTTTTCTATCGGCATGAGTAACTTCTGACAAGTTTTCTTGACACCAAGAGAAAAAAGGTGACAGGGGAGGGATCTCCAGCTGATTGACAGCCTCAGCTCTGTTCATGTGTGCCATGTGGAGGGGGGTGTGTCTCTTCCCTCCAATCAGCTTTCAGAGCTCTCTTTACTGAGCTCTGCAGAGTGTAATTACAGCTCTCCGCCCCCTTTTTTTTTTCTGAAAGCTTTATAAACTCTGGACTTTGAATGGATGTAGAGAAGAGTAGATCACCTGAGGCTAGTTACTTCACTGGGTATATATAAGGGTTTACAAGCACTCACCTTTCCAATACAAAATTCCTATGCATTCAAGTGACCCTAGCAGTTTAAAAATCACTGTACAGCTTTAAAAAAAGTTTTCTAAATGCCACACCATGGTTGGCTTCTCCCAAGCCTGTGATAAAAAAACTTGTAATATAAGTGAATTTCCCTATCCAGCCTTAAATGCCAGGATGTGCCATACATATGGCACTACAGAAATTAGTGCTCTGCTGGGTTCAGAACATTTGCATATATGTGCTTTTTTTTCCCCTCTTTTGCAGCCGCGGCTGAGCTCAGCGTTTGTATGATAAACAGTTAGAAAATGCACTGCACGTGAATGGATTTTGAACCTGGCAGAACACTAGGCTCCATCCACACTTGTGCTACTTGTCATGCAACTTTAGACACCTAGGTCGCATGGCAAGTCATTCCCCATGTTTTCCAGTGATAACCATTCATATATGTGCAACTTAAAGTTGCAGCAACTTCAAAGTAGTTCATGCACTACGTTGGCCCGACCTTCATGCAACTTGAGGGCCATAGACTTTAATGATAACCAGTGGCATAGCGTCCATTAGGGCTCATGGTGCAGAGCATTGCGCCATGAGCCCACCCAGGTGTTACAACAGCAAATTAATATTCGCTGTTGAAACACTGATCCTCAATCTGGCCAATCAGAAGCGGGTGTGAGACCCATTTTCCGATTGGCTGAAGACTCCCGATTAGGCACCGAGGAGGCGGGAGGAAGCTGCCACTACGTGATGACCCGTGGAGAGCAGGGGAACGAGAGGCACTGCTGAGCAGGAGAAGCCGCCAGTGAAGCAATGGGGTAAGTGCTACCAAACGACCAGGGGGGTGTTTGACGATGGCATACTGTTTGCCGCCCCCCCCCCCCCCCCCCAAAAAAAAATTGCCACTGATGATAACTGGTCAAAGCCAAAGTTGTATCCAAGTTGCACCAAAGTCGCACTCCAGGCACAACTTTGGAGTCGTATAAGTTTGAATAGAGCCTCAATCCTGCAGTACAGCGCGGGGCACCTAAAGTACAGCACCTCCTGGCATCTAGCAGGACAGGAAGGGTCGCTTACAAAAGGAGTTTTTCTACCATGATTAGAAGAGGATACCCCCAGGCCTACAGCTATGATACTGAAAAAAGAGATGGTTACATAGTAGGTGAGGTTGAAAAAAGACACAAGTCCATCAAGTCCAACCTATGTGTGTGAATATATGTCAGTATTACATTGTATATCTCTGTATGTTGCGGTCATTCAGGTGCTTATCTAATAGTTCCTTGAAACTATCAATGCCCCCCGCTGAGACCACCGCCTGTGGAAGGGAATTTCACATCCTTGCCGCTCTTACAGTAAAGAACCCTCTAAGTAGTTTAAGGTTAAACCTCTTTTCTTCTAATTTTAATGAGTGACCACAAGTCTTGTTAAACTCCCTCCTGCAAAAAAAGTTTTATCCCTATTGTGGGGTCACCACTGGCACGGTATTCGTATATTGAAATCATATCCCATCCCAAGCGTCTCTTCTCCAGAGAGAATAAGTTCAGTGCTCGCAACCTTTCTTCATAACTAAGATCCTCCAGACCCTTTATTAGCTTTGTTGTCCTTTGTATTAGCTCCATTTCCAGTACATCCTTCCTGAGGACTGGTGCCCAGAACTGGACAGCATACTCCAGGTGAGGCCGGACCAGAGTCTTGTAGAGTGGGAGAATTATCGCTTTATTGGTTTGGCAAGAACGATACCGTTCTCATTACTAAAATCTTGTATATAGTCCCTTATCATCCCCTCCAAGTGTTTACATACTATCGATGTTGGGCTAACTGGTCTGTAATTCCCAGGGATGTATTTTGGCCCTTTTTAAATATTGGTGCTACATTGGCTTTTCTCAAATCAGCTGGTACCATTCCAGTCAGTAGACTATCAGTAAAAATTAGGAACAATGGTCTGGGAATTACTTGACTGAGTTCCCTAAGTACCCTCGGGTGCAAGCCATCTTGTCCCGGTGATTTATTAATGTTAAGATCCCTTTTTAAAAAAACCTGCAGAGTGATTTTTTATTTTATTTACTGGGGATATTTGAATGCATTGGGAATTTTATTGGACAGGTGAATTTAGTCTTTATACTTTTTGAGTGGCAATAAGCAATCATGTACAAGCAATGGCACTAAACTGAGCTTTGCTTACTATCAGGCCACTAATGCCCTCTGTAGGGGGTGATATCAAGAGCCTGTGAATGGTATCGAAATTTATATTACACCAAAAGAATTTTATTATTTCTAGAATGGAAAAATCCCTATGTAAGCAGATCAAGCAGAGGGAATTAAGGGCCCATTCACACTAGAAACTGCATATCTACTGCACATTTTTTTCCTTGCACAGATTCATGCATTTGATGTGCGTTTTACAGGCAGTTGATGCACATGCAGTTGATGTGCGTTTTTTCTATCTGCATTTGTCCTGTGAGGTCACATCCTCCTTCTTTCTTTCCCTGGGCTTCTATGTGCACTGTGTAGCGTTGCAGTGCATTTGCATGCGTTTGTGTGCCTTTTTTTGCGCATTTTTGGTGTGGAAAAATGCAGCATGCTGTACTTTTTTGCTGCAGATGGACACTGATAAGGCTGCATTGATGGGCATTTAAATGTAAGTTTTTTTTAAATTTATTTATTTATTTTTTACTTAAAATTCTCTCCTAAACTTGGGGTGCATGTTATACGCCGATAAATGCGTTACTTACCATCATTTTCCTTACCTGATAGACTCCATGGCAGCAGAAGTCCCCTCCAAATGTCTGGAGTAGGCTAGTTAAGGTAAACACGCCCCTTGGCCTGGTGCAAAGATTTATGGGAGAAGGGTCCTATAGGGTAGTTATGGAGGCGGGGCTAACCCACACGTATGCTACCATGGAGTCTAATAGGAAAGGAAAATTATGGTAAGTATGTGATAGGAAATTTTCCGTTTATTTACAAAATTTTCTGATAGAAACTAAGAAAAACGTTTTTCAAAAAGGTTTGGTAATTTTTTTTTTTTTTTTAGCAAAAAATTTAAAATCCAGTGGCGATTAAATATCACCAAAAGAAAGCTCTATTTGTATGAAAAAAACGCTAACATTTTTATTTAGGTACAGTGTAGTAATTCATGGGCAGGAAGGAGGTAAAAGTGCCCTGTAGGCAAGTGGTTAAAGTGTTACTAAACCCAGGACCCTGCATTCACTATATCTGGTGTCCCACAGAACATGGAAATTGTATTATTTTAGTAAATATAAACTGTCCTATGAGGGTACAGGACCCTTGACTCTGGACAGTGCTGATTGGCCTTGTGCTGATCACATGTACCCTTCTAAGGAACGTAAAACCTTTTTCGCAATACGTACCAAACTGAGCATGTGCAGAGTGCCCTCTTGGCTCTGTTCTATCAGCAGATAGATTGGAGACTGTGGAAGAAGGGGAGGATCAGAAAAGACACAGGATCGAGCAGCCTTTTTACATAATGCAGAGGATTAACCCCTTAGTTTCCACAGTGAGTATAACAAGTATATAACAGTATAACCCAAGTTGTGGGTTTAGTAACACTTTAAGATTATAATAACAAGTAAGACTTCCTTGTATCAGCCAAAAAAGAAGATCCCAATGTGGATGGCAATATAGCACAAAGTTATGGGGGGGGGGGGGTATGTATGATCCATCCTAGACAAAATAGGAGGTTTGATTTATTGGAGGCCGTGTAAGCAGCCATTACTGTCCTGAATGCCCCCACTACCAAAACCACTGACGTTCTTTGTAGCTTAGATGTTTAGATTTCATAGAACTACACACACTTCCCCTGGTCATTTATTCCCCCCTCCCCCTCTTCGTTTTCTATTTTTTTCTTTTTCTTTTTTTTTTTTTTTTTGCCACTTCAGCGAACTTTCACGAGAGACATTAAAATCAACTTTCAATTCATTGCTGTCTCTTATCATATTCACATCATCGTAGCTTGCTTTATTTATATCAACGTGCAAAATAGTACACTCACCATAACTCAATAAATGAAATACCCATAAATGTTCCCAATCGTCCCTCTCATCTTCTCAGTAAATCCCCCCCCCCCAACCCACCACCTAAATCCCCCCCTCCCGCGCTTGACCGGCAACTCTTTCTTTGCCTGTTATTTCCCATCTCATCATAGATCATAATATATCCAACCCAGGCTCCTAGGCTCTTAGTTGTTCCGCGTAACTCCATGTTTTTTTAAAATTCTTCCAATCCTGCCACTTATCTATTTTTTCGTCTCCAATGATACCATAGCTATCCCTTAACCTTTCCATGCTATAAATACCTTCCACTTCATCTATCCATTCCATTGTTGGGGCTTCCATCTCCTGCCATTTCTTGGGGATCAGTTTTTTTGCGGCATTTAAGAAATGTGGGGTTAATGCCCCTTGGTATTTTTTTTACCCCTTCTTTTGTACCATGAAATAAGACTGTCCACGGTTCTTCTGGGACTTCTATATTTGTTAATACAAAGAGTGGTGCTGAACCATTCTAAAGGAGCAAAATGTTCCTAAAGACAGATTGTTGCCAACATCCCTAGATAGATATTAGGAGGTGGAACCTCTGATAACAGAGGACCACTAGTACCCTCCAGTACAAATGGGACTTTTCAGGCGAACAAAGCAATGTGCTCATATGTGAGAGAAACAAAGCTAAATGAGTTGGAAATATTGTTTTAAATTATTTATTTTTTGAAAAAATATATATATATAGGTCAGTAAATACAGAAAAAAAGAAAAAAGAAAACATGAAAAAAGGGTATATTTGTGTACAAAAATTGTTAAAAACAATCATGCTATAGTTTTTTCAAGACATAGACAAATGTTTACAACATGTTACATATGGATATGATGAATGTGAATAAGAGAGAAAAACATCCCTCGGTTGCCTAACATGTTTCGGGAAAAACAAGACGATCCCTTCTTCAGAGGCATTAGGCGAAGGTTGACTGTGAAAACATCTGAAAAAACAAAAAACAAAAGCAAACAAAAAACTTTGAGAGGGAACCCGAAGATGAGAGAGTGCCATTTATGAACGTTCAAAAAATGGTTATACATACCAATATCCAAAAAAAGGGGAGAAAAAAAGAAAAAACAACGAAAACCACAATGGATTTCCACATGAGCTGGTGTTGTTAAAGATGAAGGCCTGCCAAATGAGGCTCTAACTTCCAAATGAGAAATTTTAGTGCCTTTTATTGTGTGTTCAAATCTGAACAGAGGTCCAAATGGTGGTCTCCAGGGGAAAAGCCTACACGGGGATCAATCTGTCTCCAACAGAGTGGGGGGAAGCCAGCCCAAAGATAACAATCTGTGGGGATAGAATGTATAATATAACAAATGAATATTTTAAGTCTGAGCAAAGAAATTACTGCTATTCGTCAGACGAAAACATTCCTTGTTTAAACTTTAAGGAGTAACAAGAAATGGTATTGAATAAGGATATATATGTGTGTGTGTGTATATATATATATATATATATATATATATATATATATATATATATATATATATATATGCAAAACATCGAGTATGCATATATTCATAATAACGAGTAAGATAAAACATCAGAAAATGAACTTACATTTAGGTTTGGTGCCGGGCTGTTTAGCAGCAAAAAAATGGCCTCATTGCTCTCAGTGGGAGCGTCCGCTGAAGAGCAAAAGCAGAAGTGGCTATTTAAAGGGTAAATGCGCAGAGGGAGTAAAATGGATTGAAAAATATAAAACGGCTGTGAAGCTAAGGCATCCTGTGTGGCGCGCGGACAACCGCGTCACCCACAGGAAGATCGGCATTCAACAGGAGCCAGAGGCGGTGCTAATGAAGGCAGACGCCTAACGTCCGCGACGGGAAAGATCCCTCGGCCAATCAACGGCCGCAAAGCGACGTCAGAGGAAGGGCAAAAAAGGCTACGCTGGACACGGTGCATAGAAAGGGCATGAAACGGCGCATGCGCCGGAATAGTGTGCGCATGCGCAAAAAGAAATTATGCTTCACACGGTGCATCGAGAGGGCATGAAGCGGCGCATGCGCCGGAACAGTGTGCGCATGCGCAAAGAGAAAATAAGCTTCAGACTCTGCGATAGGTCAAAAAGATATAGGGCGGAGGCCAAAAAATAAAAAATATAAAACAGCCTATCATAGGATGGTTACTATGATGATATGGAGAAGCTATGGGAGACAGACGAAAACGATCCCCAGAGCAGAGATCGCACGGCACATCGTCTAGCGAGGAAAATATGTTTTCCAAGTTGACAAGGCGTCATGCGGTAAAAGCTCACTGGCGCGGGAGAGGCTTAAAACTCCGAGAAGGGCAAACCTATGGAATAGGGCAACCCGAAAAGGGTCTAAGCCGAAAAAATAGAGGGGGCACGTCCCGCTTCAATGAAGAACGGGAAGTGATACCCCTCTTACCCGCGCCAGGCGAGGACAAACCCCTGGAAAACAGGAACCAAATAAAAGGGACAATTGTTATTTATTTGGTTCCTGTTTTCCAGGGGTTTGTCCTCGCCTGGCGCGGGTAAGAGGGGTACCACTTCCCGTTCTTCATTGAAGCGGGACGTGCCCCCTCTATTTTTTCGGCTTAGACCCTTTTCGGGTTGCCCTATTCCATAGGTTTGCCCTTCTCGGAGTTTTAAGCCTCTCCCGCGCCAGTGAGCTTTTACCGCATGACGCCTTGTCAACTTGGAAAACATATTTTCCTCGCTAGACGATGTGCCGTGCGATCTCTGCTCTGGGGATCGTTTTCGTCTGTCTCCCATAGCTTCTCCATATCATCATAGTAACCATCCTATGATAGGCTGTTTTATATTTTTTATTTTTTGGCCTCCGCCCTATATCTTTTTGACCTATCGCAGAGTCTGAAGCTTATTTTCTCTTTGCGCATGCGCACACTGTTCCGACGCATGCGCCGCTTCATGCCCTCTCGATGCACCGTGTGAAGCATAATTTCTTTTTGCGCATGCGCACACTATTCCGGCGCATGCGCCGTTTCATGCCCTTTCTATGCACCGTGTCCAGCGTAGCCTTTTTTGCCCTTCCTCTGACGTCGCTTTGCGGCCGTTGATTGGCCGAGGGATCTTTCCCGTCGCGGACGTTAGGCGTCCGCCTTCATTAGCGCCGCCTCTGGCTCCTGTTGAATGCCGATCTTCCTGTGGGTGACGCGGTTGTCCGCGCACCACACAGGATGCCTTAGCTTCACAGCTGTTTTATATTTTTCAATCCATTTTACTCCCTCTGCGCATGTGTCATAGGCCCTCTTTTACCCTTTAAATAGCCACTTCTGCTTTTGCTCTTCAGCGGACGCTCCCACTGAGAGCAATGAGGCAATTTTTTTGCTGCTAAACAGCCCGGCACCAAACCTAAATGTAAGTTAATTTTCTGATGTTTTATCTTACTCTATATTTGTTATTTCCTTTACAAAATGCAATATTTTTCCCCAGAATACCTTAATTTTTGGGCAGCTCCACCAGAGATGTGTCATTGTGCCCAGCTCACTACATCCTCTCCAACAGTTCCCTGATTTATCCTGTTGGTATTTGCTGGTCTTATCAGGGGTAACGTACCATCTTGATAGAATTTTATAATTTATTTCAGCAGACTTACTATCCATTGCTGACCTATGTGCAAGTTTAAAAATTTTCTTCATAGTGCATGTGTCACAATGTGTTCCCAGTTCCCTTTCCCATTTCTGTATATATGGCGGACTCCCCAGTAGGAGTCTGTACCACCTTGATATACTGCCTTTAGAATTGTTAGTTGTACAGAGGCGCTCAAGCGGCGTTAATTCCGATGACTCTCTCATTGGGTGGGGCAGACTCCCAGTGAAGTGGGCAAGCTGGCGGTACCGCCACTCGTCTATTCCCTCAAATCCCTCCTTGACTTTTAATTCCTGTAGTGATAGAATCTTCCCATTTTTTTTAAAATGTCCCTCACCTGTGCCTGCTCTTGTTTCATTCAATTCCCCCCATTAATCTTCATTCCCGGTGCAAAAAATTCATTTTCTTTTAAAGCTATAAGTGGCGAATTATAGTGACCATTTAGTTTCTTATAAACACCATCCCAAATCCTAAGTGCATTAAAGCGGTAGTAAAGCCGCTGAACTTTTTTTTTTTTTTTTTTAACACCTGTAAAGGAAAAGGCATAATGAGCTACTATGCACCGCATACTAGCTCATTATGAAATACTTACCTTAGAACGAAGCATCGGTAACTCACCTGGTCCACGCCGAGGTCGCTGACATGTTGCCTCGGCGTGTCTTCCGGGTATCGCGACTCCAGCGCTGTAAGTGGCTGGAGCCGCGATGTCGTCACTCCCGCGCATGCGCACGGGAGACTTCTTCCAGGCAGGGTTCGGATTCTGCCGGCCCTTCAGCCGAGAATCCCCCGTGCGCATGCGCCGCTGCAGTCAGCGGCGCAGTGCACGGAGATATTTTTTTTACCTACAGGTAAGCCTTATTATAGGCTTACCTGTAGGTAAAAGTTATATTTTTGACTTTACTTCCACTTTAAGTGTCAATTCACTACTATTCGTGTCCATTTTCCTATATTTTGGGGGGTTCCATATAATCTTACCTAATTGTGCATTACAAAGAGTGTTTTCTAAATTGACCCACCTTTTTTCTTTATTTTCTTTTACCCATTCTACGGTTCTCGACAACACAATGGCTTTATAGTAATAATGAATGTCGGGGACAGCCAGCCCCCCGCGGTTTTCCTCCTTTTTCAGAGTGGAATATGCAATTCTAGGTTTTTTGTTATTCCAAACGAAACCCATGAGTGAAGCTTTGAGTTTTGATGGATAATAGTTTGGTAACGCTATGGGCATCATTTGAAATTTATAAAGGATTTTGGGTAGGATAAACATTTTGAGTCAGTGGATTCGTCCTAGCCAGGTAAGTGGTCTGTATGTCAATCTTTTGCTCTCCGTTTTGATTTCGTCTAACAGTGGGATATAGTTTAATTTATACATTTTTTTTGAGTGAGGGTGCCAGTTTTATACCTAAGAATTTTGTTCTTTCCGCCAGAGAAATTTAAAATCTTTTTGGAGCTTTTGTTTTTCTGAGATCTTTATATTAATGTTTAACACCTCCGATTTTCCTTGGTTAATTTTAAAGTTAGACAGTTCACCATAGACTTTTATCGTACTCATAAGTTTGGGAAGGGATAAGTCAGGAATACTCATGTAAAACAAAACATCGTCTGCATGAGCAGATAGCTTGTGTTCCTCTTCCCCTACTTTGAATCCTTTTATCTCTGGGTCCTTCCGGATCGTAGAGAGCAGTGGTTCTAGGGACAAAATAAACAGAAGGGGGGAGAGTGGGCACCCCTGTCTCGTCCCGTTTTTCATTTCGAAAGAAGGGGACTCCGTACCGTTAATCTTTATTGTGGCTGTCGGGTGATAGTATAGTGTATTAATCCGCTGTAGCATTTTTGGGCCTATCCCAATTTTCTCCAAGGTCTTAAACAAAAAGTTCCAGTCTACCCTGTCAAATGCCTTCTGGGCATCTGTTGACAAGAGTAGGCTCAAGCCTTTTTTCTCATTCTTGTGCAATAGCAAGAGCAGGGTTCTCACCCCATTGTCTCTTCCCTCCCTACCTGGAACAAATCACGCTTGATCAGGGTGGACCAGTTTATTCATGAGAGTTTACATCCTGTCTGCTAGTATCTTGGCGTAGAGCTTGGTATCGGTGTTAAGCAATGAAATTTGGCAAATAATTGGCACAGCACATTCCATCTTTCCCCTCCTTTTTTAATTACAGTTATTGAGGCAGATAAAGCCTCTTTACTCATTTCATACTCTACGCCCAAGCCATTTAACTAGCTGCATAACCTTGGGATCAGGATTCTCTTAAATTTTTTATAATAATAGATTGTAAATCCATCTGGTCCCGGACTTTTCCCCGATTTAGATTCCGCTAATGCTCTAGTCATCTCTTCTTCTGTTATTGGTCCTTCTAGGGATTCCCGTTCAGTATCTGTAATCTTTGATAAACGTGCTTTACTTAAAAAATTGTTAGTTTTCTTGCTTTTTGCTCCTTCCTCCCCTCCCTCTTTCTGTTCCACTGAGTATAATTCCTCGTAATAGTTCTTGAATATTTGCGCAATCCCGTTAGTAGTGTGTTCTATATGCCCTTTGCCAGTCTGGATTTTCTCTATGTAGTTTATAGATTTTTTTTTCTTCTGCAGCATTTTTGCTAAATATTTAGAAGATTTATTATCCCCGTAATATTTTTCCCTTGCTAAGTGATGAAAAGTTCTTTTGGTCGCTTGTTCCATTAATAATTTTAGTTCATCTCTTTTGATTATAATTTTTTGATACAGCTTACTGTTCTGGCTCGGGTAACTTTTATGTTGTTGTTCTAAGCTAAATATTTCCTCTATTACTTTATTAATCTTTTCAGATCTCATTTTTTTTCCCTACACCCACTGCAATTATGATCCCCCCTTATGTAGGCCTTATGGGCCTCCCAAAGGGTTTGCCCCGAGATTCCCTCCGTATCGTTCCTCAAAAAATATTGTTCCAATTCATTGCCTATTTTTTTCGGCTCCTTCTACTTCTTGGATTATCCCGTTGTTTAATGGCCACGGGAGGGGTTTCTTTCAATCACCTAGTATTTGTATTTTCATCTTTACCGGGGCATGGTCTGACAGTGAGATTATTCCTATGCTGATTTCAAGTACCCTGTCCAATGCTCTGTGTTCTAAAAAAATATAATCTATCCTCGAATACGTCCCGTGTACAGAGGAGTAGAAAGAATAATCTTTATCCTTTGGATGTTGACTTCCGCAAACGTCTGTCATTTGACATGCGTATCATTTTTGTTTAACCCTTCTTAGTTGCACGTTACTAATCCCCTGGACACGGGACGTACTATCCCTTTCTGGGTCTATACAGAAGTTCATATCCCCCATCATTATTAGTATTCCTTTTTTGAAATCCATCAGTTTTCCCAGTATTCTCATTAAATATACACCAGGGTTACTGTTAGGAGAGTATATATTTGCAAGAGTACAATCCATTTCTCCTAATTTGCCTTTCAAGAAGAGATATCTTCCTTCAGGGTCAGTTACTCTCTCTTCTAAAATAAATCAAACTTTTTTAGCAAACCCTATTGCCACTAGACATGGGAACCGTCAAAAAATTAGTTTAGTTTCGTTCCGTAAAAAAAAAAATTTGCAATTCGTGTACGAATTTCGTACGAATCGTTAAAAATTTTTTTGAATCGTTAATAATCACTCGCGGCTAATGAATTGCCGGTTCTCGTAACACATAGAATAATTCAAATCCAACTACCAAATATCGAATTTCAACTAATACGAAAGAAATTATTATAGCGGATATAACGAATGATTCGAAAGAAGTTGAATGACAAAGTGTAATTTTTTCAGGAAAAAGAGCTATTTAAAAACACAGAGAACAATCATTCATTGAAAGTCATTGATAAAAAAAAAAAAAAGCGTGGGGGTCCCCCCAAATTCAATAACCAGGCCCTTCAGGTCTGCTATGGATATTAAGGGCAACCCCACTTCAAATTTAAAAAAAAATGGCGTGGGGTCCCCCTTAAATATCCATACCAGACCCTTCAGGTCTGGGATGGATTTTAAGGGGAACCCCGGCCAAAAAAAAAAAAATGGCGTGGGGTCCCCCTCAAAATCCATACCAGCCCCTTTATCCGAGCACGCAACCTGGCAGGCCGCAGGAAAAGAGGGGGGACAAGAGCGCCCCCCCCCCTCCTGAACCATACCAGGCCACATGCCCTCAACATTGGGAGGGTGCTTTGGGGGTCTGTGACCCCCAAAAGCACCTTGTCCCCATGTTGATGAGGACAAGGGCCTCATCCCCACAACCCTGGCCATTGGTTGTGGGGGTCTGTGGGCGGGGGGCTTATCAGAATCTGGAAGCCCCCTTTAACAAGGGCACCCACAGATCCCGCCCCCCCTGTGTGAAATGGTAAGGGGGGTACAAAAGTACCCCTACCATTTCACCAAAAAAGTGACAAAAATGGTAAAAAATGACAGGAGACGGTCTTTGACAATTCCTTTATTAAAATCTTCTTTCTTCTGGTCTTCTTCCTTCTTCCTTTCTTCATCCTTCTTCGGTTTCTTCATCTTCTTCTTCTTCCTCCGATCCGCTTCTTCTTGCTCTGGTCTTCTCGTCCTTCTCGTCCGGCATCTTCTTCCATGGCTTCGGCGTCTGTTCTTCTGTCGGGCCGTTCCTCGCAATGGGAGGCTCCCGCTGTGTGAGACTTCGCTGCGTCTGACAGCTCTTTTATAACGGAGGGCGGGGCCACCTGATGACCCCGCCCCCCTCTGACGCACGGGGACGTCATGGGGCCTTCCCTATGGCTTTCCCCACGTCAGAGGGGGGCGGGGTCACCAGGTGCCCTCCGTTATAAAAGACCTGTCAGACGCAGCGAAGCCTCACACAGCGGGAGCCTCCCATTGCGAGCAGCGGCCCGACAGAAGAACAGACGCCGACGCCATGGAAGAAGATGCCGGGCGAGAAGGACGAGAAGACCAGAGCAAGAAGAAGCGGATCGGAGGAAGAAGAAGATGGAAGAAGATGCCGGAAGGAGAAGATGAAGAAACCGAAGGATGAAGAAAGGAAGAAGACCAGAAGAAAGAAGATTTTAATAAAGGAATTGTCAAAGACCGTCTCCTGTCATTTTTACCATTTATGTCACCTTTTTTGGTGAAATGGTAGGGGTACTTTTGTACCCCCTTACCATTTCACACAGGGGGGGCGGGATCTGGGGGTCCCCTTGTTAAAGGGGTCTTCCAGATTCCGATAAGCCCCCCGCCGCAGACCCCCACAACCAATGGCCAGGGTTGTGGGGATGAGGCCCTTGTCCCCATCAACATGGGGACATGGTGCTTTGGGGGGTCCCAGACCCCCAAAGCACCCTCCCAATGTTGAGCACATGTGGCCTGGTACGGTTCAGGAGGGAGGGGGGCGCTCTCGTCCCCCCCTCTTTTCCTGCGGCCTGCCAGGTTGCGTGCTCAGATAAGGGTCTGGTATGGATTTTGAGGGGGACCCCACGCCATTTTTTTCTTTGGCTGGGGTTCCCCTTAAAATCCATCCCAGACCTCAAGGGTCTGGGATGGATATTTAGGGGGACCCCTACGTCATTTTTTTTTAAAAATTTGAAGCGGGGGTTCCCCTATATATCCATAGCAGACCTGAAGGGCCTGGTAATTGAATTTGGTGGGACCCCCACGCTTTTTTTTTATCAATGACTTTCAATGAATGATTGATTGTTCTCTGTGTTACGGAGCCGACAATTCATTAGCCGTGTGATTTTTAAATAGCTTTTTTTCCTGCAAAAATGACACTTTGTACAGGGACAGTTCTAAGCACAGGAAACATGCGCCCCTTCAGACATACTAATAATAACGAATTATCCAAAAACGTATTAATGTTACACCTCTATAGTATGTCTGTGAAGGGGCGCATGTTTCCTGTGCTTAGAACTGTCCCTGTACAAAGTGTCATTTTTGCAGGAAAAAAAGCTATTTAAAATCACTCGCGGCTAATGAATTGTCGGCTCTGTAACACAGAGAACAATTCGAATCCAACTACCAAATATCGAATTTCAACTAATATGAAAGAAATTATTATAGCGGATATAACGAATGAATTCGAGATTCAGTATATGTACTATCGAGAACTGTCCCTGCACAAAGTGTGCAGGAAAAAAAGCTATTTAAAATCACGCGGCTAATGAATTGTCGGCTCCGTAACACAGAGAACAGTCATTCATTGAAAGTCATTGATAAAAAAAAAGCGTGGGGGTCCCCCCAAATTCAATAACCAGGCCCTTCAGGTCTGCTATGGATATTAAGGGGAACCCCTGCTTCAAATTTTTTAAAAAAAATTACGTAGGGGTCCCCCTAAATAACCATATCAGACCCTTCAGGTCTGGGATGGATTTTAAGGGGAACCCCAGCCAAAAAAAAAAATAATAATGGCGTGGGGTCCCCCTCAAAATCCATACCAGACCCTTATCCGAGCACGCAACCTGGCAGGCCGCAGGAAAAGAGGGGGGACGAGAGCGGCCCCCCTCCCTTCTGAACCGTACCAGGCCACATGCCCTCAACATTGGGAGGGTGCTTTGGGGGTCTGTCGAGAAGGACGAGAAGACCAGAGCAAGAAGAAGCGGATCGGAGGAAGAAGAAGATGGAAGAAGATGTACCCCCTTACCATTTCACACAGGGGGGGGCCGGGATCTGGGGTCCCCTTGTTAAAGGGGGCTTCCAGATTCTGATAAGCCCCCCGCCCGCAGACCCCCACAACCAATGGCCAGGGTTGTGGGGATGAGGCCCTTGTCCTCATCAACATGGGGACAAGGTGCTTTTGGGGGTCACAGACCCCCAAAGCACCCTCCCAATGTTGAGGGCATGTGGCCTGGTACGGTTCAGGAGGGAGGGGGGGTCGCTCTCGTCCCCCCCTCTTTTCCTGCGGCCTGCCAGGTTGCGTGCTCGGATAAGGGTCTGGTATGGATTTTATGGGGGACCCCACGCCATTTTTTTTTTTTTGTTGGCCGGGTTTCCCCTTAAAATCCATCCCAGACCTGAAGGGTCTGGTATGGATATTTAGGGGGGACCCCACGCCATTTTTTTTTTTTTTTAATTTGAAGTGGGGTTCCCCTTAATATCAATAGCAGACCTGAAGGGCCTGGTTATTTGAATTTGGGGGACCCCCCACGCTTTTTTTTTATCAATGACTTTCAATGAATGACTGTTCTCTGTGTTTTTAAATAGCTTTTTTTCCTGCAAAAATGACACTTTGTCATTTGAATCATTCAAATTCACGCACATGTCTAATTGCCACTCCCCTACCTCTCTTTGTGATAGTGTCCCCATAATACCAATTGGGAAAATCCTTAGAGTACAGTTTAATATTTGATTTATGTGAGATATGAGTCTCCTGCAGACATTGGACATAAAAAAAAAAAAAACATGGAGTTACGCGGAACAACTAAGAGCCTAGGAGCCTGGGTTGGATATATTATGATCTATGATGAGATGGGAAATAACAGGCAAAGAAAGAGTTGCCGGTCAAGCGCGGGGGGGGGGGGGCGGGTTTACTGAGAAGATGAGAGGGACGATTGGGAAAATTTATGGGTATTTCATTTATTGAGTTATGGTGAGTGTACTATTTTGCACGTTGATATAAATAAAGCAAGCTACGATGATGTGAATATGATAAGAGACAGCGATGAATTGAAAGTTGATTTTAATGTCTCTCGTGAAAGTTCGCTGAAGTGGCAAAAAAAAGCCCCAACAATGTGGGAATGGATAGATGAAGTGTTTTTTTTTTGTTTTTGTTTTTTTTTCTTGCCACTTCAGCGAACTTTCACGAGAGACATTAAAATCAACTTTCAATTCATCGCTGTCTCTTATCATATTCACATCATCGTAGCCTGCTTTATTTATATCAACGTGCAAAATAGTACACTCACCATAACTCAATAAATGAAATACCCATAAATTTTCCCAATCGTCCCTCTCATCTTCTCAGTAAACCCCCCCCCCCCAACCCACCACCTAAATCCCCCCCCTCCCGCGCTTGACCGGCAACTCTTTCTTTGCCTGTTATTTCCCATCTCATCATATATCATAATATATCCAACCCAGGCTCCTAGGCTCTTAGTTGTTCCGTGTAACTCCATGTTTTTTTTTTTAAATTCTTCCAATCCTTATCTATTTTTTCGTCTCCAATGATACCATAGCTATCCCTTAACCTTTCCATGCTGGACATTTTCCTCTTCGTTTTCTTGTCCAGAATTTTTCCAGGTTGTAGTGATGGTTTGGTGTGTGAGGAACGTGAGTATTGATTGCGCACCTAAAAGCCATACCTCCCAACTTTTTGAGATGGGAACGAGGGACACCTATTAAAAGTATGCAGGCATAGGACACACCCCCTGCCACACCCCCTTAAAGGAGAATTGTACAAAAAAAAAATGATTGGTTAAACCAAAAAGCTCTACTATTCCTTTATATTGGCTTTTGGCATTTACAGATGCAGCAATTTAGAAATTGGATGAAAGGTTTAGCACTGGGAAACACTTTTTCATAGATAAAAAGTGAATTTTTTTATACAACTATATAGATCAGACCAAAGTGAGGGACAAATGAGGGGGACAGAGGGACATTGCTCCAAATCAGGGACAGTCCCTCAAAATCAGGGACAGTTGGGAGCTATGTAAAAGCCTTCATTATATTCCTTCTATGGACAAAGTACAGGTTTAAATGTACATACAGCTCTGCGTGCAAGGTGACACGTTTCACTGTTTTCACATGCATTGTGCCATGGTGCTGAAAGGTCCTTTTCTATTGACTTGCAAGGCGGTGCATAAGAAAATCTGCAAGCAGGATGTTTTTCTAACATACAGCACTGCAACATGATAGTTGCAACAAGTTATTTTTTTTGTCCATGCATTTCAATTGGAAAGGCAAAACTTTTTTTATATTTTTTAATTTTTTTTATCTTGGATAGAGTAAAAGGAGGGTTATTATAACCCCTATCGTTTTTTTTTTTTTTTTCTTTTTTTTTTTTTTTTTTTCTTTTTTGCCATTGGAGTTCCATTGTAGAGATTTTCCTTTCCCATAACCAGTCAGAAAAAATCCCTCCAGAGTGAGGGAATCACTCGTTGTCACCAGAACTAATGTCCCCATTGGACGATTTCCCCTCTATTACTGTTCTGGGGGCAACCCAAAATTTTAGATTTTCTTTTTTTTTCACTTTCAGTGGTAATGGGACAATAGAGAGGGGGAATCCTCCTAACAGGGACATTGACTGTAATAAAAAAAAAAAAAAAAAAAAACCTAATAGATCCCTCTCCACTCTCCAACATGAAAAAAAGTTTTGTCTTTAATTATTCTTTAACCACTTGCTACCCAGGCCAATTCTGACACTTCGCTCCTACATGTAAAAATAATATTTTTTTTGCTAGAAAATTACTCGGAACCCCCAAACAATAAGTATTTTTTTTTTTAGCAGAGACCCTAGGGAATAAAATGGTGGTCGTTTCATCTTTTTATCTCGCACAGTATTTGCGCAGTAATTTTTCAAATATGTTTTAAAAAAAAAAAAAATGTTATGCTGCGTACACACGATCGGAATTCTCGTCGGAAAAAGCTCTGACGGTTTTCTCGACGGAATTCAAACTGTCTTGCCTACACACGGTCACACCAAATTCCAACCGTCAAGAACGCGGTGACGTACAACACTACAACGAGCCGAGTTCAATGCTTCCGAGCATGTGTCGAATTGTTTCCGAGCATGCGTAGGAATTTTGCGTGTCAGAATTGCTACAGATGATCGGAATTTCCGATAGAAACCTTTTCCGTCGGAAAAATTGAGAACATGCTCTCCATTCTTTGCTGTCGGAAATTCGGCCAGCAAAATTCCGATGGTGCCTACACACAGTCGCCTTTTCCGATGAAAAGCTCTCATCGGTCTTTTTCTGGCCGGAATTCCGATCGTGTGTACGCGGCATTAGATGCATTAAAAAAACAAAAAAGTAAAGTTAGCTCAATTTTTTTGCATAATGTAAAAGATGATGTTACGCCAAGTAAATCGATGCCTAACATGTCATGCTTTGAAATTGCGCCAAACTTCGGTACTTAAAAATCCCCATGCAGGATTGGAAGAATTTTAATTTTTTTTTACAGGTTACCTGTTTAGAGTTATGCCCTGTACACACGTTCCGATTATCGGACTACAAAAGTCGGTTTCAGACAGATCGTTCGATAATCTGATCGTTAGTACGCAGCTTTCGACAGCCGATCACGACAGTCTGTCCAACCAAATCCGAAGGGACAAACAGGAAAACTTCGGTCGGACGACAGCCCATCGTACGACAATCGTGTAATCAGTACAGTATGCGTCCGATAAAAGTTGTTCGACAAACACCACGCATGCATGGAAACACGAAAATAAACCAGAAGGACACAGGGGTCACACGTATTTGACATAATTGAAAATACGTAGCTACGCACAGCGGAAGATTTTTCCAGAATCATACGACAAAAATCTTACACACATTTTGCACTGTTGTATTCGATCTTAGTTGTATGCAACAAAATGCAAACGATCTGTCGTACGATAATCGGAACATGTGTACGGGGCATTACAGAGGAGGTCTGGCACTAGAATTCTTTCTCTTACTCCGTTTGGAGCGATACCTCACATGTATGGTTTGAATGTCATTTACATATACGGCGCGACCTACGTATGCATTCGATTCAGCACGCGGGGATGGGGTCGCTTTACTTTAACTTTTTTTATATTGTTTGTTTTTACTCCCCTCTCGCCGATCACACGGGCGAGCCGGGAGAAAAAACCGTCCCCTCCCGCTGCCTGTAAGAATGATCAAGTGGCTGAACAGCTGCTATGATTGATCTTACGGTGCAGAGAATCGCCAGCTTTAAAAGATGATATCTGAATGATGCCTGTAGGTGCAGACATCATTCAGATATCCCCACTCAAAGTTGACAACGTCATATGACATCGTTGGACGGGAAGTGTTTTTTTTTTATAAAAAACAAAAAACAAACATGTCATACTTACCTGCCCTGTGCAAGGGTTTTGCACAGAGCGGCCCCAATCCTCCTTTTCTAGGGTCCACGACGGCGCTTCTGGCCCCTCCTCTTCATAAGGTGGGCCCACTGAGAACCACTTTTCATGGGGGCACCCATGCGGGGGTGCTCCTGAGTTCTGCTGCTACATCCATTGACATAGACAGCAGGGCTCGGCCCCATCCCCTGCTCCCGTATCACTGGATTTGATTGACAGCAGCGGGAGCAAATGGCTCCTGCTGCTATTAATCTATCCAATGAGGAACCAGGACAGCGGCTGTAACGATCAGGGTCAGGTAAGAAAAAGCGGGGCTCTGGGGGGGAGCTGCAGCACAGAAGGTTGGAATGCAATAACCACTTAAAGAGGAGTTTCCATTAAAAAAAAAAAATTTAAAAGTCAGCAGCTACAAATACTGCAGCTGCTGACTTTTAATAATCGGACACTTACCTGTTCCAGGGTCCAGCGATGCGGGCAAACGAAGCCGCGCTCTCCCCCCCCCTCCGCTCGGCGGTGTCGGCATTGTCACTGTGGGCACCCAGCTGTGGCTTCACAGCCGGGCACCCACTGTGCATGCGCGAGCGGTGCCGTGATTGGCCGTGCAGTCATCTGTGACCTGTCACGTGTCCCAGATGACTGACAGGAGGGAGGGGGCAGAGCTGAGCCCTTCCTGCGCCGAGGGGTGATGTCACCAGCCCAGGCACTGAAGGAGGCAGACTACAAGGGACCCCCTAGCAACAGGCATTTAGAAGTGAGTTTAAAAAAAAAAAATTCCAAATGTTTATTTTTTTATTTTTATGAATTTTAATGATTATTTTTAGTCGTGCAACGTGGCTCCCAAACCAAAATTGACGTCCCCTGCGTTTTAAGAAAAAGAGCAACAATTTTGAAAAAAACGCATTATTTTTTACATTTTGCTATAATAAATATCCCCCAAAAATGTATAAAAAAAAAAAAAAAAAAAATATTTTTTCCTCAGTTTAGGCCGATACATATTCTTGGTTAAAAAAAAACGCAATAAGCGTTTATTGATTGGTTTGCGCAAAAGTTATAGCGTTTACAAAATAGGGGATAGTTTTATGGCATTTTTATTAATACATTTATTTTTTTACTAGTAATGGGGGCGATCAGCGATTTTTTTTTTTTTTTTTTTTTTTATAGTTACTGCGACATTATGGCAGACACATCGGACATTTTTGACACATTTTTGGGACCATTGCTATATAAATGCACTGATTCCTGTGTAAATGACACTGGCAGTGAAGGGGTTAACCACTAGGGGGCAGTGTAAGGGTTAAGTGAGCCCTGGGGAGTGTTTCTAACTGTGTGGGGGGGCGTGGCTGTGTGTGACACGTCACTGATCTCTGATCACAGGGAGCAGTGATCAGTGACACTGTCACTAGGCAGAATGAGGAGATGCTTGTTTACATTAGCATCTCCCCGTAAGACGGTCACTAGTATCCCCGTGGCGATCGAGTCCATCCCCGATGGCGATCGGAGGTCCAGCCGGTGGGACCGCCGAGGCTCGACGCAATGGCGCGTACCTGTGCCCATTTGCCTGTCCGTGCCATTCTGCCGACGTACATCGGCGTGCGCCGTTGGGAAGTGGTTAAGGTAAAAAAAAAACACGAGACAACTCCTTTAAAGTAGAGCTGAAGGCAAAACTTTTTTTTGACAAGAAAGGTCCCCCAATCGGATAGTGCCCGCCCTGTACTGCGCGGGTGCATCGCTTGCACAGTACGGAGGACAAACGAGACGCCGAAAGTTTCCGAAGATTAACAGCTATTCATCAGCTCTACACTGTGCCTGCGCACTTAATATTACATTGTGTCACACGCTCCCAATGCTCCTACAACTCTGCAAGGGGCGGTGTGCCTACACAATGGCCAGAGATGGGGCGTTGATAAGGGCGGGTAGTTCAATGTTACAATCCACCAATCCCGCCCATCAACATGGCTAAACCCACCCTTTAGTTCTGTAAACACACCCCCCAAAGAATTGCCCATTTGACAAATCCACCCCCACAAGCATCGGGAGCATGTGGGAGCGTGTGACACAATGTAATATTAAGTGCGCAGGCACCGATTTACAAGTTTCAGATGCTCCCAATAGCCATTCCTCAAGCATACTTTAAAGTTTTTAAAGCTATTATTTCTAAGTTTATATGGCGCAATAAGAAACCACGTATTGCTGCCACGATACTGAGTAGGGAGAAAAAACAGGGGGGTCTAGTCATACCAGACTTTAAAAAGTATTTTAACGCAGTTGCACTGTCATGGGTTATAGAATGGGTAAAAGAGGGAAATGACAAGAGGTGGATCAACATTGAAAATATAGTGAGTAATATGCACCTAGGCCACGTAATATGGAACCCACCACAACATAGGACACTGGGACCCAAATCACATGAAATAAAACGTGTTACACTTAAAATATGGGACAGGTTGTTTATACAAAGTGGGGGGAAACTGGGGGGGGGAAACTGGATAAAAAAAAGGAAATGCACAATTGAGAGATATAATTAAAAATGGGAAAAAAAGCACTTTTCAAGAATTGAGTTTAGACACAGAATTAATGTCGATTGATATATGGAGGTACACCCAGTTGAACCATTTTGTGGAGAACCTGCCACAACCAATCTGATATGGAGACGATTATACGCAGATGGAGAGACTCTGTATGTGAGTAACATCCAGAAATAATGTTTCACAAATTTATAAAATATTAATGGACGGAGAGGGACTGGACGTTCCACCATATATCAAGAGATGGGAAGAGGAATTGGGATCACGGTGTAGTAGGCACAAGTTGGAGAAAATTTTGAATTTAACACATAGTTCGGCGATAGACAGAAAGACGGTTGAAATAAACTTCAAATGCCTTACAAGATGGTATGCGACACCCGACAAAATAAGTAAGTTTCAATACGGAAAGTCCCCCGAGTGTTGGCGAGGCTGCGCAGTCTTAGGTACAATGGCCCATATATGGTGGGATTGTCCTATCATAAAAAAATGTTGGCAAGAGGTCTTACATCTAATTAAGATAATTACTAACAAAGAAATTCGGGAGAACCCGTGGACATTCTTGTTTCACGGGACTGAGAGCCCGGTGAGACAGTATAAGGTATCGATAATTCCCATCCTTCTTAATGAAGCTAAAAGTTTAATCCCGAAAAAATGGCAGGAAACAGAGTCCTAAAATCCGAGATTGGATAATTTGGGTAAATGCCTTGCAAAAACTGGAGAGTTTAGAAAAGAAGGACGAGGAAGGGAAAGAAGGAATAGACCGGAAGGATAAATGGGTAGAGTGGAATGAGTTTAAAAAATCATGGAGATATGTAACGGAGATTACTAAATAAATCCTCAGAATCATTGTATGGGGAAGACAATAGAGGAAATCGTTTTGTGTATTAGTTACCTCCGAGTCGGTTACGCAAGGTGGGGTGGTGGGGTGGGAGGGGTAATTATTAGTGTAATATGTGAAATTGATAATGTACACTTTGTATTTTTTGTAAGTTGTAAATTGTATAAAATCTAAATAAAAAATAAAAGAAAAGTGCGCAGGCGCCGTGTAGAGCTGATGAACAGCTGTTCATCTTCGGAGACTTTCGGCATCTCCTTTGTCCTCCGTACTGTGCAAGCGCTGCGCCTGCGCAGTACAGGGTGGACACTATCCGATGGGGGGACCTTTCTCGTCAGAACACCGGCAATGAGGAGCTACAGTTCATTGAGGGAACAATGAATGCCAACATGTACTGTGACATACTGAAGCAGAGCATGATCCCCCTCCCTTCAGAGACTGGACCGCAGGGCAGTATTCCAACATGATGATGACCCTAAACACACCTCCAAGATGACCACTACCTTGCTAAAGAAGCTGAGGGTAAAGGTGATGGACTGTCCAAGCATATCTCCAGACCTAAACCCTATTGAGCATCTGTGGGGCATCCTCAAACAGAAGGTCTCTAACATCCACCAGCTCTGTGATGTCATCATGGAGGAGTGGAAGAGGACTCCAGTGGCATACTGTGAAGCTCTGGTGAACTCCATGCCCAAGAGGGTTAAGGTAGTGCTGAAACATAATGGTGGCCACACATAATATTGACACTTTGAGCCCAATTTGGACATTTTCACTTTTGTTGCCAGCGGTTTAGACTTTAATGGCTGTGCGTTGAGTTATTTGAGGGGACAGCAAATGTACACTGTTTTACAAGCTGTACACTCACTACTTTACATTGTAGCAAAGTGTCATTTCTTCAGTGTTGTCACATGAAAAGATAGAATAAAATATTTACAAAAATATGAGGGGTGTACTCACTTTTGTTAGATACTGTCTTATTTTTTACCTATACAAGTTAATCCATGGTCAGCGACGTATCCTGTTCAGCAGCACAAGTGAATGTGTGTACTGAAAGATATGACCAGGGGTGTGTTCCTGCTAAGCCAATCCACACCATAATGATTCTTGCTCTGTTCTTTCTTGGTTTTCATTGGAAATGAATTTTCCTAGGAGCCTTTGAACCTGAAATAGATTAAACTAAGGGAGACGCTGTATAGAGGTAAAAAGGTGTTTGTAGTTCCGTAACCAATGAAGGCATAAGGTGCTGTTTTCAGTTATAGTTTTTATAGCAAATGATTTACATACCATTACATACCGGACACTTATTGGGCTCGGTTTTCACTATGGCAACCCCAAAGTCACGCGATTTTGCCACGATTTTTTGCCGTGATTTTACCACGATTTTGGGCCGCGACTTGAAGCAATGCCTGTGTATTCTTGAGATCTATGGACCTCAAGTCGCATCAAAGTGGGACCAAAGTAGTGCATGGACTACTTAGATGTCGCACAAATATGAACGGTACTCATTGGAAATCATGGGGTATGACTTGTCATGTGACTTTTTAGTCCCAAATCGCATGAAAAGTTGCACTAGTGGAAACCTAGCCTTAGCAAAAGTATGTAGGCTTAAGACCCTGCCACGCCCCATTAAAAGAAGAATTTTCCCCAAATTTTTTTTACTACTATTTCTTTATACTGACTTTTGAGATGTGCATTTTATGTACAACTATATATATATATATATATATATATATATGTGGACTTCAAAATCAGGGACAGTCCCTCTAAATCAGGGACAGTTGGGAGCTATACCGCCAGACTGCAAAGGTCTGAAGCCATCATTTGCAGTTTGCATGTTCTTCCTGTGCTTGTGTGGGTTTCCTGTTTACATTCCTTGTAATAGGAATAAAAGTGACCCATTTTTTTTTTTTTCAAAAGGACAGTGTAAAAATGAAAAGTAAAATAAATAAGAAAAAAAAAATGTTAAGTTCCCCGTCCTGCCGTGCTCACGTGCAGAAGCGAATGCATACATAAGTCACGCCCGCATATGAAAATGGTGTTTAAAAAAACACTTGAGAGTGGTATCACCGCGATCGTTAGAGCGAGAGCAATAATTCTAGCCCTAGACCTCTGTAACTCAAAACTGGTAACCTGTAGACATTTTTAAACGTCCCCAATGGAGATTTTTAAGTGCCAAAGTTTGTCACCATTCCACAAGCTGGCGAAATTTTGAAGCATGACATGCATGACATCAATTTACTCGGCATAACTTTATCTTTCACAATATTGAAAAAAATTGGGCTAACTTTACTTTTTTCTTATTTTTTAATTAAGTGTATTTTTTCCCCAAAAAATTGCGCTTGTAAGACCGCTGCACAAACACGGTGTGACATAAAGTATTCCAATGACCTCCATTTTATTCTCTAGGGTGTCTAAAAATATATTTTATATATATAATTTATATATATATATATATCTATATAAAAAAATATAATATAATATAATATAATGTTTGGGGGGTTCTAAGTAAATTTTTAGCAAAAAAAAAGATTTTAACTTGTAAACAACAAATCTCAAAAAAGTGCTTGGTCCTTAAGTGGTTAAAATTGTCTCCCTTTAAACGTTTGATTTGTTTTCTATTGTGAATAAAATATGGGTTTGTGAGATTTTCAAATCATTGCATTCTGTTTATAGTGTATGCTGATTTTAAATAGCGTCCCAACTTTTTTGAAATTGGGGTTGTACATACTTGCAGTTGGAGTTGTCATAAAGGATGGTTCTCACATGGAGTATCTTTGTTTAGGTACGGCATCGCTGGATCCACCAATGTGACAGGGGACCAGGTGAAGAAGCTGGACATTCTATCAAATGATCTGGTTGTTAACCTGCTAAAGTCATCATTTAGTACGTGTGTCCTTGTATCAGAAGAAGACCCGCATGCACTGATTGTGGAGCCGGAGACGAGGGTATGTACACAGGCTAACCTTTTCTGTGACTTCCTGATATGCTTTGAATATGTATGCAGTAATAGCAGCTATCTGAGAGCCTTTTTTATGTGAAAGTTTGTATTTATGAATAATTAATAAAAGCTGCTGTTCAATTCTTGAGAAATATTGAAGAATTTATTTTAAAATCTTATAAACAACCCTTCTACATAAATCCTCTCTTTTATTTGATTTGCACATAAGCTCTAACGAGCAGGGCCCTCTGATTCCTCTTGTATTGAATTGTATTGTAACTGTACTGTCTGCCCTAATGTTGTAAAGCGCTGCAGAAACTGTTGGCGCTAAAGAAATCCTCAACAATAATAATGATAAATAGCATTTGGAGGCAGAAGATGCACAGTGGTGTTCAGCAGACAGGCCTTTTCTAGGCTGAAAACAGCTGTCATCAGCTCTACTACAGTGCCCTCTAGTGTTTGAATATGTTATTACATTCTCTCCTAGGTTCCAGAAATTGAGGGATAGAATACACAAATAAGGTAGATTACAAATATTCTTTAACCATGTAGGTCATAAAAGTCAGTGCGTAAATGTAACTGTATGATAATTGTGTACAGTTGTATAGCAGTTACTTGCCAAGGTGCAAATCAAAAAATCATTTGGCATTAAATTGGTTATATAGTGACTACTATTTCAGGCTTGTTGATTTGCTGATTGTAAGTAAAATACCTAATTATGAGCATGTCCTCTGTTAGATTTCAAGCTGTAAATAATGTTTAATGTTTTGCAGGGTAAATACATTGTGTGCTTTGATCCTTTGGATGGTTCTTCAAACATTGACTGTCTTGCATCCATTGGCACAATCTTTGCCATATATAGAAAGGTAAGGATTTCCCAGAGGTATAATTCCACCATTATATATATATACCACAATATCCTAGGGATAAAAAGGTATGAATAAATAGAGCAAGTGGGAGATGCTGTATAATGCTACCACTGCACATACCAAATAAGAGCCACTATTTAGCTATCAGTATGTCTATGGGAATTCAAAAACAAATTTCTTTGGACTTGAATAAGTAATTTATACTCATCCCATTGCATTACTGCTTCTCCACCTTCACTATAAGACCCCTTTCACACTGGAGGCGTTTTTCGGGCGCTTTAGCGCTACAAACAGCACCTGTAAAGTGCCTGAAAAATGCCTCATCTGCAATCCCAGTGTGAAAGCCCGAGTGCTTTCACACTTCAGCAAGCAGCTTCTTTGGGACGCTTTAGGAGTGGTGTATACACCACTCCTAAAGTGCCCCTGCCCATTGAAATCAATAGGCAGCGCTGCAGCAGTTTGCGGGCACTTTTAACCCTTTATTCGGCCGCTCGTGGGGGTTAAAAGCTCCCCGCTAGTGGACGAAAAGCGCCTCTAAAACGACAGTCCCCGCGCTGTCAGTGTGAAAGGGCTCTAAAAGTCATGGTCATTTTGACAGTAGAAACAGTAGAAAATATTGAACATTCTGATACTGGGTTTGTGTTTGCATGGTTCAACTCCATTCTTTTGCATTTTTCTCTTTTGCCGACACCCACACTGGGCAAGATTTATTAAAACTGGAGAGTGGAGAATCTGGTGCAGCTCTGCATTATAACCAATCAGTTTCTAACTTCAGCTTGTTCAATTACACTTTGACAAAAAACCTGGAAGCTGATTGGTTTCTATGCTGCACCAGATTTTGCACTCTCCAGTTCTAGTAAATGTCCCCCTTTGATACCTGCTTACCACACCAGACATTGGGGTCAAGAGTAAAATAACGCATGTGGAAACAATTGTGCAATTGTGTTTAATTCACTAAGAATTGTGCAGTAAATAACTACTGCGGTAAAGTTTTGATTTTTGCGGCAATTATCACATATTTTCATGTGGTAATTTATTGCATTGAGCTGGCTACTAAGGAGCGGGCTGGGAGGCCATTTTCCACGTCCTTAACAACAGATGACTCATCAGCTGTCAGCAGGTCCCCAGTAAATAATACATGCCAGCAATTAAAAATTATGAAAAAAAAAAAAAAAAAGTGTGGGGTCCCCCCCCAATGCCCCTCGGGTCTAGTAGCGATTTACAGAAAGCAGCCTTAATGTGTTCAATACTTTTTTCCCTGTGTCATTCTATTTTATTACACATAACTTAATTTCTGAACTTTTTTGTTTTGGTTTCTTTGCATGTATGGATTGCATGGGTTGTTACCGACATGCGGTGACAATTTCATGTCAATAGCACCTTCATAAACATATTTACCTAGAAAAATGGTGATGTGCTCAATGCTTATTTTACCCGCTGTGTGTGTGTGTGTGTGTGTGTGTGTGTGTGTGTATTATATATATATATATATTATACACATTCATTTAGCAAATGATTGTCTTGTTATTTATTGTTCCAAAATGTACCCCAAGTTTATAGATGAAAAAAATAAATGTATTTTATTGCTTTTTGTTTCAGGTGTCAGATGGTGAGCCTAGTGAAAAAGATGCTTTGCAACCAGGACGTGACATTGTAGTCGCAGGTTATGCATTGTATGGAAGTGCCACAATGCTGGTCCTTGCCACAGAGTGTGGAGTGAATTGCTTCATGTTAGACCCTGTAAGTTCTATTTAATTTCTATACATATATATGCATAAATATAAAACTTGTTTTGTACAAAAAAATACTTAATACACGACAAATGAGTCACAGAGTATATGAATTTGCTATAGAGACATGATTGAAACCTTTAACCACTTACAGACCAGAAGATTTTCTCCCTTAAAGTGGTTGTATACCCTAATTTGTAATTTTTACCTACAGATAAGCCTATAATAAGGCTTACCTGTAGTTAAAATTAATATCTCCTAAACCTGTACAGTTTAGGAGATATTCCCTCCTTTGCATGCAGCCGCTGACGTCATACGGTGCATACTAGCTCATTATGCATTTGCCTTTCAGGGTTTTTTTCTTTTTCCTTTTATTTTTTTTTTTAGAGCGGGTATACAACCACTTTAATGACCAGACCATTTTTTGCGATACAGCACTGTGTTGCTTTAACTGACAATTGTGCAGTTGTGCAACGCTGTGCCCAAACAAAATTGACGTCCTTTTTTTCCCACAAATAGAACTTTCTTTTGGTGTTATTTGATCACCTCTGCGTTTTTTTATTTTTTGCGATATATAAACAAAAAAATAGACAATTTTGAAAAAAGAAAACAGTATTTTTTATTTTTTTTGCTATAATAAATATCCCCAAAAAATAAAATAATTTCTTTTAGACTAATATGTATTCTTCTACATATTTTTGGTAAGAAAAAAGTGTATATTGATTGATTGTTTGCTATAACTTTTGCGCAAACCAAACTAAATAGGGAATAGATTTATGGCATTTTTATTTTTTTTGTAGTAATGGTGGCGATCTGCGATTTGTAGCTGGGCTGCGACATTGCGGCGGACAGATCGGGACCATTGACATATATACAGCGATCAGTGCTGATTACTACTGTGTAAATGTCACTGGCAGGGAAGGGGTTAACACTAGGGGACGATCAAGGGGTTAAATGTGTTCCCTGGGAGGTGTTTCTAACTGTGGGGAAATGGGACTGACTGGAGGAGGAGAGAGAGCGCTGTTCCTAATCGCTAGGAACATCAGATCTCTATCTCCTCCCCTGTCAGAATGGGAATCTGTCTGTTTACATTGACAGATCCCCATTCCGGCTCTCTTTCCCGCGATCGTGGGTGGGCGGCTGACATCCCGGCCACGCGAACCGGGTCCCCTACACACACCTGCTGTGGCTCTTAAAGGAGCCGGCAATACAGCTACGGCAATTCGTGGGAAAGAGCCGACCTGCCGCAGTATAATGACGGTGGCTGGTCGGGAAGTGGTTAAATACATTAAGGGGGTGAATAAGGTTCAGGAAGGCAGTCTTTTCAATATGAAACCAAAATCAAGAACACGGGAACATGCCCTCAAACTAACTGGATGAAAGTTCAAAACTAATCTTGGAAAGTATTATTTTACTGAAAGGGTAGTTGATGATTTGAATAAACTACCAACAGGTAGTGAGACAGTCAACAGTAAACGGCTTCAAACATGCTTGGAACAAACCTAAATCTATAGTCAGACATCGTGGGGAATGAAAAAAAAAAAAAAAAACTTGCTGGACTACAGCCTTTTTCTGCCATCACTTTTCTATGTTTCTATAAAGACAGCACAGCACTGGCTCTATTTTTCTGAATGAAACCTTCCAATGGGAATGAGCCACTGCAATAAGCCATTCACATCTGTGTATGCATCTCAGTTTAGAGATGTGTCACTTCATTTTTAAAATCTTTATTAAATCCACCCAAGGGACTAAGTATGTGTAGCACATGGTCGCATACTGATTCCCACTGTGAACAGCTGCACAGCACTGACTGTTCATTCACAGACCTAAAGTGATTGTAAAGTCTTGTTTTTTTTTGTCTGTTTTTTTAAATAACAAACATGTCATACTTACCTCCTCTGTGCAATTGGTTTTGCACAGAGCAGCCTGGATCCTCCTCTTCTCGGGCCCCCTTTTTGCTGCTCCTGACCCCTCCCTCCTATCGAGTGTCCCCACAGTCAGTAGATTCCTATGGAGGCACTGGAGCCAAGTCACAGCTCCCTGTGTCCATTCAGACACGGAGCCCTGACCCCGCCCTGCCCCCTCTCCCCTGATTGTCTGACTGACTTTGATTGTCAGCCACAGGAGCCAATGGGGCCACTGCTGTGTCTCAGCCAATCAGGAGGAGTGTCCCAGACGGCTTAGACATTCGTGGACATTGCTGGAAAGAGATGAGGCTCAGGTAAGTAATTGGGGGGTGCTGGGGAGGCTGTTACACACAGAATTTTTTTTTATCATAATGCATAGAATGCATTAAGATAAAAAACCTTCTGCCTCTACAATTCCTTTAATAGTAAATTACATCAGTCAGTGCTGGCAGGACTGTGTGATAGATCTGCAGTTGCTATACACAGTACCAGATGATGCATCAAAAGCCCCACAGTGCTGGCTGATTGCCCACAGTGAATCTGGCAATATGCAAAAGAATCCTATAGCTCCACCTCCTGGTTCAAAGGAGTAATTCAAAATGTTAACATACAGTATTTCATATTTAACTAAGGAAAATTGGTTTTAAAAAGTAATTTAAGTGCTGACCATAATTAAATTAATATGCACTACACGTCCCTTTTAAGTGTATCCTTTTTTTCTCTGTTAAATGTAAATAAAGCTCTACAATTAAGATGTGGTGACAGCATATATTACTTTATCAATTTCTAGGCAATTGGAGAATTCCTTTTGGTCAATAAAAATGTGAAGGTTAAACCAAGAGGCAATATCTACAGTCTAAATGAAGGCTATGCCAAATACTTTGATGCAGCAGTCACAGAATATCTCAAGAAGAAGAAATTCCCAGAGGTATGTTTAAATGGTAAACACGTGAAGATTCCCCCATCAGCCCAGACAGTGTTGATGCGGGAATCCCTCCTGCCGGGCCATTGTCTTCTCCCAGCGGGGGAAGCCGCCTCCACCTGGAGAAGGCAGTGATTATTGCTAGCGGCTATAAACAATTCGAATCTGCCCATACACAATTTGAATCTCGGCCGGTTCCTGCTGAAGCGGCAAAGATTCGAACCGTGTATGGCATGCCTTAAACTAGTCATAAATGGGCACTGAGACTAAGGGCTAGCGAAACGTGATGACATTCCTGCAATCAGGAAACTGATGTGCTAAAGTTGTGCATGTACTGTTTAGCTGTCCAGAGGAAAGGTTTAGGCAAATTCCACTGAGATTTTTCAACAACCTTAAAATTCTGTCAAGGTGTTTGGAAAATCTCTGTGCAACTTGCCTAAACCATGGTATATGGCACTGTAGGTTAATGTGCCAGTATTGCCATACAGATGACCACATGAAAGCAGGTTCTCATTGACCTTCAACCTCATAGTATTTTGCCACTGTGCTATTTAGTTAGTACTGCTATATATAATACTACATAGCATACCGTATATACTCGAGTATAGGCCGTCCCGAGTATAAGCCGAGGCCCCTAATTCACCACAAAAAAAAATGGGAAAAATGCATTGACCCGTGTATAAGCCGAGGGTAAAAAATGCAGCAGCTACTGTAAGTGGAAAAGAGGGTCAGCAATGCCCATCTGCAGCTGCCTGTCCCCTGTGCAGACCCCCCCCCCCCCCTGTGTCCCCATTGCAGCCTACCTGTGCCGATCTGCGGGTCCTGTGCCATCCGTCCTGTGCCATCCGTCCTGTGCCATCCGTCCTGTGCCATCCGTCCTGTGCCATCTGTCATCGGTCTTCCGCCGATGCAGTCTCGCTCTGTCCCCCCACAGCGTGTACGGCGCCATTCTAAAATTACAAAAGCCGCGCCTCCTCCTCCTCCTCGTCCGTGATAGGAGGAACGCTGTTTTCCCAGCAGTCAGTGTGCAGTGTTCCGCCTATCACGGACATTCTCTCATCCTAGTCCATGAGATGAGAATGACAGGACATCCGTGATAGGCGGAACACTGTACTGCTGGGAAAATTAGTGTCTGCCTATCACGGACGGGCGGGAGGAGGAGGCGCGGCTTTTGAAAACTGCCGTCTGTCTGCATGACACGCTGTTCATGTAGGCAGACGGCGGTGACTCGAATATAAGCCGAGGGGGGGACTTTCAGCCCTAAAAAATGGGCTAAAAATCTCGGCTTATATTCGAGTATATACGGTAGTTTTCTATACCACCCCCAAAAAATTTCAAGGTTGCTGGAAAATCTCAGTGTAACTTGCCTAAACCATGGTATTGGGCATTGTACTTTACTGTGCCAGTACTGCCTGATGAATGACCACATGAAAGCAGGTTTTCCATGACCAGTAGTTTCCCACTGTCTAAAGCAGTGTTTCCCAACCGTTTTTCAGTCAAGGCACCCTTTAAAATCATACACAATCTTGAGGAATCCCATTCTAAATTTAAAACGAAATTAATAGTTTTATGTAACCCAGCAACATCCACCCAATGCTAGAAGTTTATTCCTCCAAAACAAATACACCTTTGCTAACTGGTCATGACTACTATATCAACGTTTCTCTCCCTTTCTCAGCTAATGTGACCCAATACTGATGGAGAGGGACAGGGGAGGCACAAACAAGGATGCTGTGCAGGCACCCAACATCCTCCTTATTAACCGATGACCTCATTGGTTATTAGGGTGCTGGTAGCTGGAAGGTTGTAATAGTGCACAATGAAAACCTGTGGCTTTGTCCAGGCAGACTTAATCCACCTGCTGACTTGTATGTACTTTTTGGTAAATTTTTAGGCATTTTGCCAAGGCACCCATGAAGAAACCTAAAGGCACCCTGGTTGAAAAACACTGGTCTAAAGTACATTTTTAATAACTGTCTCTACATTCGACCAAAAAGAGTCAGAGTCAGAACTAAGGAGGAAAGAGGGACAGGAATTTGGTTTAAAAAAATAAAGGGACAGTCTCTCCAAATGAGTACATTTGGGAGCTGTGGTTTGCAACAAGCCTTAAAAAAAATAAAAAATAAAAAAATTGTGTACCACAGTTGTGATAGATATTCTGTATCTTTCTCTTGTAATAGGATGGCAGTTCACCTTATGGAGGACGATATGTTGGTTCCATGGTGGCTGATGTTCACCGAACACTGGTTTATGGAGGAATCTTCTTATATCCTGCAAACTCTAAAAGCCCAAAGGGAAAGGTAACTTCTGTTTTTTTTCTGTATAAAATAACAAGTCTTTGTGGATGTCCACTAATGTATGTTACCATGTAATGTACAATGTAATTACTGTACATACAATGAACACAACTCTTCTGTAAAAGTCACATGTCTGTTCCTAAATAGAGTTAAAATATGTGCACACATGCATATTTTTTCTTTGTTGACATTCATTTATCTTCTGGTGAATAGAACATAATGTACTTTTGCCGCGTACACACGATCGGATTTTCCGGCGGGAAATGTTGGATGTGAGCTTGTTGGCGGTAAGTCCGACCGTGTGTATGCTCCATCGGACATTTGTTGTCTGACTTTCTGCCAACAAATGTTGGCTAGCAGGTTCTCAAATTTTCCGCCAACGAATGTTTGTTGTTGGACTTTCTGATCGTGTGTACACAAGTCCGTCGCACAAAAGTCCACACATGCTCGGAATCAAGGACGAGCCAGAAGCGTTCGGTCTTGTAAAACTAGCATTCATAATGGCGATATCACGTACGTCTTGTACGTCACTACGTTCCTATTGTTGGCCAACATTTGTGTGACCTGTATGCAAGACAAGTTGGTGCCAACACCCTTCGAACAAAAATCCACGGTTTTGTTGTCGGAAAGTCCGATCGTGTGTACGGGGCATAAGAGGAACTTAAAACCTTCTGAATTACTTTGTGTTATCCCCTTACCTTTAAGATTTTAGCGGCTGTGCTTATGTGAGTAAAGTTTATATGATCAATTTACTACCATTTACCAGCTGTACACTCTTCTTAAAGTGGAGTTCCACCCAAAAGTGGAACTTCTGCTCATTTTTCTCCTCCCCCCCCCTCTTCGGTGCCACATTTGGCACCTTTCGGGGGGAGCGGATACCTGTCTTTGACAGGTACCCTGTCCCCACTTCCGGGAGACCGGGCCGCATCGAATTACGCCAGCAGCCGGGCCAGTAAGAGAGAGCAGCGGTGCCTCGTGCATGCACAGTAGGGGCCCATCGTGAAGCCATAATTCTTCACTGCCGGGTTCCCCTATCGGCAATGGCGGCGGCAGCAACCGACAGTTGATGGATATATCAGCTGCGGTGCCAACATCCCTGGACTCCAGGACAGGTAAGTGTCCTATTATTAAAAGTCAGCTGCTGCAGTATGTGTAGTGGCTGGCTTTTAAGTTTTGCAGGGGTGGGCAGACCTCCGCTTTAATACCTATTAAGTGGGCTTTAGAGTCACTTACCTGCTCTTCAAGCAGTGTAGTATCAGGATGTAGATCGGGGAAATCTAAAAATCACAAATTCTCATAAGCATATTTTGTTTTGGATCAGTAAAACAAATTTAATGAAACTATGGGATCAATATGACATCCAGCCAACTAGCATTTTTCGAGAGGTCAGCAGTGACAGGTTATACATTTTTTCATGTCACAGGTATATTTTTAAAACCTAAAGTCCATTAACATGTCATACATTTTAATCTTCAGTGTACTAATAATGATTTAATCTTAATGTCATATTTGTCTTAACAGCTGAGGCTTCTGTATGAGTGCAATCCCATGGCGTTTATCATGGAAAAGGCTGGAGGACTGGCCACCAATGGACTGGAGAATGTGTTGGATATAGTTCCAGAGAATATTCACGAGAGAATGCCCATAGTCATGGGCTCTACAGAAGATGTGAAGGAGTACATAGAGATTTTCAAGAAACATGCCAAGAAATAAAAAGCTGCTGGACTGAATTCCATGAAAGAGGACCAAAGAATATAATACTTGTCTGTGTTTAATGATGAGCGGATCAATTCACCTACAGTAGGGTTCTGATTCACAGCAAGTAAATCTCTATGGGTCAGCTTTTCACTGGGTGAATCAGTTTACTTGGTGAACTGGTAACTGGTAACTTTAAACTTCATACCAATTCATTTACGGTATCTGTCAAAGCAAAATTCAGTGTCCGCTCTTCTGAATGGTTAGTGGAGCAATCGCTTATTATTATCTGTGATCTTTCGTAGATCCTCAGGAACACAACTTTCTAAAATTTGCCAGGTCTGCTTAAAAATGTGAATAAATTTTTATATTTACCTATAACTAAGTCTTGTGTATTTCATTAGCCTTTCTTAAGAGTTTGTAAAGTCAGTTAAGCTACATTAACGCTACATTCTAAGCTTTATACATTATAAGCTACATTAGCGCTGGGGGCAGAGAGACTGTGGAAATTCTCAACGCTTGCCCCACTGCTGCAGGTAAGCAGGATGTCCTTCTTTAATTCTGCACTTAACAGCAATTTTACAGGTGCTGCTAAGAAGTTGTAAAGGTTTCCTACTATTTTACTTTCTCCACAAAAGTGGAAAGTTTCTGTAATTTCCTGTTGTTAATGATTGATTTTCAGTTTCAATATGCAGATATGTGGAAACTGGTGCAGTACATTACCATTCATAGCACCCTAATCAAATCCCCAACGCCTTATGGATCTATGCTTTAGTTCAGTGGTCTCCAAACTGCAGCCTGTGGGCTGAATGCGGACCTTTGCTTGCCTTTATCAGGCCCTTGGGGCACTATCCCTCCTACTGACACCAACAAGGAGACACCATTCCTTCCACTGACAGCAACAGTGGAGAACCATTCTTCTCACTGATACCAACAATGGGGCATTTTTTAATCCCACTGAAGCTGTGGCATTTTCTGCTCCCACTGGCTATTGCACCAACCCTTAAAGTCTGGCGGACAGTAAACTTTGTTTAGAAAGTTTTGAGACCCATGCTTTCGTGAATCATCTCTGTGTTGTGGCGCACTGGAAAATTGTAGTTCTGTTACAAGTGTTGTAGTGTGAAAGTAGCCTACTCATCCTATTCAGAATAATTTGACTACATACGTGGTGACGCTCTGCAAAAGTATAAGACTGGTCTTATACTCTTTAAAGTGCAGTCTCATAAACTTGTCTGCTAATTTCTGATATTTGCACAAAATGCTGAAAGTTTAGATGATTCTAAAGAAGCATAATTATATACTGTACAATTCTGGAAGTGGGCCTTTGTTTATGGAAACTTCCGATCGCCACAAATTAGATCAGACGTTATCATTAGTTCAGAAACTTTATGCAATATATATTAATTTTAAGAATCACACCTACTGTGTGATTCCCTCCGGACAATAGCTTACCACTCCACAATACATGAAAAGTAAATAAAAAAAAAAAAAAATATATATATATATATATATATATATATATATATATATATATAAATAAAATAAATTCCTATACCATACATCTTGTGATTGTATTTTTATACTGCAAAATAACATGCAATACCTGAATATCAATACCGTTACTCAAATATTTCAAGAACATATGGTGAATAGCGGTGGAGACCTCCTAAATAATATAATGAAGTTCATACAGTGAATAGTGATGGGAACCTCCTAAATACAAAATTAAAATATAGTACATCAATAAGTCCATAACAAACAATCCACCTAATGGTACCCATTAGAGCAGGGGTCTCAAACTGGCAGCCCTCCAGCTGTTGTGAAACTACAAGTCCCATGAGGCAATGCAAGGCTGACAATTACAAGCATGACTCCCACAGACAGGCATGATGGGACTTGTAGTTGTGCAACAGCTGGAGGGCCACCAGTTTGAGACCCCTGCAGGGACCTGTTAGGTGCACAATGCCATACCCACAGCAGTTGCACCACGTGATATCTGTCACCAGGAGTATTAAGCTCTCTCCTTCATATTTGACTTACAAAACAGGCCACTGCATGCCTTCCCCACCTTGGGATTAACTCCACTTGTTTGGGATATTATTCAGGTGTATCTTGGATCCTTTTGCTCCACTGTATAACATTCTTAGACATTTATAGCTCAAACAGAATCAAAGATTGGGCATCATCAAATTTTTTCCATAAATAAAACTCAATCTTTATTAAAAACCCAAATAAATACACTCACATGAAATTGTGCACTTTAAACCATGCACATGGATATATGGCTTGTAAGTATACAGTGTACTACCCCTCAAACACAAGAAAATCTGCATCACCTAACTCTGCATATCAGCATCACATCCTATCTCAGCTTGATGACATCAGTGACTCTGCCCCTGACATGTTTTGCCACTAATCATGTGACTTCCTCAAGGATTTATTGACCAGAATTGATCCTTTGCAACAATGACTTAACCACTTGACCACTGGGCAGTTAAACCCCCTTCCTAACCAGACCAATTTTCAGCTTTCGGAGCTTCGGTTACTCCGTCATGCAACACTGTACCCAAATGAATTTTGTGTCCTTTTTTTTCACACAAATAGAGCTTTCTTTTGGTGGTATTTAATCACAGCTGGGTTTTTTATTTTTTGCGCTATAAATCAAAAAATACTGAAAGTTCGGTAAAAAAAAAAAAAAAAATTCTTTGTTTCTATTAAAAATTATTGCAGAGTATTGGCAGAGTATTGGTGAGTATTGCAGAGTATTGGCAGAGTATTACAGTGTTGCACAGTGTTGGTAGAGTATTGCACAGTGGTTGCAGAGCATTGCAGTGGTGGCAGAGCATTGCACAGTGGTGGCAGAGCATTGCACAGTGGTTGGTTGCAGAGCATTGCACAGTGGTTGGTTGCAGAGCATTGCACAGTGGTGGCAGAGCATTGCACAGTGGTTGGTTGCAGAGCATTGCACAGTGGTTGGTTGCAGAGCATTGCACAGTGGTGGCAGAGCATTGCAGAGCATTGCACAGCGGTGGCAGTGTATTGACCAGCGCTGTGGGCACTACACATCCAGCCCACAGCGCTGGTCCCGTCTCTCCCCCTCTCCGCTTCTCTCCTCTCTGTACCGATCGGTACAGAGAGGGGAGGGAGGAACCGGCGTCATGACGTGACGCCGGTTTGTGTACATGTGATCGCGACGGAGCGATCACGTGGTAAACGGCCGCTATCAGCGGCTGTTTACCGTGATCCGTGATACGCCGGGTCCTCGGGACCCGACGGTCACGGATGTTCCCGAGTGCGCGCCCCAGGGGGCGCGCGGTAGCAAGTTTCTAGGAGGACGTCCGTAGGACGTCCACTCAGGGAAACCCGACCGCGCTGTAGCCGTCTTTCGACTATAGCGCGGTCGGCATGTGGTTAAAGTGGTTGTAAACCTCAGACATGAAATATGAACAAAGCATATCCCTCTATAGTGTGTATATGTTTCAATTAGAAGCACTAAGTGTCATTTCTGTCTGGTGCCCCGCTATTCTGCCATTAGCATGATTCACTTCTGACAAATTTTCCTGACACCAAGAGAAAAATGGTGACAGGGAAGGGAGCACCAGCTGATTGACAGCCTCAGCTCGATTCCTGTGTTCTGTGTGAAGGGGGGGGGTGTCCCTTCCTCCAATCAGCTCTCGGAGCTCTCTCAACTGACAAATTTAGCTACCCTGCTTTTCAGAGCCGAGAGATCCTGTGTAAATTCTGCACTTTGAATGGATGTAGGAGAAAGACTGCTGTAGATAAATAGGTACAATCTATGTAGGAGGTTTTGTTTCATCTCTGTGTATCACCCGAAGATAGTTTGACTTGAATTCTGCTTTTAGTTTATAGTCCTATAAACTCATAGTTTATAGTTGGAGCCCATCAGAGCCAGACTAGCCATAGGGCACACTGGGCATTTTCACGGTTTTCAAGGGGCAGGACCAGGGCTGTCTTTAATGCAGGGTAATGTGCTGTGATGGTATGCTGTGAATTGTGAGGCTGGAGGTGCTGGAGTGGTGAGCGGCGGGGTTGCAGAAGTGAAATGGTGAGGTCAAAATGGACTGAAGCGGAAGGCGAGCAGGGATCGCAGCGGGTGTTCAATGGATGTCTTAGCTGTGAGCGCTGGAGGAGATTGGGGATTGTGGCTGGAAAAGAGGTCCCGACTGGAAGAGAATGGATCATGGCTGGAGGAATATGGATGGTTGCTGGAGGAATATGGATGGTTGCTGGAGGAATATGGATGGTTGCTGGAGGAATATGGATGGTGGCTGGAGGAATATGGATGGTGGCTGGAGGAATATGGATGGTGGCTGGAGGAATATGGATGGTGGCTGGAGGAATATGGATGGTGGCTGGAGGAATATGGATGGTGGCTGGAGGAGAGGGGAGATCGAAGCTGCAGGAGAGTAAGTGGGGATTTCAGTGGGAGCCTGGTGAACATCTATCCATTGCATTGGCATAGAGGAGGTGGTGGAGAAGGCAGCACCTCCAGAGGTGAATCAAGTGGGAGTTGGAGGGTTGCATTAGACAGCTGGTCCCTCCAGTTCCCCTGTGCCTTTTAAGTTATGTAGCAGAGATGTCAGGCCTGAACTAGCACCGGGATGTTGAGGTGGAGAGCTAAATTGCATGGGGGGGCACCGATAAGCTGCACTGATGGGAACCAATTATCTGCAGTGATGGGCACTGATAGGCAACACTGATGGGTACAGATTAGCGATGATTGGGCTGCACTGATGATCAGTGCCCTGATTATCTGTGTATGCGTCTCCTGTCATACTTGCTGGTTACCAGCTCTCCTCTCCTCACGCTGTGACAGTGCGTGAGAAAAGGAATGCCCATAACGAGAAAGTTTGTTTACACGTGATCAGCTGTGATTGGACACAGCTAATCACATGGTAAAGGGCCACTGTGATTGGCCCTTTACTGCGATCTGTGGACGCCCTCCCGGAACAGTAGATTGCTTTAAAAAAGTCCTGGATTCTTTCCTAAATGTACATAATATAACTGGCTACTAACATTTATAGGTAAAGTTGATCCAGGGAAAATCTGATTGCCTCTCCGGGGATGAGGAAGACATTTTTTCCCCTGCTGTAGCAAATTAGAGCATGCTTTGTTGGGGTTTTCCGCCTTCCTCTGGATCAACTGTGGGTGAAGGATTGTGTATATGGGATTGTGTCTTCGACCTGACTAACTATGTAACAGCCATGCTGTAGCCATCTTTTGGCTATAGCATGGGTCTGAAGTGGTTAAATAAAAAAAATGGGCTGCTCAGTCTACAATGTCCCAGTCTGGGCATGGAGCCCATATTTCTAATGCTTCTGAATACTGTTACATCCTATTCCAAGTTTTTTACTCTGTATGATATTATGGAGAAACAAACTAATGATGATAGAAATCTGTTTGTTTCCCCCATCGGAAATAAAAAATCAGTGTATATTGATAAATATTCATAAATTAAGGTTTGACTATCTCCAGGTGATTGCAAACATCAGCACTTTTGTAATGATTAATGCTCAGTATTGCACACTAACTCTTAGATGTAATGGGAGATGGTAGTCCGACCTTTAAATAAATGTCACAGTGTATGCCACTATTAGTCTGCTAAAAATATAACAGTTTCTTACTTGGGATATAATGTCAAGGCCTAAATAAATGTGAAAAATTACCAAACATTTATTTCACTACTACTCTGTCTGTTACTTCATATACCATGCAAGTATTGTACAGTGGCGGTGGTAATTAACATATGATGTGAACAGACACAGGTAAACAGATTTTTACATACAGTAAGGCTGTACATAGCTACTAATGTTATCAGGCAATAATTCAGCAACGGCGCATAATAGGGACCCCGCCCACACGGCATTTATGGGGATAGATAAATACAGTCCCCATTGGAGAAGTAGTTCCCTAGTTAGAAGCATTTCCAAGCTTAAGATGGCCTGGATTTATAAGCTCAAATACTATGTTCCACATGGGTTGAATGATGTAGATGTCAACGCATTTATTGATTATTCCTAACCTACTGTCATGTGCCCCACTTGTATTGTGAACTTAATCTGAGCCTTAGGCATTTTTTGCTTACATTTTGATATTTAGATCTTAATGTGTTTTTACTTATTAATTGAAATGTAGGTGATTTTTGATACCACCACTAACGGCCGCTATTTGGTGATACGTTTTTAATAAAACAATTTTAACCACTTGCCGCCCGTCCATTGTCAAAAGACGTCGGCAAAGTGGTTGTAAAATCCTGACAGGACGTCATATGACGTCCTCAGGATTTTGAGCCGCTGCGCCCCCCCCCCGGGGGCGCGCATCGCAGTGATCAGTCTGACACCCCGCAAGTACGATCTTGGTAAAGAGTCTCCGACGGAGACTCTTTAGCACAGTGTAAATAGGATGAGCCGGTAATCGGCTTTTCCTCACTCGCGTCTGTCAGACGCGAGTAGAGGAGAGCCGATCGGCTGCGCCTCTGACAGGGGGGGTCTGTGCTGATCAATTATCAGCGCAGCCCCCCCGAGGATGCCCACACTGGACCACCAGGGACGCCACCAGACCACCAGGGATGCCCATCACAAGGTAAGCCACCTAGACCACCAGGGATGACACACAGTGCCCACAATGGATGCCAATCAGTGCCCATAATGGATGCCAATCATGCATTATTGTTTGGCACTGACAGGCAGCATTTTTTTGTACTGATGGATGCCAATCAGTGCCTATCCGTGCCACCTATCAGTGTCTATCCGTGCCAACTATCAGTGCCCATCTATGCCCATCTGTGCCACCTATCCATGCCCACCCGTGCCGCCTATCCATTCTAATCCGTGCCAGCTATCAGTGCCAATTTGTGCCACCTATCAGTGACCATCAGTGCTGCCTATCAGTGCCACATATCAGTGCCGATCAATGCCACTTCATTGGTGCCACCTCATCGGTGCCCATCAGGGCCACCTTATCAGTGCCCATCAGTGAAGGAGAAAACTTACTTATTTACAAAGTTTTGAAACTGAAACAAAAAAAAAACATATTTTTTTTAAAAAATTTCGGTCTTTTTTGATTTGTGTAGCAAAAAATAAAAACCGCAGAGGTGATCAAATACCACCAAAAGAAAGCTCTATTTGTGGGACAAAAATGATAAAAATTTCATTTGGGTACAGTGTTGTATGACCACACAATTGTCAAAGTGCGACAGCGCTGAAAGCTCAAAATTGGTCTGGGCAGGAAGGTGTTTAAGTGCCTGGTATTGAAGTGGTTAACAACTTTTGAATCATCCATCTATGTTTACAATTGTCTTTTCCACTCACTTCGTTAATCATATTTTGAACTTGAGTGTGGACATCTAGACACTGTAGGTTCTATTTTATACTGGTTTAACTACATCCAGTTTAATTTATCTGCTTTTCCTAAATTAGGTTGTTAGTATCGAAGTTGTTTGGTATTGGCAACTTTCCCCATTCAAAGATGGTGTACGTTAGGTTTACTGCCTGAGGCTCAGACCGAGGCTTGACTTCTGTTTTATATTGCTGTGAGTCAGTACTTGTGACGAAACACGTCGGGAGGAGCGACATGCTGATGCCACGGCACTGTTCAACGTTCCGAAGTAATGGACGTTCAAATTGAAGCCGGCCGGCTTACTATCTATGCTTGAATTACGTTACTTCCATGTAAGTGATACTGTTTTATTTAATAAATGACTAGTCTGGTTTTACCTATGGTGAGCCTTTTCCCTTTCATGATCATGAGAATGGAGGACCCTGGATTCTTTTGAGCTTCTGTGATAATATATGTCCATCCACCTACAAGTGGTGTTTGGAGGCTGTTCTGTTCGGAGTCGCTGCTTGCCATCCCTAGAGACAAAGGCCCTGGCTGGGTATGAGCCACAAGTGATCCAGCTTGCGATAGCTGGTAAGCGTGCATTTTATGTGGTGGCGGATACACTTTGCATGTTGGTGTGAATTTGTCATCTGCACCTTAGTGTTGACTTACATATTGTCGTATTTTTCACTATTGTCACAATTTGTCACTTATTAGATGTGTTCATAGTGCGCAGCTCTCATATTATATTGTTTAATAATCCAGCAGATTATAGGTTAACAGGTGTTATGTGCATCCCAGTGCAGGCAGTCCCACTGATGTCAATTGCTCCCAATCTGATATCCATGTGAGTGCATAGCCCAAATGCATATTGTTTGCTTTAGTTTGTTAGAAGTGGTTTGTTTTGGGCTGGCTGAGTGCAATATATCAGACCATGCTTGGAGTAATGGTTGAAGAAACTGCGGTTAACACGCTGCCTGTCTGATAAGGGACTGCACAGAGTTAACACACTCCACTAGCACCTTTTGGGAACAAGCTGAGCAATGTTCAAAAAAGTATGTAGGGTCATCCTCCAAAAGCCACACCAGAGACACGGGCCTGATTAACACTGAAGGGGAGAAAAATCATCCCTGCCCTTAGGAGTACTGGAGGAGGCTAGCTCTACATACAACTGAATCAGAGGCTGAACATTTTCAAACAGCATACTGCCCTGATCAACCAGAGAATGGGTCAGATGGATACAGTCTAAAAGTTGATCCCTGGCCCACTCCTTCAATACCAGACGGCAATAATTATTATCCTCTGTTACCAGTGAGGCAAGATAAACAATTATTTCTGACTGCATTTTAGCAAAATGCAACAAAACCACAATGGTTCCTCCGTGCAGCCACTTCTGGTCAGGGATGGCCTTGGTATTCTGTCATGAACAGGTGTGACCAGAACCGTGTGGACTGCAACAGAGGAAACCAAAAGTAAAGTGAAATAATTATAATTCAATAAATATGTACAATCGATGGGAAATACCAGAATCGTAAACGTAGTCAGGCCAGGGTCATGCACAGGAGATGGGACAAGGAGCAAGACAGGACAGGGAGAAGGTGGACGGGATCGGGCTGCAGGGAAGGGGTACCAGATAACAGGGTCACAGGAGGGACAGTTTCAGGTTTCAGTCAGAGCTCAAGAACAATACCAAGGCAAGTGTGTGAGTACTTGCCGGGTATTAATACACATCTCCTGCAATTAGCCTCAGGTGACGCCTTATCACAGGAGATAATGTCGGCTCCACACTGCCAGGAGACACACGCTGGTAGACACTGGTACTGCGGCCCAAGGATCAGACAGTGCCACCAGCAGGTGAAACCTTTCCTGACAGTTCCAGACTGCTGATAGACACCCGCTGGTGGACACCAGTACTGCAGGCCAACGGCCTTACAGCGCCACCAGCAGGTGAAACCTTTTCTGACAGGTGTCGGAGGACTTGCAGAGTCGTGGCTACCAGTGTGGTACAGATTCTACCAGTGGCCCTCATGAGGGTAGCGCTACATAAACATCAAGAAAATAGATCATAGCAGCTAAAAATGAACCAGCAGGAGACATTTGTTCAGGCACTAATACAGTGCACTGAGCAGAATTTGTATTTGCAGCTTTTTAATGTGACAGGCAGTGTGCTTCAGTTCCCTTTGGAAACCAGCAGGTGATGCGGGTGTTTACTATACAATTACCATGATCAGCTGGAAGGGAGATCATTGGAAGCAAACCATTTGTTGCACAATAAAGTTTTGAGATGAAGTTTGTGGTTATGCATAGTCTGCAATGCGCTTTGCCTTTTCATTTGAACGTAATGAATCTGAGCAGCCTACAGGGATACACTAGGAATACTCCTACGTACAAGTGTTTGCCAGTCAAGGCATGCTGCCTGCTGTGCAGTTTAGCCTTCCTGAATTTGCACAATTAAACTGACACCATTATACTCTCAAAATAGTGAATTACCTTCACTAGGACAGGCTTTAATGTTACCCATGGTCTACTTTTATACTACCTGATTTGTGGCTTAAATCTTTTGCAGCAGCAGAGGCCCCAGTGCTTAATGTAAAATAAATGCTAACATTTAAAATGTGTTTCATGTTTGCATGCTGTAGAGTGAGCCATACTTGTTTAATATAACAAGGGGTTGCTGTCTGCGTCCTTGAAACTTTGCCCTGTAAGATCATTGTGACCTTTTAGAATGTCTTCAGACAGCTGTCAAAGTTGTGGCAGGAAGGGGGGGTGGGGGGAGCTAAAGATCTGAGACCGTAAAAACACTCTTTCTGTTCCAAATTTGTCTTTCAATTGGAAATGGTAAATGTATTAGTCAGTTAGTGTCACAATTTTGCAGTCCCGCTATAAGTCGCTGATTACCGCCATTACTAGTATATAAAAAAATTCCATTAATATATCCCATAGTTTGTAGACGCTATAACATTTGCGTAAATTAAAGCAGAGCTCCACCCAAAAGTGGAACTTCCACTTTAAGGCCTCCTACCCAGCTCCGGTTTGTGAAACAGAGCTTTTGGGGAGAAAGGGTGGAGCAGGTACCCGATTTTGACAGGTACCTGCTGCCACTTCTGTTCTGGTCGCCTTAGTCGATCAAAAGCGGAAGTTCTCCCTCCTCTCTTCTGGGACACATGACAGGTCCTAGAAGTCTTCGGGACCAGTCACAGAGTGCAGCACCGTTCGCGCATGCTTAGTGGGCACCCGGCTATGAAGCTGCAAGCTGTCACAGCCAGGTGCCCATGATAGAGATGCCGGTGCCACCGAGGGAGGACACGGGGAGAACACAGCGTGGGTGAATGCACTGCTGGATCGTGGGCAGGTGAGTGGCTGTTTATTAAAAGTCAGCAGCTACACTTTTTGTAGCTGCTGACTTTTAATTAAAAAAAATATGACTGGAACTCCGCTTTAATTAATATACGCTTATTAGGATTTTTTTTTAACCAAAAACATGTAGCAGAATACATATTGGCCTAAATTTATGAAGAAATTCAATTTTTTAAATTTTTTGAACAGTTTTAATTTCAGCCCCGGAAGGATTTGCCCCCTTAATGACCAGGCCATTTTTTGCAATACAGCACTGCGTCGCTTTAACTGACAACTGTGTGGTCATGCAACGATGTACCCTAACAAAATTGACATCCTTTTTTCCCACGAATAGAGCTTTCTTTTGGTGGTAATTGATCACCTCTCCGGTTTTTATTTTTTGCGCTATAAACAAAGAGCGACAATTTTGAAAAAAACTTGCTATAATACATATCCCAAAAAATATATTAAAAAAAATAATTTATTCATCAGTTTAGGCCGATATATTTTCTACAGATTTTTGGTAAAAAAAAATAAAAAAACGCAATAGGCTTATATTGAGCGGTTTGCGCAAAAGTTATCGCGTCTACAAACTATAGGATAGATTTAGGGACTTTTATTTATTTTTTATTGTTTTTACTAGTAATAGCGACGATCTGCGTTTTTTAGCGGGTCTGGGACATTGCGGCGGACAAATCTGACCCCAAATGACACTTTTTGGGGACCAGTGACATTATTTAATTGATCAGTGCAATAAAAATGCACTGATCAATGTAAAAATTACACTGTCAGGGAAGAGGTTAATACTAGGGGGAAATCAAGGGGTTAACTGTGTTCCCTCAGCGTGTTCTAACTGTAGGGGGGATGGACTGCCAGGTACATGACAGAGATCACTGTTTCCGATCACTGGGAACAGTAAATCTCTGACATGTCCCCTCTCAGAATGGGGAATCGCCTTGTTTCCCCATTCTACCTCTGTAATAGGCGTTCGCGGGTCTCCGGCGGGCATCGAGTCCGCCCGACCCATGACATTGCTTGAGCGAGAGCGCGCCCGCCCACAACTGCGCCTGCGCGACCCGCCATACAGGTACGGCGATTCTCGCAGTAGAGCCGACCTGCCGCAGTATATCTGCGTGAGCAGGTCGGCAAGTGGTTAATGAATACTTTCCTATGCAGTTCCACACATTACACTCATTCATCCTATCTCTTTGGTGCCCTCTGCTGGTCTTTTCAAAACCGGCAACACAATTCCATTGCCAGTCTAAAATAATAGCACATTTAAATTTAACCACTTCAGCCCCGGAAGATTTTACCCCCTTCCTGACCAGAGCACTTTTTCCAATTCGGCACTGCGTCGCTTTAACTGACAATTGCGCGGTCGTGCGACGTTATACCCAAACAAAATTGACATCCTTTTTTTTCCTACAAATAGAGCTTTCTTTTGGTGGTATTTGATCACCTCTGCAGTTTTTATTTTTTGCGCTATAAACAAAAAAAATTGCGTAAATTTTGAAAAAAAAACGCAGTATTTTTTTAGTTTTTGCTTTAATAAATATCCCCAATTTTTTTTAAAAAAAAAGCTAATTTTTTCCTTAATTTAGGCAGATATGTATTCTTCTACATATTTTTGGTAATATAAATCGCAATATAGCGCCTACAAACTATGGGAAAGATTTATGACATGTTTATGGCATTTGTATTATATATTTTTTTTAAAGTAATGACAGTGATCAGAGATTTTTAATCGGGACTGCGACATTATGGCGTACAGATCGGAAAATTTTGACACATTTTTGGGACCATTGACATTGCTTAATCCTTACTGATTACTGTGTAAATGTCACTGGCAGAGAAGGGGTTAAAACTAGGGAGGGTTCAAGGGGTTAAGTGTGTTCCCTCGTGTGTGTTCTAACTGTGGGGGGGTGGGGTGGTGGGACTGACTAGAGGAGATGACAGATCGTTGTTCCTAGCTAGTAGCAGCAGACGATCTGTTTCTCCTCTCACAGAACAGGGAATAGGCTAACTCTAAGGCTGTCAGAATACCCATACAGTGACTGAATGTGATGCACCCTTCCACCCATCTCCGTAAATTTTTCATTCAAAGTTTGTATAGACCGATGATGACAACAGGGGCCACCCATGGCTCGTATTTTGGTCGATTCCCCACGAACAGGCCAAAAGTCAATTAGTCTCTTAACAGCTTAAGGGCTTGTTTGCCATTTGGCAGCATTTCTCAACACAGCCCAAATATATAGACGAACCCTTATACCGCATACACATGGTCGGAATTTCCGGCAGAGAAAGTCAGACGGAATCTTTTCATCGAATATTCCGATCGTGTGTGGGCCTCAATCGAAAATTCTACTGGCCCTAGAAATAGAACATGTTTTAAATCTTTCCGACGGAATCAATTCCTATCGGGAAAACCGCTTGTCTGTATGCTGTTCCGGCGGACCAAAAACAACGCATGCTCTGAAGAAAGTACGAGATGGCAGCTATTGGCTACTGGCTATACTTCCTTTTTCTAGTCCCGTCGTACGTGTTGTACGTCACCGCGTTCTAGACGGTTGGACTTTGGTGTGATCGTGTGTAGGCAAGACAGTTTCAGCGGAACTCCGTCGGAAAAACCGTCAGAGTTTATTCCGACGGAAAAAACGGTCGTGTGTACGTGGCATTAAAGTGTTTGTAAACCCTTACACACCACTTTTACCTACAGGTAAGCCTGCATGGTTTAGGAGATATTTACCATGTATGCTTGCGCCAACGTCATGGGCGCATGTGCACTAAAGAAAGGGCACGATTGTGCCGTTTCTATAGGGCCCATGCCGTGACCGTCGGCTCCCAAGACTCCGGCCAGTCACAGAGCCGGAGTCCACGGCAAGGAAGAGGGGTGAAGATAGACGCGGCCACCAGTGGGGACCTCAGGGACATCACAGGCTTTGTTTGCAGGTAAGTGCAATATAATGGGCTAGTATGCACTTTGCAGGGGAATAAAGAGGAAGTAAAACCATCAGGGTTTACTTACTCTTTAAGTCCTGTTGTTTCAGCTTACACAAATGCACTGCATTGGTGTGCACAGAACAAAAGTAGGACAGGTTACATTTTTACCCAGTACACTGTGTTATGGCACACATGCACCATAGCACATTGCCATGGGATGTAAACATGGAATGAAATGTAATTTTTTGACAGATAAAATATAGTTAAAAAAAAAAAGATAAATAGTGTGATGCTTTATAACAGCGTATTGCACTGCTCCTACACAACACTCACCAGCAGGCACTGGTTATACAGAGCATAACGAACACTCACTGGACCGAATGGGCCCTAAGGCACAACCATTGTGTAGCACTGAAAAATAGGATGCAAAGCCAGCAAAAGTAATGAGCAAATATGGCTGCCATATATATATATATATATACACATATACACCGTATATATACACACACACACACCGTAATTACACATATAAATAAGATTTTTAATAAATGAACAAACATCGATTAGAGTATCTGCATCATCTGATCTTGTTACATGTACAGTATATCTGTAACCGTTTAAAAGACTATACACTCCCTTTAAGAAATGTGTATGGGTGACATGCCACGCTCCATGTGTGTTGTCCTTGTCAGTGACCAGGCTGTGGATTCCTGTCTTGATATTTAAGACCTCAGGATCACATGGTCTCAGCAGCATTTTATTAGATACAACTGGACAAGCACTCACAGGGTTATGGGCTGCTGAAGCTGTTGCACAGAGGAACCAGTATTTTGATTTTGGTGTACTGCAGTTTTTGGGGGAGCACAAGAAACTTTTATTCAAGCAAAATGTCTGACAGAAGCCCCTTTGAGACTGACATGGTGACCCTCACCCGGTATGTCATGGAAAAGGGACGACGGGCCAAGGGTAGTACAGGGGAGCTGACACAACTGCTAAACTCCATGCTGACTGCGATAAAGGCCATTTCATCTGCAGTGAGGAAGGCTGGATTGGCTCACATGTAAGTCTATGAACTTGTTTATAGCCTTTTTCATATAGGAAAGATTAACATGCAATGCATACTGTGTAATAATCTGAAAAACATATACTGATGTTAGCTTGGTTTCTGTAGAAGATATGTCGCACAAAAGGTGTATGATTCCAAAGGCACAATTTTTATTCAATAAAAATAATAAACATGTCATACTTACCTGTTGTGTGCAGTGGTTTTGCACAGAACAGCCACGATCCTCCTCATATCAGGTCCCCCACTGGTGCTCCTGCCTCTTCCCCCCTGCTGAGTGCACACCATAACAAGCTGCTTGCTATAGGGGACACCTGTGCATGTGCGCTCCCAAGCCGACTCTGTTTGTCCATTGACATTGTCCCGCCCTCTCTTTCTCCTCATTTGCTGTGATTGACAGCAGCAGGAGCCAGCGGCTGGGGAAAGTTTTTTTGTTTTAAAGTCAGCAGCTACAAATACTGCAGCTGCTGGCTTTTAAAATATGGACACTTACCCGTCCAGCGCGCCCGCGATGTCAACACCCCCGAAAGCCGATTGTCTCTCAGGTGCTGCTGCCGCCATCTTCGGTATGGGAATCAGGAAGTGAAGCCTTGCGGCTTCACTTCCCGGTTCCCTACTGCGCATGTGCGAGTCGCGCTGCGCAATTAGGACGCTATCTGCTGTCTCTGGGATCTGTGTGTTTCCCAGCAGACAGCGGGGGGATGGCAGGAAGTGGTGTAAATACCCGCAGATTCTGTGGCTATCTACGCCCGGAAGTGGGTGCAGATACCTGTATTATACAGGTATCTGTTCCCCCCTCCCCCCTGAAAGGTGCCAATTGTTTAAGGTAAAAACCTTCTGCCTTTAGACTTTAATTCTCCTTTTACTTTATTTGGAATAAAAAATGTTGTGTAATTGCCCAGCAGAATCCTATAAGCATTAGGCCTTATATGGAAAAGTGTCAGAAAGCCTAACAGAAACCATGTTTGCTACAGCCTAGTTGACTTGTTGATATGGCCAACAGAATTGCTCTAAATACCTTTACAGAAGAATCCCAATTATGCTAATGTAGAAAGGAAAGCTGGCCATAGACCGATGGAAATTTGGCTGTATCAGGGAGAGACAGCAGGCTCCCGATGGGCTCAGAAACAACAGCATGTGGCCAAGTGTGCAGCAGCAGAATGGCAGATCACAGCAGGACAATGCTGGACTCTATGGGCACATGAGTACAACCCAGTGAACAAGGAAGAAATGTATGGGAGAAGAAGCTTCTCTTCAATCACTTTTCTACCATTCAGTTTCTTATTTTTGCACATTTTTGGCCTGAAGATTAGTTAAACCCCCAAATATTTTCTGAAAGCAAAGATACTGGAGAATGAAATGGTGGCAGTTCCACTTTTTTATGTTACATGAAATTAGCACATATGTTTATCAAATGCAATTCTTTTATAGAAAATACACATACGTTAATTTTTGTAAACACATCCACAATACATTACCCAGGTTTTGACAACATATAAAAGATGAGGCAGCAATGAGTAAATAGATACCCAACATACCAAACAAGCCTCAAAATTGCACACGCCTGTGAAACTGTGGCAAACTTTGGCACCTATAGACATCTCTTTTAAAGTTTTTACAGGTTATCAGTTTAGTTAACTGTGAATGATGAATCTAAAGTTATTGCTCTCACTCTGATGGTGGCAGCGATATGTAACATGTGTCACACAATTATCATTTTTCTACATACGTGCACCTGCTGTATACATTTATGTTCTTATGTGAGTGGACATAGGGGGTGGGGATTTAAAAATAAATTGTTTTGTTTTTTAACAATTGATCTTATTGCTATCACATAGGGGGGCAATAGCCCCCTATGAAATAGCCTACTGTAATGACAGGATCTTTTTACTGGGACACGAAGGGTCAATTAGACCCAGTGGTGGATTTGGGGGGGAGGGGGGTCAGCAAACAATGCACCCACAGCCACCCCCCGGTTGTTCGGGTCGGTTCAGCAGCACATCTCCCCCCCGTGTTGTTCGGGTCACCAGCAACCCCCCACCGCGGTTGGTAATAAGCCCCGTACTTACACCCAGGCAGCACTTCCCTCTGGGCAGTGGCATTGTCCCTTGCGTCCCCTCCGGTGGCCTCCACGTCAGGCACGCCGAGCCCACCCTTTTTTTGAAGCCTATTAGAGCCTCTGTGCTTCAACCCCACCCCCCCCCCCATTTAAATCCATGCATCCAGCACCCTGAATGGATAGGGGGGACGGCACCCCTAATGGACAGACCGCCCCTGATTAGACTGCCCTCCACTGAAGCTAAAGGAGCACAGCACTATCACAGAGGCCTTATGTCTTCCCTCTCCACACAACAGCATTTAGGGATGGCAAAAGACCACTTAGGCACCCAGTACTGGTAGATATGGAGAGAGTCACATGCTCCCCATTCCATTTGGCTCTTATGGGCAGGGAAGTTAAAGTATGAGCAGATTAAAAGTAAACCTTTTGCTTTGCCCTAAATGAAATGGAAAGTTCATTTTATACAGGTATGCTCTGTGGTTCAGGTTGCATGTTCACATGCATGGCATTATGGTAGTCCATTGAATGAATTGGCTAACATACCGCGACAGACCGAAAATCACTCCTGCAGCATTTTCGCCAGGGCAATCTATTAACTCAGTGCATTGGTGTGAATGAGCCATATCAATTTCCAGCATCAATTTGATTGACTCAGTTCTCGGGCCTTATTCAGTTTACATACAAAGAAATGTTATCTCCCTGTCTCTGAGATGGAGCAGCTATATGGGTTAGAAATTCATTCTTAAATTGAAAGTCCAAGTAGCAATTACAAAACAGTAATTTGTTATTTTGTGAATATGCAATCCATATTTATCCACATTTGCCTATAGACTATTCACTGAATGTGGCAACTTTCATCATATGAATAAGAGAAAATATAATGCGTGAGATGGTCCACTTAGAAACACAGGCTAGAAAATATTTTGCTAATTGCAAGTAAAATCTTTTTTAATTTCAATATTAAATGTAATAGTGCTTTTGCACTATCTTAGCCTTTTGTGTTTTTTGCATATGTTAAAAAAAATCATTTTAGACTTAGATTAGTTAAAATCCCCAAACATTATATATTTTCTGAAAGCAGAGACCCTGAAGAATAAAAAGCTGATAGTTCCTATTTTTTATGTCACATGATTTTAATGCATCAGTTTATCAGGCACACATTTTCAGTAAAAAATACACTAAAGTCAATTTTGGTGCACAAAAACACAACATATATTACCCAATTATTGGTAAAATTCTAAAGATGATGCTTTGTTGACTAAATACAGTACAGTAGATACCCAACATGTGAACAATATAACCCAGATATTGGGCATGGAAAAGTAGTGCAATATATAAAGTGCAGCGCTAAATTAAACTGAAAACATAAATGACACAATGCCTACCAGCATGTGATAATTAAAGTGCAATGTGCAATAATCAATATGCAATATCATTATACCTAATATGCAACATTGAATATTAGTGAAATTAATAGAAGTAACCTACAGCTAACATAAGCTAACATTTGTCTAATTACTGTCTGAACTGAGTGAACTTGGTACAATATATGAGGTCCCTCCTTTGTTCCCACCTCTCCCTTCATGCCTCACCCCCCTCTTTTTCTCCTTCCCATACCCTGTCGTCCTATGACCCCCCCCCCCCCCTCCCTAGGACCTCCTTATTTAGTCCTGCTGAGAACTGCCTCCTACAACCTATATCCTCATGTATTATAGCTTAACAGCCTGACGCACCTTCCACCTGCCTTAATGTACAGCTTATTTGACCTGTGACAATTTATGTAATATACTTCTGTGAACAAATTTGTATATGCATCGCTTGTACTGTAAAGATCGAATAAACATTTCTTCTTGTTAAAAAAAAAGATCAGACAACAATACAGAAGTTGACCAAAGGGTGGCGGTAAAGAGCAGAAAAAACATGTGATTTGGTGAAAGTTGGCTGAAAAAGTCTGATTGTGTGTATACAATACAAGTTCACGGCCAACGCCCTTTGGACAGAAATCCATGGAAAAGTTTGTTTAACGTCTGATCATGTGTGCGAGGCTTTACTCTGCAGAAGCAGTGGTTTCCATGCTTAAAGTGATGATGACCAACAAACTTGAAACAGCTGTATGCAGTTAGGAAAAAAAGACTCTAAGATACAAGCCCCAATTCACACCTGGGCGTTTTGCTGTGGGGTTTCTCAAAATGCAACAATGCTCAAGATACCTTAGGTTGTAAGCTCCTTGAGAGCAGTGACTGATGTGAATGTACAATGTATATGTAAAGCGTTGCGTAAATTGACGGCGCTATATAAGTACCTGAAATAAATAAATAATAAAAAAATAAGATGAAGAATCCCTTTATTTTTAATGGGCCCATTCACACCCGATCATTGAGTAGTCTGTCGCCTGCTGCATGAAGCTTGAAAAAGTACATGAGCTTCTTCAGGGCAGAATTGCATGCTTTTGAGCCCATAGACTTTAATAGGAGCGTGTTTTTACGTGCAATTTTCCGGCGCTCCCATTTTAAAGTCTATAGTGCCAAAAAATGCCATTCTACTCCTGTACTACAAGTTTATGAAAAACTACTGGTGTACTTAAAACATATGTACAAAGTACCTACGTACTTGGCTATGATCACGGTGAGAGTGAATGGGAGTTAGGATGTTCTGGATGTACAGCTGGCCAATGTACATACAATTATTTGTATGGCTCCACCTACTATCCTAAAATCAGGAATAAACCCATTATTTTGGGGATCTGCAATGTAATTGAAACATGCAAATCCCTTTTTTTTAAAAAAAGAGTTTACAATGCTTCACATTGGTACAGTGCAAGACTTTTTTTGTGTTTTGTCACCTACATCACTATTACCTGTCCACTCTCAATATTACCTATAGATCAGCGCTATAAAATAAAATTTGCTAAAAAAAAAACAAAACACTATTACTACTATTATTTTAGCGCTGTCAATTTACGCAGCACTTTACATATTTATTATACATTCACATCAGTCCCTGCCATCCCTGGAAAAGCTTATTTTTTTTACTGAGATTCACAAAGCAATACATCACTTTGTAGACTGAACACTTCTTCCATTTTGCACTAAATTCCTCTTTAGGGATCCAATGACAGCCTGCACACAGCTGGAATTCCACGTGGCTAGTAGTAATCTAGGGGAAAGGTCATGGTTTTAAGGCGTAGTATAAAGACAAACAAACGCTCTGTGAATAAAACAAAGAAAGCAGAGTTTAAACACCTTGCAATATTCTAAAAAGGAATAATACATAGAAAACCATGGCACATTATACAGTATGTGGAACACAGTGTTTTGCTGCTAGAATTCCCAGGCCATTATATAACACTGCAAGGCGTGAAACAGAGCCTATATGTATAATGATTTAATATGGCTACTGTACAAAATTACAAACTGTACATAGAAACAGTAGGAAGGTGTCTGAAAGAACAGCCTGTGGTACAAATAGGAACAAAACTGGTTCTTCTATTTCCCAAAATTGCCCATGAAAAATTAAGCATTAATTATCAAAAAAAATGTTTTAATATATATAAAATGTATAATCTCAAACATTAGTGTGTTGGAATCTACTGTGTGATAAAATATGATGTTGTTTTTTCAAGCTGTTTATCAGCTTATGTATCATTACCATTTCATATCTCCCAACTGTCCCTGATTTGGAGGGACTGTCCCTAATTTGGAGCAATGTCCCTCTGTCCCTCTTTCCTCCTCTTTTGCCCCTCATTTTGGTCTGATCCATATAGTTGTATATAAAATGCACATCTTATCTTTCAAAAAGTGTTTCCCAGTGCTACACATTTCATCCAAAATCTACATTGCTGCATTTGTACATTTTAAAAGCAAATATAAAGGAATAGTAGTGTAAACAGGAAAAGCCGTTGATCGGCTTTTCCGCACTGGTCTGACAGACGCGAGTAGAGGAGAGCTGATTAGCGGCTCTCCTAAAAGGGGGGGTCTGCGCTGATTGTTTATCAGCGCAGCCCCCCCTCGGATGCCCACACTAGACCACCAGGGAAGCCCCCAGGACCACCAGGAAGGGGGGGGGGGCAACATGTGGATGGCCAGGTATGTACACGATGGCCATCCACATGTGAAAATGACAGCCCAATCTGTGCCAATCAGTGCCCACAAATGTGCACTAACTGGCACCATCATATAACAAATGAACTCAGTGATACCCAGCAATGCCACCCATCAGTGTTATTAGTGCCACCCATCAGTGTCTATCAGTGCCCATCAGTGCCCCCATCAGTGCCCATCAGTGCCACCTATCAGTGCCCATCAGTGCCACCCATAAGTACCCATCAGTGCTACCCATAAGTACCCATCAGTGCCGCCTATGAGTGCCCATCAGTGCAGCCTATGAGTGGCCATCAGTGCCACCTATGAGTTCTCATCAGTGCCGCATACCAGTGCCACCTCAGTGCCCAGTGCCCATCAGTACCGCCAATCAGTGCCCATCATCAGTGCCCCCTCATCAGTACCACCTCATTGGTGCCACCTCATCAGTGCCTGTCAGTGCAACCATATCAGTACCCGTCATTGAAGAAGAAAACGTACTTATTTACAAAAATTTTTAACAGAAACAAAGTTTTCGGTCTTTTTTTATTTGTTGCGCAAAAAATAAAAATCGCAGAGGTGATCAAATATCACCAAAAGAAAGCTCTATTTGTGGGAACAAAATGATAAAAAATTTGTTTGGGTACAGTTTTGTTTAACGCGCAATTGTCATTCAAATTTCCCACAGCACTGAAAGCTGAAAATTGGCTTGGGCAGGAAGGTGGCTAAGTGCCTGGTATTAAAGTGGTTAAGGGGGTGTGGCAGGGGGCATGTCCTATGCCTACATCCATTTGCTAGTATGTGTCCCTCATTCCCATCTCAAAATGTTGGGAGGTATGCCATTTAACTCAGACTCTTCTCTTGGAATCAGTAATGTTGTCAAGTTTGCGGCTTAAAGCAGAACTTCAGTCATTTTTTCATCTTTCCATCTATTAAATCTTCTGCTCTTGTTGTTTTAACTTTGGATAATAAAACGTTTTGTTTTCTGCCAGTAAATACCTTATACAGCCCACCTCCTGTTTCTTGTCTGGTAAAAAGCCTAGGCTTATCACCTCATGCACAACTCTCTCTCTCTCTCACTCTCATGAGAGTTTGCCAGGAAGGGAGGGGGGTGAGTCATAAGAGGGCCAATGAAAGCTGCAGAGCTGGAGGTGTGTCTGTGTAAATCCAGGAAGTGAACAGGCAGCAGCTTCAGCTGCCTACAGTTAAAATGGATGCAGCCAGACTCACTGGAGAGAAGATTTCTGCAGCATATTTGGCAAGTACAGAATCACAGTGTATATAAAATATGCAAAGTGGTTGGATGGAAGTTTCAGAATGGCAAAGATGTTTTTATTACAAACTATGTGAGCAAACTGCAGTTCTCTTTAATGATATGATTGATGTTGTTTCGCACTTAGGTTTGGCATTTCGGGAACTGTCAATGTGACTGGGGATGAGGTGAAGAAACTGGATGTGCTATCCAATGATCTTGTGATTAATATGCTGATATCCTCATATTCGACTTGTGCTATGGTTTCTGAAGAAAACAAAGAACTTATTATAACTCCAAAAGATATGAGGGTCAGTTATCATTTTTCTGTATAAAATGCATATATAGAATTCAAGTTGTTCAACGACATAGAGCACTGGGATGACTTGTTACTTTCTGAGATTCTTATTGATCAATATAAAAGGAAACCCATGCTAAGGAAAAGTATGGGCTGCTAATGCTGACCTTATGAAAATGCTAGTTTCCGTATGTGACTGATATGGAAGGAATCAGCCAGTTAAAGTTAGAACAACCACGACTAGATTTATACCCCCCCCCCCCCAAGCCAACTGTCTTAACGCCCCACACCCCTCCTACTCTATTCAGCTGGTTAACCTTAGTACCACAATAACAAGAATAGATGTTCTAGACACCCAAGGCATAATGAGGTTGGGTAGAGACAATGTGCTCAGTACACCTAGAAATAGAAGAGTAGGGCAAACCTAAAAAGGGACTTGTATTATCGTCTGGAATGGGAGAAAGAATTATGCCGCGTACACACGACCGGACTTTTCGACAGCAAAGGTCCGACGGAACAAATCCGCATCAACACTGATGTGGGCTCCATCTGACTTTTGCTGTAGAAATAGAACATGCTTAAAATTTTTGCGCAGGAACTCCACCAGACCCAGTTCCTATTGAGAAATCCGCTCGTCTGTGTGCTAGTCCGACGGACAAACAACGACGCAAGGGCAGCTATTGGCTACTGGCTACGAACTTCCTTATTCTAGTCCAGTCGTACGTCATCACGTTCAAATCCGTCGGACTTTAGTGTGATTGTGTTTGGCCAAGTCCGTTCATTCGGAAAGTTCGTCGGAACTCCGTCGAAAGTCCGTCGGAAAGACCGTCAGACCTAGTCCGTCGAAAAAGTCTGCTCGTGTGTACGTGGCATTAGGAAAACATTATACCCATAGCCAAAAGAGTAAGATAACTCACTCATTTGTCATCCATAAACACAAAGATACAGGTGACATGTTATAAGCCGCTTTCGAGATGGTACAGAATATCGGAGAGGTTAGCATAGCTCCCAACTGTCCCTGATTTGGAGCAATGTCCCTCTGTCCCTCTTTCCTCCTCATTTGTCCCTCATTTTGGCCTGATCTATATAGTTGTATATAAAATGCACTATTTATCTATCAAATAGTGTTCCACAGTGCTAAACCTTTCAACCAATTTTTGAAGTGCCGCATTTGTAAGTTCCAAAAGCCTGTATAAAGGAATAGTAGTGGTAAAAAAAGGCACTTGTGGGTTCAACTTTTTTTTTTGTAGAATTCTCCTTTAAGGGGGCGTAGCAGGGAGCGTGTCCTATGCCTACATACATACAGAGGCCCATTTCACACTAGCCCATCACTAGCCGCCTCATGAAAGACTTTTTTTTTTCTTGTTTGCCGAATGGCAGCTTACAATAGCACTAATGTGCTGTAACCATGAGCAAAGCATTTGGCTTGCGGTTGCACTACGGCCCCATTAACCTAAATGGCTGAGTCTGACAGGCCAACTGCCAAATCAGCATACCATGTTAAATTTTCAGTAGCCATGATGAAAAGCAACTATTTGTGATCACGTGTGTGGGAGCATGTGTGATCATCTGTGAATTGTTGCTGGAGCTGTCAGCCTTCTATTGATTTCAATGTGGCTTCCGGTCTGCAGCTAATGCAGACGGAATAGGGCCTTAGTGTTAATCAAATCTGCCAATATTTCTGTGCCTGAGGAGATTATTGTGTGTTAATGCAGACTGTAGCCGGGTACAAACCACTAGTTTTTTTTTCATTCAACCTAGGGGGTTGAATGATAAAAAACTGACAGCTTTGGTTGGGGAGCTGCTGTACTAACAATCCAGTGTTAGTACAGCGATCTCCCCTGCTGAGCTATTATGTTCTGACAGGGGGGTGGCCCTCCACCAGAACACTCCGGTCAGAGCTCTCTGCCATTGGCTGAGAGCGCTGATCGGGAGCCAGTTGGCTGCTGGTTTTCCAGCACGCTCGTCTGACAGAAGCCGGCTGAACACAGGTCAAATGTCAGACGGTTTTTATTGAACCCAGCCGATGTCGCCCGACATTCGGCCCATGTGTACTAGACTTTAGACTCCTCACATATGTAGCACTGACCCCCGAAGGAGCTGCTGGTTTTATTTGGGCTTACCGTTACCTCACCTGCCGTAGCTCCGTCTTGGGTTCCCGTGGAAAGTGGCCCAAAGAAAAGGTTGAGACTGACACTGAATCCTCTTTTAGGTTATTTATTCAGAAAATAGAACACAGTCTCTTGATAAGGGATGGGGGTGAGTTCAGGTACTTAAATTGCGGGGTGAAGGTATTAAACAAATCCAGGGAAATTGACTGTTTCACGAACTGGATTCCTGCAGTCCCCCGGATAGGTCTCTCTCACTAGGCCTAGCAGCCGATAGGATGCTCGGTAAAGTCTCTGCCACAGACTTGTAAGTTACACTTTAGCTTCACTGAGGGATTGGATGAATTTTAAAGAACTATCATATGGTACCAGTTTCTCTCAGTCGATCCGGCGATACCATATGAGTGATGATCCAGGTCACGTCCTTCAACTAAGCTTCCAGGCTCCTTCAGAGAAGCCAGCCTTGCGCATGGCCTTCTCCTGAAAGGGTCCTCCCCTGGGGTACTTCAGTTGCTGGGCCTCTCCCTTCAGATGAGATGGCACCGGACCTTCCTTGGATCGGTAGGCTCCGAAAGTCACTTGGACCTACCCCTGCAGTTGCGTTGTCTTGGGCCAGCCAGCCCAGAGACACAGGATGCATGGTTCAGGCCAGGAGGGCCATGAGGCTGGGTCAGGAGGACCACCAGAACCACGCGGACAGGAAAGAAGCTTTTTTGTCACATGGTGTCGGTACCTTAAATACCCCCCCCCCCCCCAGAGTGCACAGCGGGAGAATACTCCCACTGGGCTGGTTCCGAGAGGTAAGTGTCATTTAATGCATCCAGCTAGACTGCTTTCTACTCTTGCCGACGGTGACAGCGACACCTGCGGTCAAGGAGAACCCAGTGCAACCCAGCTGGACTGGTACAGAAACCAGAAATTTAGTGAAATTAACCTGAAGCCCAACTGTGGCTTCAGGCAACTTATTTTCAAAAAACAATAGTGCCTTCTCATCAGGAGCCAGCGCTACATACTCCCCCTTCCATTTAGACGATGTCCTCATCATCTGGGAAGAAAAACAAAAAAGAGGGACTTTCAGTCCGGAAAGTCGAGTACCTGAACTCAAAATTTGGAATGGGGAATGGAAAAGAAAGGTAAACAATTAACACACAATATGTTGAACAGTTGACATAAAACCAAGTCACATCACACATAAACCCCAATACCTGACTATCTACACCACCCACTCTCCGGCAGCTTGATAGACGATCTTGATGATTCCTGAAACAAAACACACAAAGCAAAAAACAAACATACTAAAATGTACAGTTATAGGAGGCAAAATTCCATTCTCAGCCGAAAATGAAACTTTCTCTCCCGCGTATTTAACCTATGTGTCTATGTGCAAATGTCCAACATTTTTGTGCAAACCCTCACCATCTAGTGGCAAGAGCGATGAATTGCAAGTCCTTAATACAAGTGCTGTAGCCAGTAGATGACCTTGACACGGAGCTTTCCTCGTAAAAACCTGTCACTAACTACCTAACCCCATAGTCCTTTTTCAAATCTTTTCAGGAAGCAAAAAAAAAAAAAAAACACACCAGCCTCTATAATTACTCTTTACCAATAGAATCGGGGATCTGGTAAGGTCAATGTTTTCCCCTTGGCATCCACGATGGTGATGAAGTATATGGCATTGTCTCTTCCCGGCTGACAAATAACAACTTTATCAGAGTAAATGTGTCTTCCAAAGCTCCAGTGCTGTAGACACCCAGTAAAGTGTTCATACATTCTTGGTGAACATCCTTGTTACCTAAAAGGCTTTGGTACTTTTAAATAGTCCCACACATCGCTGGCATACCATTGCTCTCTGTTTTGCTCTATCTCGTCCATAATTTCCCAGGAAATGTAAGGGAATTCCAGACCATATTCTGTAGCCACCCGCTTTTTCTGCAGCCGATGGGACTGTGCGAGCCTAGGCAGAGCTTGGGCACTTCCATCCCCGGGAGGCACACAGGAATCAGGTGATTTCTGCACCATAGTAACACCAGACATTCTCTTAGATCCAGACACACTGATATTTCTGGGTACAGTCTCATTTACAGTTGTAGGGGTTCCCGCCCGAGGCAATGCACTCCCCGAATTTAGGGATAGAAAGCTCGATATATCACAAGTTGCAGCCACATCATCTGAGTTTGCCCACAACATTTTCTGTGACAAAGTCTCAAATAAGTCATCATCCCCCCACAGATCACACAGGGAATCTATCTCTGAGTCCCGCAACTCCTCTGCTGGCAAATATCTGCAAACAGTCCCACTCATAACATTTACCCCAGAGTTCTCACCTGTATCCACAGCAGATTCCCTGGGAACAGTCACTTTCCCTTGATCCGATCCAGGCAAGTTCTGGGGTAGGCCTCAACCGCGGCCGCAGGAGGCTTTCACGCACTGTATTTTTTTGTGAGCCGGCGTAGGGATTTTTGTGGTGGTAGACGAAGCAGTGTCCATGACATCCAGAGTGGCTCCTCTGGTGGCAACAGCAGCACCATCTCCATCTGGAACACTGGCTGTAGTAGTAGTCGGCTTACACGATGCAGGCCTCGCCACAGGAGCATATGCAGCAGACTCCTCGCGGTGACGCCCATGGCCCAGTCCATGCGGTATGCACGAGGTGGCATGGTAGGTTGCTCCACTGCAAACAAATATTCTCTGCATTGCAGACATCGGACGAATGGCCGGAGGCTTGCGACCAGCCCCTCGCATTTGTTGCACAGCATTCCCAGGGCCTCGACATCTCTCGTCGTGTACAGGACAAAACGACCCTGCGGTCTCAGGCGAATTCCTGTATCTGTGAGCAGAGTGCCAGGCAGGTTCACACTTGTGGCATTTCCCACTGAAAACATCCTGGGTCCCATCATGGACGATGTTCCTGGCATCCGGAACATTTTTCTCTTTCAGCAAGAAAACACAGTCTCTTCCTTTCTCTCCTTCAGACACACTCACGCGGTGCCTCGTGCCAAAAAAGTACAGGCAAGACTCCTCCCACTGGTTCCTCTGGTCACGCAACTCGTGGACTTTTCTCAACTCCGCCCACAGTCTACGCGCCAGGCAATGGCCCGCAATCAACCCCTTGTAAAAAAATGGCGTAGTCCAAAAAAAATCTCTACCATGTAGATTCCACACAAACAGTTCACTTTAGTTTGCGAGAGGTAACGGCAAATCCCGGGCTCGAGCCCCCACATGTAGCACTGACCCCCGAAGGAGCTGCTGGTTTTTTTTTGGGGGCTTACCGTTACCTCACCTGTTGTAGCTCCGTCTTGGGGTTCCCGTGGAAAGTGGCCCAAAGAAAAGGTTGAGACTGACACTGAATCCTCTTTTAGGTTATTTATTCAGTAAATAGAGCACAGTCTCTTGATAAAGGGTAGAAGGCTAGGGGTTAGTTCAGGTACTTAAATTGCGGGGTGAAGGTATTAAACGAATCTAGAGAAATTGACTGTTTCACAAACTGTATTCCTGCAGTCCCCCGGATAGGTCTCTCTCACTAGACCTAGCAGCCGGTAGGATGCTCAGTAAAGTCTCCGCCACAGACTTGTAAGTTACACTTTAGCTTCACTGAGGGATTGGATGAACTTTGAAGAACTATCATACGGTACAAGTTTCTCTCAGCCGATCCGGCGATACCATATGAGTGTTGATCCAGGTCGCGTCCTTCAACTAAGCCTCTAGGCTCCTTCAGAGAAGCCAGCCTTGTGCATGGCCTTCTCCTGAAAAGGGTCCTCCCCTGGGGTACTTCAGTTGCTGGGCCTCTCCCTTCAAATGAGACGGCACTGGACCTTCCTTGGATCAGTAGGCTCCGAAAGTCACTCGGACCTACCCCTGCAGTTGCGTTGCCTCTGGCCAGTCAGCCCCGAGACACAAGATGCATGGTTCCGCACCCCAGGCCAGGAGGGCCTAGAGGCTGGGTCAGGAGGACCACCAGAACCACGCAGACAGGCTTTTTTGTCACATGTTGTCGGTACCTTAAATACCCCCCCCCCCCCAAGAGTGCACAGCGGAAGAACACTCCCACTGGGCTGGTTCTGAGAGGTAATTGGCATTTAATGCATCCAGCTAGACTGCCTTCTACTCTTGCTGGCGGTGACAGCGACACCTGCAGTCAAGGAGAACCCAGTGCAACCCAGCTGGACTGGTACTGAAACCAGAAATTGCGTGAAATTATCCCAAAGCCCAACTGTGGCTTCAGGCAACTTAATTTTCAAAAAACAATAGCGCCTGCTCGTCAGGAACCAGCGCTACACATACTTTTGCTAAGAACAAGCATAGAAAATGGAAGATTCAAACATGACTTATAAAAGATTTTCCAGAGCACCATACACAACAGTATATAATTATCACAAATGAAGCCTGAATATAATCTTGAATACTTGGCCATTCTTATACTATACCTCTCATGGAAGAAACATGGGGGCTGCCATTACTGGCCTTCTGAAAATGCAACTTTTTTTGGCTGTGCCTGGCTTCTACATTTCTGAGTCACTGTCCCAAAACAAGCATTCAGATTACAATTCAAAGAAATGTCTCGAATCCTTTATTTCTGCACTCTGTCTGAATCAGTTACTCACTAAATGCTGAAGCCAAAGCATCAGCATAACAGCCAGGCAACTAACAATCAAGGAGAGGTCAGAATGACAGCCTACATAGTGCTCTCATGACAGGTTTCCTGAAATGAATTTTTCATAAGAAAACACGCTAGCTTGATTACTATCATCCTCACATGGAGCTGTCATTTTCTGAATTCCAGGCCATGCCAGTGTGACGTATATGTTGTCACTGAAAGTGTTATCATCACCCTGGATCTAATAAGCGGTCTAATAGTCAGATTACTGCCAATGCCAATAGAGAGTTAATGTTTCTTGGACAGGCGTTTTCCTTCAAGGCAAATTCCCTTTAATTACAATCATGTTACTGAGCAATACATTTTAATATATTGGTGCAACATGCTCCCCAGTTTTTAAACACAATGAAAACCACACCTAGAACCATAGGTTAATACCTGCTTTGACTAAGAGGAACAGAAGGGCTCTGTGTTTATTACATGCTGAGATTGGAGTCCTATATAACTTAAGCTGGCCATATACCTATAGATTATCTGCAGATTTTCTAGGAAAAAGTGCAACAGATTTCTCCATGTTTGCTAAACTGTGTGGATGGAGGAATCTCCAACTTTTTCCTTATAACCATAGAAAATCTGCAGATAATCTATAGGTGTATGGGCAGCTTTAGTCACAGAAATGGGTTGAAGCAGCCAGAGCCAAGTTTAGACACTGGTTCCTGAGGTAGCAACTTACCTCTTATGTCCCGTACACATGGTCGGATATTCCGATGGAAAAAGTCAGATCGGATTATGTTGTCGGAAAATCTGATCGTGTGTGGGCTGAAAAAATTTGAGAGCAGGATCTCAAATTTTCCAACAACAAAATCCGATCAGACTTTTTCCGAACGTGTGTAGGGAATTCCGACGGACAAAGTGCCACGCATGCTCAGATCAAATTACGAGACCAAAGCTATTGGCTACTAGGCTACTAGCCTCTACGTAGTTCCGTAGTACGCAACGAACGTCCGACAACTTTGTCCGACCGTGTGTATGCAACACCAGTTTCGGACAAAATCCGTCAGAAAAAACCCGATGGATTTTGTGGTCGGGGGCTTAGAGGGAATATTTACACCTATAACAGGCCTGCATATCCAATCCAAAGGCTTGTAAGTGCTAGCTGAACCATTCACTTATCAGAAACAATACCAGTTCATGCTGTAGCCACACAAGCTTTTAGTAGCAGATGCCCTTGTGTCTCTTTCACAACAGGAAGACAAAAAGACATAATTTCCATATGAAATGGCATTTATTCGTGCTCAATTTCTAGTATTCATTGTGATGCAGCTGTTCTAAGCTATTCTTTGTGGGCTGGGGAAGGGCAATACAATCAACACAATAAATGTTATTGATAGATCAAATTTAAAAAGTATCTGTAGTTGACAGTTCTGAATTTTTGTTTTTGATAATGTAGAACAGCCATTCTCAACCTTTTTAACACAGAGGAACCCTTTAAATTATTTTCCGGTCTCAGGGAACCTGCTGGAAAGTGAACCTGCGCCACCGTCTCAAGTCTTTTGCAGACTCTAAGGCTACTTTCACACATGCGGACCGTATGTCTGTATTTCATCCATCCGTTTTCGGATGAAATACGGACATACATGCATGCCTATGGGATAGCGGGTGTCAGCGGATGAACATCCGCTGACACCCGATATTGTCCGCCTCCGCTATGGTCCGTTTCTGCAGATGGAGGAAAACCCTATTTTTTCCATCCATCTGCAGAGCGGATCGGATGAACACGGACAGGCGGTCCGTGTTCATCCGATCCTCCATAGAGGAGAGCAGAGATCTGACAGAGATCTGACACAGTGTGCAGGGACCGCCCTGTCATCCGCCGGCTCAGCGGGAATCAGCGGAGCGATCCCCGCTGAGCAGCGGATGTTCACGGGGTGGATCATTACGGATCCGCCCCGTGTGAAAGGACCCTAACAGGTTTTCTTCTAAGATTGCCCTGTATTTGGCTCCATCCATCTTCCCATCAACTCTGACCAGCTTCCCTGTCCCTGTTGAAGAAAAGCATCCCCACAACATGCTGCCACCACCATGTTTCACAGTGGGGACGGTGTGTTCAGGGTGATATGCAGTATTAGTTTTCCACCACACATGGCTTCTCGCAAACTGAAAACCGGACTTTTTATGGCTTTCTTTCAATAATCGCTTTTTTTCTTGCCACTCTTCCGTAAATGCCAGATTTGTGGAGTGCACGACTAATGGTTGTCCTGTGGACAGATTCTCTCACCGGAGGTGTGGATTTTTGCAGCTCCTCCAGAGTTACCATGGGCCTCTTTGCTGCTTCTCTGATTAATCCTCTCCTTGCCCGGCCTGTCAGTTTAGGTGGACGGCCATGTCTTGGTAGGTTTGCAATTGTGCCATACTCTTTCCAGAGTATGATGATGGTGATGGATTGAACAGTGCTCCGTGAGATATTTAAAGCTTGGGATATTTTTTTTATAACTCAACCCTGCGTTAAACTTCTTCACAACTTTATCCCTGACCTGTCTGGTGTGTTCCTTGGCCTTTATGATTCTGTTTGTTCACTAAGGTTCTCTAACAAACCTCTGAGGGCTTCACAGAACAGCTGTATTTATACTGAGATTAAATTACTCACCGGTGGGGTCTATTTACTAATTAGGTGACTTCTGAAGGCAATTTGTTCCACTAGATTTTAGTTAGGGGTATCAGAGGGGTATCAGAGTAAAGGGGGCTGAAAACAAATGCACGCCACAATTTTCAGATATTTATTTGTAAAAAAAATTGAAACCCATTTAGCATTTTCCCTCCACTTCAACTACTGTATGTGCCACTTTGTGTTGGTCTATCACATAAAATCCCAATAAAATATATTTACGTTTTTGCTTGTAACATGACAAAATGTGGAAAATGTCAAGGGGTATGAATACTTTTTCAAGGCACTGTATATACAGGTATATATACAGTATCTCACAAAAGTGAGTACACTCCACACATTTTTGTAAATAGTTTAATATATATTTTCATGTGACAACACTGAAGAAAGTAGTGAGCGTACAGTGTATATTTGCTGTCCCCTCAAAATAACTCAACACACATGTCTAAACCACTGGCAACAAAAGTGAGTACACCCCTAAGTGAAAATGTCCACATTGGGCGCAATTAGCCATTTTCCGTTTCCGGTGTCATGTGACTCGTTAGCGTTACAAGGTCTCAGGTGTGAATGGGGAGCAGGTGTGTTAAATTTGGTGTTATCGCTCTCACTCTCTCATACTGGTCACTGGAAGTTCAACATGGCACCTCATGGCAAAGAACTCTCTGAGGATCTGAAAAAAAGAATTGTTGCTCTACATAAAGATGGCCTAGGCTATAAGAAGATTGCCAAGACCCTGGAACTGAGCTTCAGCACGGTGGCCAAGACCATACAGCAGTTTAACAAGACAGGTTCCACTTAGGACAGGCCTCACCATGGTTGACCACAGAAGTTGAGTGCACGTGCTCAGCGTCATAAAAAAATAAACCAAGATTTTGGTGCCTCTGATGAAAACTTTGAAGATTAGTTTCTCCACAATAGCTACAGATACAGAGATAAATGATGGTTTGTTTTAAAGAGCTTTTGCTGCTTGTTCAGACTATGTAAATACTGTAGATTGCATTGTTTGTACACATATCCACTTTATAATTTCTGCTGCATTTAAAAAAACGGCCTGTTTTACCCAGTGAAAGTTACATTATTAGTATATTTCACCAATGTACCTCCCTGCACACATTTTCGCTGTTAACTGTAAAATAGCACAGTTTCAATGCAATGGCTGCACAACACTGGGGGGGGGGGGGGGGTAAAAGCCGCAGCAGATGACAAGGAGGCGAGCTGAGCCACGACAAAGTCACACTTATCACATGTGTTATTATATTTTTGTGGCTAGAGTAAAGACTTTATTTTGTTGTCTGTCCTGTTGGGTACATTTTTCCTTCACTTTAGGCTTCTCTTTTTTTTCTCTTCAAATAATGGCAAAACATCTTGTAAACTTTTGTATTCCCATCTCTGTACTGTTGACAGTGTTCACCAAAATAATTGAGAAAGTGAATCAAACAAACAATATACACAGGCAGAGGAACAGGCAAAAACTGACATGTAACCATTCACAAAAATAAAAAAATGTTTTAGAAACGCTATTATTTTCACTTTTTGGGAAGCATAAATCCAAATAAGGGATTTGTTCCTGATGTAACCAGAAAAGGCAGAGCCTTGAAGGTAATTTTTTAATGGCTCTAGTTGTTAAATCTGAAACTTCACTTCTGGGGAATAATTAGACTAGTTCATGTTTTGCCAGTGCATATTACTGAACAAAACCAGAAGGTGGCGCCATTGCTTTAGCACGTAATAGTCTCAGTTTACATAGGATGTGGATTCATGGTTTAAAAAAAAAAAAGTTATTGAGCTCAGTGATTATTAAAAATAAGTCACATGGCTGAAAAGGCTCCCTATCCTTGTGTAAAGCCTTGTGAATGAAGCCTAATGTAATCTGAAAACTATAATTTTCTCTACTATTTGCTTTAAGTGTGTACACTACTAAAGATGTAAAACTATAATTTTTTCTATCATCTAGGTAGTCTTGGGCATTTTAAAGTGAACATATATATGCAGAATTCAAATTAACATTATCCCTGCATGGTAGACACCAAAAGTTCCACAGCCCATAGAAATTCCTATGCAGATACCGACTTTGATGATCTAAGGCAGGGGTAGGTAACCCCCGGCACACAAAGCCTCTTGCCAGTACTCGACTCCCTCCCCATCAGCAGTGCAGTGCAGGGAAGTGTCAGTGAGACACTAATGCATTCCAATCTCAGAATTCCCCACACCATATCTGCACTGAGGGGGAGCAGATGTGTAGGGAGGTACAGTGGTGGGGCAGATGAGAAAGGGGGAACATTGGTGGGGCAGATGAGCAGGGGGTTACAGTGGTGGGACAGATGAGCAGGGGGGGTACAGTGGTGGGGCAGATGTGCAGGGTAGTACATTGGTGGGGCAGATGTGCAGGGTAGTACATTGGTGGGGCAGATGACCAGGGGGTTACAGTGGTGGTGCAGATGAGAAAGGAGATACATTGGTGGGGCAGAAGAGCAGGGTGCTACAGTGGTGGGGCAGATGAACAGGTGAATTGGGGCTGATCTGAGGTGTGAAGGTGCAGGATGTTAATTTCTCACTACTCAAGTAGTTTACAGCATTTACTTTATAAAATATCATTGAGAGTGTGAAGTTGAAATTTTTTGGTTATAAAATCGGCATGCTCAATTTCTTTGAAAACCTTTTTCAGCACACTGTGTTTAAAAGGTTGCCTAGCCCTGATCTAAAGACACCCCTTGCTTTCCATATGACATTGCTTGGGCCTTGCTCTTTGCTGTTCTGGCAGCAAGCAATGAATTGTGGGAGGCAGGAGTGTGTGCCCAGTGCCCAGTGCCCAGATATAATGCATTTTTCCTGGGGCTTCACTGGTGGATCATTGCTGCAAAAGGGAACTGTGAAGATAAGAGCAAGTAATATGGTGTCTGTGTAGTAGCTGCATTTTCATTCTTTACATATCACAAAGGTAAAAACACTAATGCACATTATTTGCTTTAATGGCAATGAAATAAATCCAGCTTGAATACATACATTTATTTTATCTCAAATTATTTTCAAATGTTTTGTTTCTATGTATTATTATACAGGAGTTGTATAGTGCCAGCGGTTTGCGCAGCGCAGCGCATTTCATTATAAAGGGAGACAGTAAAGTTACAATATTATTATTATTATTCAGGATTTATATAGCGCCAACAGTTTACACCGCGCTTTACAATATAAAAGGGAGACAATACAGGTACAATACAATGAAATACATGAGGATTAAGAGGGCCCTTCTCAGAAGAGCTTACAATATAATATAATTCAATACAAGAGGGTTACAAGGGCTCTGTTCCTGAGAGCTTACAATCTAATAGGGAGGGGCAAATGGGACAAAAGTTGTCTGTATAGCGTGACAAGGCCATTTTTTTTGTAATAAGTAGTAACAGCGCCACAGATGTGTGCTCAAATGAACAGCTGCTACTCCAATAATTAAAGTGATAAGAATAGCGCTAATCCACACACAAAAAAACTTTACAATCTAAAATTGTGAATACTACAAATTATAACATTTGTATGTATGTGTTTAAACTAATTGTGCAACATTTAAATGTGTACATATATATATATATACGTTAAACCAATTCAATATGCAATGTCTATAAAGTGCTGGTGCATAATACAAACTATAAAGTTGCTGAGATAAGGTGCAGAAAAAAATCAAAAAATGCAACGATGAATATGAATATTGAAATAATAAACAAAATTTACAAAGTATGCCAAATCAGTGCCTCTCCTTATGTGATTGTCACAAAAAAACAATATGTGAATCCTTCACCGCTCTCTCTCAATTGGACTCACCGGATAAATAATTGGATATATCAACTGGAGGAACACACTCTCCACAAATGGTCATCAATCACAGTTTTTTTTCACAATGATTACAGCATATCATGGGAAAGACAAAGAAAAAGGAAGGAGGCTTCCATAGCGTAAAAAATATCTCACAGGCTTGTTAAAAAACGGATTTCATTCCACTCACATTTGAACAGTGCCTGCCCGACTCTAAAGAGTAACACGCTCAGCTGCGTATAGCCGTTCACCTCCAGATCTGTCATGGACTGCAAGGTTGAACTGGCAATCGCGATATCCTCAGTGTCCTGACCCTGCTCTATGTCCGTCTTTTTGTACCAGGTGCTGCATGCAGGCAGCCCATTGAAGTCTATTAGGACATGTGGCTACATAGACATAGCCACTTGTCCATGCAGCCGCATTTCTTAATAGGCTTCAATGGGCCACCTGAGTGGCCCTGAATGCAAAATGTACACATCTGTCCATGTACGCAAGTAAACACCCGGATGTGTGGTTACCAACGTACAGCCGCAGCCTGTCATTGGTTGTACAGGTGACTGAGATATGCTAGTTTTTCATGAGATATAGCTTTCTGTGCCCATGTAAATGAGCCCTTACTCTAAAATACAGAGGATTATGACAATGTGTTTATATATCATTTACGTACAACATTGCTTCTGTCTGAAATGTTATCTTTTGAACTCTGAATATCTGTTGCTTCTTACAGGGGAAATACATTGTTTGCTTCGATCCCCTTGATGGTTCATCCAACATTGATTGCTTAGCATCAATTGGGACAATATTTGCTATTTATCGAAAGGTAAGTCTATGTGTTTTATGTTACGCTCAGTGTTGGGCTCTATACATTCTAGTGGACTGTACAATGAGATCTCACTTGTGACTCAAAACTACCAGAAACAGCCATACATTGCAAGTTTAATTTTGCCTTGAAAAATAGAAAAAAGTACTGCCAGACACACCAACCAATTACACACAGCAGCAATACACTACAAAATGAAGGCTATGTTCACACTAGCCAACACAGGAAAACACAGAGTTTTACCATGCAGACTATTGCCAGTGCCAGCTGCAGTAGGAATCAGTGCAATGCTCATTTTAGTGCATTGCATTACTTACTTTTTTAAACTTTATTAGTGTCCCACAGTCAAACTTTGTTCATGTCACTGCACAGCAGCGTGGCATCACACTAGTGTTTATGCAGTGGTGTAGATCTCTTCTCTCTTTCTCTTTTCTCTTCTCTTCTTGAGGAGTGAAGTGATATACAAATGCTTCAATCTGTGGAGAACGCCTCCTGTTACTGTAATCTCATGAGACATGGCGAGATTACTGTAACAGAAAACAGTGAAACACAGAGGTGTCCGTTTATTAAACAGCGGCGTACTGCCGCTTCTGAGTACACGGGAATACTCGGAGGAGACGGCTCTCCTCAGTACCTTACACTTCACAAAATATTAATAATATTAAAAAAAAAATTTATTATAATATTAATAAAATGATATATATATATATATATATATATATATATATATATATATATATATATATATTATATATATATATATATATATATATATATATATATATATATATTATATATATATATATATATATATATATATATATACACATACATACATACACACACACACACACACACACACACACACACACACACACACACACACACACACATACACACACATACACACACACACACACACATTATATATATTCCCGCTTCTGTGAATGAAAGTGATGCTCCCTGTAATATGTTAAGTACATATCCCAGGAGGCGTCACAGCGCTGGAGATGTCATCATCATCTAGGCCAAAATGGCAGTCAGAATGTAGGGCGGCCAAAAAAAACATGCGTCAGAATGTAGGGTGGCCAAAAATAAAGTAGGGGAACACAGAAAAACATTTTTGGGCAATTTTTTTATGGGGGGGGGGGAGGGAGAAAAACATGGCAGTGCCTCCAGCGGGTAATGATGAGAATTATGAAATGGCAAACATCTATAGCATTTTCTGTGGATGTTGTGCAGCACACTGGTCATGTTTCAGAGTAAAACTGGAAAACAGCACTTGACCAAGAGAAGGAAAGCGTGCCTTCACTGAATCCATTGTTCATTAGAAGGAAAATAACGTACTGTTCTGGTCATAATGAAAATTATGTAGTAATTATGTGTTTTCAAAATGACTGACAATGGAACCTTTCATCTTCAAGGCTGGGGGCCTTTAGATATATTGCCAACATTATCGTGTTGTTAACGCAGTACCTAAGCAGGTAAAATACAATAAAGGAACTCCACAGAACTGTGCATGTCCTGTTATTTTTGTGGAGGCAGGTTTAACTGCAATGTAACACACAAGTTACACCATGCTAAAGCCAGTGCTCCTGTGTTTTGGGCACTTTGAGGGGGATGGGTACTCTTTGGTGCATCTGCTAGTCTTGCTGTTTTTTTTTTTTTTTTTCTTACTGAATTCTGTGTAGAGACAAGCAGGGTTACATTTAGGGCAGTACAAAGTCTAACAATGCTAGGAAGATAACAAACTTAATCAATTTGGAGAAGTCAGAATGATAGAAATTATTGCTGGCTGGTTGTTAAGAACTGTGCATATTGCTTCATACCTTACTTAATAAACAAAAAGTATTTTCATGATGTCACCAGCTTAATGTGAGTAAAAACAAAACCTTGCATAGAATTTTGGTAACTCCGCACCCTAGTGTGTGTCTTTAGCTGGTCACAGACTTTCATTAAAAATTTTAATTGTAAGAATGTTTGTTCAATCGTCTAAAGGCCCATAAAATCTGCCTGGAAAAAAAAAACGCAGTCGGAGCGATTGTCTGAAAATCTGATAATTAATACACCGCTTTTGAAAGCCGATCACGGCAGTTCATGCAGAAATATCTGTAATTAGTATAGTATTTGTATGAAAAAATTGGTGTGACCAAGACCAGTGACCACGCATACTCGAAAACGAAAGAATACATTACAATTCAATACAATACCTTACATCACTTCCGAGAACATTTGAAGGGCAGGGTGAAAAGATTTTGCAAAAGAATTTCTAGCAGTGAGGCCTTGTTCACACCAAGTGATGGGAAAACCATGCAGATTTAACTTGCATAGAATATTTTGGTCTTGTTCAAACCACATGCAGAGACATGCGTATTTATTATGTATGTGTCTGCAAGGACAGAAAGAAGGCCATTGTTTTCTATGTGCCCTGTTCACACCACAACACTGCTGTCATGTGAGCTTTTTTTCTAAGTAGGAATCTGCAACATAAACTCTGCAATAATTGTAGAAATCCACCTAAGTAGACCCAGAGGTTGCCAACATCCCGATATTAGAATCATGTAAGGTCAGTATCCCCCAAACATTTACTATGGGACATTAAGGGCAACAAGACAGTAGCATAATATCAGAAAAATAGAAATATATTTGTTATGCCGCGTACGCACGGTCGGAATTTCCGACAATAAATGTACGATGGGAGCTTGTTGTCGGAAATTCAGACCGTGTGTAGGTTCCATCTCACATTTTCCGTCGGAATTTCCAACAAACAAAATTTGAGATCTGGATCTCAAATTTTCCGACAACAAAATCCGTTTTCGGAAATTCCGATCGTGTGCACACAATTCCGATGCACAAAATTCCACGCATGCTCGGAATCAAGCAGAAGAGCCGCACTGGCTATTGAACTTCAATTTTCTCGGCTCGTCGTACGTCACCACGTTCTTGGCGTTCGGAATTTCCGACAACATTTGTGTGACCGTGTGTATGCAAGACAAGTTTGAGCCAACATCCGTCTGAAAAATACCATGGATATTGTTGTCAGAATGTGCGATCGTGTGTATGCGCCATTAGTATAAAAAGTATGGTGCATACATCACCATGACTAAAGTACATAAAAACAAAGGGCAGAACAGCAATGTAAATACAGTTCCTTATGTATTGAGCTCGATGCGTTTCAGGACAAGAAAGAGTTTTGATCTGTAAGGCCCCTTTCACACTGGGGCGGGAGCCGCGGCGACGGCAAAGCAGCGCTATATTTAGCGCTGCTTTACCGTCGTTTTATCCGCGGCATTGGGCCGCTCGCGGGACGGTTTTACCCCCGCGAGCGGCCGAAAAAGGGTTAAAATCCGGTATTGCTGCGGTATTACCGCGGTGTCCCATTGAAATCAATGGGTAGGAGCGGTATAGGAGCGGTGAATACACTGCTCCTATACCGCTCCAAAGATGCTGCTAGCAGGACTTTTTTTTACCGTCCTGCTAGCGCACCGCTCCAGTGTGAAAGCCCGCCGGCTTTCACACTGGAGTGTATGGGGCCGGTTTTTTCAGGCGGTGTACAGGCGCTATTTTTAGCGCTGTACCGCCTGAAAAATGCCCCAGTGTGAAAGGGGCCTAACTGTGTTTCATTGTAGAATATTGTATAACAGAAAGACTCTTTCTTGGTCCTGAAACGCTTCGGGCTCAATACATAAGGAACTGTATTTACATTGCTGTTCTGTCCTTTGTTTTTATGTACTTTAGTCATGGTGATGTATGCACCATACTTTTTATACTAATAAATATATTTCTATTTTTTTGATATTATGCTACTGTCTTGCTGCCCTTAAAGTCCCATAGTATATTTTTGGGAAATACTTTCCTTACATAAATTCTCTGCAAGGACACAAAGAAAACAATTACATTCTATATGGCCTGTTCACACCACAATGTTGACGTCAGGTGATTTTTTTTTACTGCACAGAAAGCTGCAAGCATGTTGCACATTTCTGCACAGAAAAAAAACCCACACATGATACCAGTGTTGTGAACAGGGCACATAGAGAACAGTTGTTTTCTTTGTGCTCTTACGGAAACGGATGCAAAAAAATGAATTCTCTGTACATGGTGTGAACAAGGCCTGGATGTGGTTTTAGTTCAGGAGAGTCCATTCACTCCAGCATCGAACAATAAAGACAAGCACATTTTGGAGAAACGCTTAAGCAACATCTGTCAAGTGATCAAATGAGAATTTTTATAGACATTTTTGCTCAAAACCTAATTAGCCAGCTTTACAGTGTGTGTGAAAAGATTTATATTCAATATAGTTTTCTCTGGAGAAAAGAAAAAAAAATGAACATAGTAATACATAACATAAAATGCCTGCATTAGACATTTAACAACGTTTATACCATGAAAATAAAGTGATCTATTTAAAAGCATATAGATCAGTGGTCTCAAGACCTTTTTAAACAAAGGGCCAGTTTACTGTCATTCAAACATTAAAGCGGTTCTGCACTCATTTCATTTAGTAAATCTCTTTGCCTTCCAAATCAGGCAAAGAGTACTAAATGAAATGTTTTTTTTTTTTTTTTTTTTTTTTACTTACCTTGTAATTGAAGACTTCCGGTCTTCTCCCTCTGCGGCGGCGGGCGGGGTCTTGCGTCGATCGTCGTCACGCCGCACTGTCTCCTGGGATCTGGTGTCATTGATCCCAGGAGCCAGTGCGGGCATCTTCCGAAATCTCGCGAGATTTCGGCCACATCTTCCGAAATCTCCCGAGATTTCGGCCGCATCTGCCGAAATCTCGTGAGATCTCGGCAGATGAGCCGTTACTGCGCACGCGCGAGTAACGGCAGTGCATGCTGGGCCATCTAAAGTCCCTGTGGGTGTTTCACATGCCCACAGGCAAGATGGCCCCCAGCACTAAAGAAGAAGACGAGGAACTTCATCGGACGAAAACCGGCGGCGATCGAGATGGAAGATGGAACAGGTGAGTCCCCTAATAAAGGTAAGCACACTTTATATTACATCCTAAAAAAAAAATTTTTTTTTCAGAGTGCAGAACCGCTTTAAGGGGATCAGACTGTGGTCAGTGAGAGTAATGCGGCGTACACACGGTAGGAATTTCCGATGGAAACAGTCCGATGGGAGATTTTCATCGGATTTTCCGACCATGTGTATGCCCAACGGTCTTTTTCTGTCTGAATTTCCGACGGACTTTGGATTGAGAACCTGTTCTCAATTTTTCCGACGGAAAACCTTTCTATCGGATTTTACGATTGTGTGTATGCAACTCCGACACGTAAAATTCTGATGCATGCTCAGAAACAATTCGACGCATGCTCGGAAGCATTAAACATGTTTTATGCCGCTGTGTTACAGACCGTCAGAATTTGGTGTGACCGTGTGTAGGCAAGACAGTTTGAGCGAAATTCCGTCGGAATTCCGACGGGAAAACCATCAGAGCTTTTTCCGACGAGAATTCCGACCGTAATAACGCGGCATAAGAAATGCCCAGCGTCAATGGGAGTAAATAATGCCCCATTTTTGGTATCAGTGGGAGGAACAGTGCCCCATTGTTGGTGTCAGTTTTATTGCCCCATAGTGCCCCATCGTTGGTATCACTGGCAGAAATTGTGCCCCATCGTTGGGATCAGTGGGAAAAATTGTTGGAGGAATAGTGCCCATCATTGCTGTCAGTGGGAAGAATAGTGTCTTGCCATGGATGTCATTGGGAGGAATAGAACCCCGTTGTTGGTGCCAGTGGGAGGAACAGTGCCCCAAGGGCCGGATAAAGACAAGCAAAGGGCCACATTCAGACCCTGGGCCGCAGTTTGGAGACCACTGATGCTCCAGAAGTGTAAAATTACTTTACATATGTACAATTTTGTTCCCATTACTTATAGGCATGCACAAGGGTGTATTAAAATAGTCCCATCCATGCTGTATCTTTCTGCCTGGAGCTGAAAGAAAAGCTGTGCATTTACGTGCATTTAGTGTGAATTAACGTGCATAAATTACTAGTGTGCATTTACATGCATAAATTACATGCATACCCATGCGTTTATGCTTCTCTCTGAACACAGGTTTGGGGAATTTTTTTTTGCCCCTACATGCTGTTGTAAAATACAGATCTAAACGTCACAATGTACATGGACACATTGGCTAATAAAAAGCTGCTAAAAGTGGTGTTTTTTTTTCTGCGCATGAGGCCTTATAGTGAAATATATATTTGTTAAAATCAACGTAAACTAATTCTTTATGTTATATCAGTTATTAAAGTCAGTTTCTTCTGGATCATAAAATGTTTTTTAGGGATGAAGTATTTTAGGAGGTATTTAGACATTCTTAAGCCTCATACACACGATCGGACCGTGGACCAACTTTCCTGTGGATTTTTGTCCAAAGGGCGTTGGCCCCAAGTTGGTATTGCATACACACGGCAGGACTTTTTCAGCCAACTTTCACCAAATCACTTGTTTTTTCTGCTCTTTACCGCCACCTTTGGTCAACTTCTGTATTGTTGTCTGATCTTTTGCATTGGTTCTGCATTGGTTTGTACAAAAGTCCGTTGGTTTTGTGTACACACGGTCGGACTTTGGTCCATCGGACTTTTGTTGGCAGAAAGTTGGTCCGTTCGCACAGCCAACAAAAGTCTGATGAAACCTGGATAAGGAGGTATTTAGACATTCTTAGAAATATACAAAAGAACCCACAATTCTTTAATTTAGTGTGCATTGGGATTTAGGGAAGTATGTGTATTTTTGTGCAGTGATGTCCTTAAGCTGGCCATACATCTATAGATTATCTGCAGATTTTCTATGGTTAGATGGAAAAAGTGGGAGATTCCTCCATCCAACACAGTTTAGCGAACATGGAGAAATTTGTTGCACTTTTTCCATCTAACCATAGAAAATCTGCAGATAATCTATAGGTGTATGACCAGCTTTAGTCATGGACTGAGTAGTTGAAATATTTACTAGAGTAAGTGTGACCTGAAAAACAAGTGACATCACCCTTTGCTATTAGAATTCCACAGTGAAAGGTGTGGCTGTAGACAAAGGCTGTTCAGTTCTATTTGCAGTGTAGTTAGATAAGTAATCTGGATTTTGTGGTAGCAGGGAAGCTCTCTGCCTTTCTAGGAAGCTGTAAAAGCAGAATGGCTTCTACACCCACAAAACAGGCTGGCTTGGTATTTCCATGAAAATTGGGGAAGTAAACAAGCAGTTTTGTCCTGGCAGTCATGGCTAGGCACACTGGTTTTGTGTACACACGGTCGGACTTTGGTCCATCAGACTTTTGTTGGCAGAAAGTTGGTCCGTTCGCACAGCCAACAAAAGTCCGATGAAACCTGGAAAAAGTTGGTCCGATGGAGCGTACACACGGTCGGATGTTGGTCCAAAACAGCTAATTTGCATGTTGGTTGTCAAAAGTCCGATCGTGTGTATGGGCCTTTACACTGGCAATGCCCCTACATTTTCCCTCAGACATGGTTCACTTCTCTCAAATGTACAAACAGTAAAGCCATGGATCCTAGATGGGAACATGGAAAAAAAAATGTAAAAAACAAAGAGATTAAGGCCAACCATACACTGTTTGAATCTCAGCCGGCTCTGAGATTTGAACCGGAAAGGGGCAGGCTGAATGTACCAAGTTTATTAACGATTAACTGGAGTACAACCAGCCTGCCGGATTCTCTAGCAGTTATCACTAGAGGCTGCTATAGTCACTAGCGATAATCACTGTCTTCTCCTGACAGGGATAGCTTCCCCCCACCCCTGCCGGGAACAGACAACTGCTCAACAGAGGGATTCCCCTATCAGTGTGGAAGAAATTTGCAACGTGTATGGCCTGCCTAATGGGCTTTCTAGGTCTGCTATGTTAACTTAAAGGAGCTATACAAAGATAAATTAGTTGTTTGTCATTTTTGACCTACTAGTTGTCTGACTTTTCCTGGCTTTCAATTCTTTTAAAAGGGAGCCTGTCATTAGCCTGAAAATTGTACTGAAAAGCACAGCAAAATCAACTCTTTTAAATGCATATTTGCAGTGGTTTTCATTTCCATAAATAGTTTTGATTATTACCTTGAAATGTGCCCAATGTGAACTTGCTTGAAAATTTTACTATTCCAGAATTCCTTAGACCCCAACTCTCTTTGCGCATCATAGCCCTCTCCTCTTCTGGAAGTGTCCAGATACTGTCTGTGCAGGCCCATCATCTCCACCCGCCCCCCTCACCTCCCAACATAACCTTTCAAGTAGCTGGCATTGGAGTAACAAAGGAGGATACTAAGACCCCTTTCACACTGGGGCAGCCTGTGCGTTAGTGGTAAAGCACCACTCGTTATAGCGGCGCATTAACGATGTTTAAGCTGTGCTTTTTGGGCACTATGGGGGGGACTTTTGGCTACTAGCGGCTGAAAAAGGGGTTAAAAACGCCAGCGGAAGCGCAATGGGCAGGGGCCACCCCAAAGATGCTGCTTGCAGGACTTTTTAACGTCCCGCAATTGCACCCCCCCCCCCCCAGTGTGAAAGCACTCAGGCTTTCATATTCAGGTGGCATGGGAGGCAGTTTTCAGGCACTTTACATTTCTAGCGCTAAAGCGCCTGAAAACTGCCTCAGTGTGAAGGGACTCTAACGAGTGTCATTTGAGTGATAGCTCTTAGTCTGCTGGGACAGCTGGCATCGCATCCCAGATGGTAAGACCCAGCAGCAGCCTAAAGCTGGCCATACATAAATCAAAATGCGGCGGGTTCAGCAGGGACCGGCCGAGATTCGTTCCATGTATAGGCAGGCTGATTGTACCCAAGATGATCCACTAGCAAATCCTTCAGATTCGTGAGGATTGTGAGTGCACTGCATATGCTTTTCTTCTGCACAGCTGGGTCACAAGTGCCAATAATTTGAAGGAATTTATGACCCAGCCCACTGTAAAGGGGTGGGCTCACAGCAACTATATTGTCAGCGTGTGTTAGAGCTGATAGGGAAAGCTGAAAATTCTGTGTATTGAGAGATAATGTTGTTCCTAATTGTGCCATATCTTTCATGCCAGTGTTCAGCTTCCCATGCTTTTTGTTTGACAATTGCTTGCTTAATAATACTCCAAATGACAAGAAATTGGAAACAACATTCACTTCGCCATAGAATTAAAAGAAGTTTTACACAGGGTTTGTAAACTTTGAGCAAGATTTGCTACACTCTTATCAAACCAAACCCAGGCAGATTTTCTCATCCCTAGTTACCAGTATATATTTTATTTACATTGATCTGCCTTTTAGCCAAAGTCGTTTTTCGTAGATACTATTAGTATGTACTGCTCACTTACAGAGTTCTTTTTACCTTAGACAACAGAAACAGAACCATGCGAGCAAGATGCCCTACAACCTGGACGTAACATTGTAGCAGCAGGCTATGCGCTATATGGAAGTGCAACACTTGTAGCACTGTCTACTGGTCAAGGAGTGGATTGTTTCATGTTGGATCCTGTAAGTATGACAACAATGTTTCTTGGCCTCTGAGGTCTGTAGGTATTTCTAAATGTTTTCACACATTAAAGTGGTTCTAAAGGCTTAAGGATTTTTACCATTTTCCGCATTAGGGTAAAAACTAGGGTTGCACCGATACTAGTATCGGTGCCGATACTGAGTATTTGCACAAGTATCGGTACTCGTGCAAATGCACCGATACCTAAAACCGATACTTTCAGACTCGGCTCTTTGAGCTGTCAGTGGGTCTTCCCAGTGTTAAAGAAGTCCGGTAATTGGAGCTGTCAAAAAAAAAAAAAGCAGCCGGCCATGTTTATTACCATGGCCGGCATTACTTTTAATATATGTGATATTCAACCTGCAATATAAAGCATTTAAGACTGTATTACGCTATGGTCAGTCTTCTTTTTTGGGGCATTTACCTAAGAGAAAACCGACTCCATAGACAGTGAGAGGGAGAGATTTGCACCATGAAGTCTGCTAGAACTGGTTCTGATTGAGACCTGCAAGCTAAAGGCCGCGGCTGGGTTATAGCCATCTGCCCTTTATGCTTGCCATCTGGTAAGCAGATCTTTATTACGGTGGCTGGGCACTCTCCTGTTTGAACATAATCATTGTGCTGTCAGTAAAGAGGAAATAGTGATTTAATATGGACTTTTTATGTCCTGACGTGATTGTTTGAGACTCTTTAGCGCAGCTTCTGTCTTTTAAATGTTTATTACCAACATTGCTCAGCCCTGAGAGCCGGTTCACACAGGGGCAGCACGACTTGCAGAGCGACTCTGTAAGGCGACCTGCACACGACTTCAGCGGCGGCTTGCAAAATTAATTCTGTATAGAAGTCAATGCAAGTCACCTGAAGTCATCCCCAAGTAGTACAGGAACCTTTTTCTAAGTCGGAGCGACTTGAGTCGTTCCTATTAGAACCGTTCCATAGTACAGAACGTAACACGACTTGTCAGGTGGCTAAGTCGCCTGACGAGTCGCCCCTGTGTGAACCGGGTCTAAAACACTAAAATAAAAAGAAACATTGTTTCTTTTTGTATATTTCTGTTTCTTCATCTGCAGATCAAAGGATGAACAAATGTTCCTCTGTTTAACCCCTTAATAACCCTTAATTTACTCTGATCAGCCTTAATTAACTCCCTGTTCTCCTCCATTTAATTATTATTTTCCTACTTTTTTTCTTTTGTTCACATCTAATTTTATAAACGATAAACAATTACAACTTTTTTATGGTTTGCTTTGTTAGTGATTGTTTTTACACATATATATTAACATATATTTACACATTTCACATTAAAAAAGCGCTAAATGAAAAAGAAAACAATCAATTTATTTCATTTGTAAATAACTTTTCAATGCTTTGTACCATTGCTGACAGTTGACGTTAAAAAAAAAACAGTTGCGATAGGTATTGGTAATTGGATTCGGCGAGTACTAAAAAAAAAGTATCGGTACTTGTGCTCATTGTAAAAAAAATGGTATCGGTGCATCCCTAGTAAAAACCATTCTGTGCTGCAGTATCCCCCTCACCCCGCCCCCCTTATACTTGCCTGAGCCTGATCTTGATCCAGCACTGTGCAAGAGAGCAGTGGCTACCTCCTCTCTCTCCTTTCTCTCAGGGCAGATTAATAGCATTGGCTTGTGGCTCCTGCTACTGTCATTAAAACTCTTTGATGAGGGAGCGGGGAGAGGTCCAAACCGCACTGTCTGTGACTATAGACACAAGCAGCGTGGCTCAGTATTGAGGCCGTAGGTTTTCCACTATAGAAAGTTGCTTCCTATGGTGTCACACCAAAAAGCGGAGGAGCCAGGAGCGCCATTGGGGGAACCAGGAAGAAGAGGATTGGGGCCACTCTCTGCAATTTTATTACACAGAGCAGGTAAATATAACATGTTTGTTAAATAATAAATTCAAAAGAAAGGTTTACAATCACTTGAAAGACTGGGCCAAGCAAGAAAATCATTGTACAGTTTATATTGCTGTAAGTAGGTCTGTTTTTATCATAGAAGCTTGCTTGTTATTTTAGAACAGAACTGCAATAGAACGTATTTACTAATGGCATTTCCTAACATGTCTATAGATATCCCACAAGTTCCGTTAGGATACTTTTATCATTTACAGCGTTTTCTTTTTTTCTTGTTGAAATTTTTTTTGTTCAATTAGTTATTATTGATTATGGTATCTTTGATGTTCAAAGGTAAATGTAACAATCGTAACATTCCAAATAGGAAAAAAAGGTCAATACACTGAACAAATAAATCATTAAAAGACAGTATAGTAAAGCAGTGCAAATTTAGAACTCAAGTGAACCAGGGTTGTGTAAGGCTAAAGCCCCATACACACGCTCGGATTATCCGAGGACCAGGTCCGTCGGATCATGTCCGTCGTACTTTGTCCGATGTTGGTTTTGCGTACACACGGTCGGACAAAGTTGTCGGAAAATCCGATCATTCTGAACGTGGTGACATTTGTTGCCTACGACGGGACTACGTAGAGGCTAGTAGCCAATAGCTTTGGTCTTGTAATGTGATCTGAGCATGCGTAGCACTTTGTCCGTCGGAATTCGCTACACACGATCGGATTTGGTGTGATCGGACTTTGTTGTCAAAAAATCTATCCAGCAGGAGATAGGACTTTGTCCGTCGGACAATCCGATGGAAACTGTCCGATGGTGCCTACACACGGTCGGAATTTCCGACAACATTGTCTGATAGGACAGAATCCATCAGAAAATCCGACCGTGTGTATGGGGCTTATGACACATTAAGGAAGAATACTCGGGGTGTGCCCAAAGAAAAATATAATGTATGATCTATAAAAAGGGGAGAAGGAGAGAAACTGAAAGAGAAAATGAGGCCCCCACACCTTCAGTGAGAATAAGGAAAGATAAAGAAGAGGAAAAGAAATGGGGAGGAAAAAAGGTAAAGGAAGAAAAAAAGGAATGGGGAAGAGGGAAGGGAAAAAAACTTCCCTTGTTCTCCAGGGACTACCACTCTCTACAGGAACAAAGATACTAAGTCAAAATGGGGGCAACGTATAGATTTCAATGCACGGTTCCCATATTCTACGGAATCTAGCCATCTTATCATTCTCTCTAGCGGCAATTTTTTTAATAAACCATAACCTGAGAAACTCTGTGTTTGACCTCATTAAAGTGGCAAGTCGAAGTCTTCCAAACTTTTGCTGTAACCCTCTTTGCCGCTGTGAGAATATTTGTGACATTAAACTGGGCGTTAGTACAGTCCTCTGTTTACCAATTCAGGAGAGCCTCATAGGCTTTACAGAAAGATTTACCTATGACCGCGTAGAGCAGTGGTCATCAACCCTGTCCTCAACAGGCCAGGTTTTATTTATTACCTTGGGGAGATGCAGACTAGAATACTGCAATCACTGAGCAGCAAATTATATCACCTGTGATGTATTTCAGTTATCTTGCAAACCTGGTCTGTTAGTGGGCCCTGAGAACAGGGTTGATGAACACTGGTGTAGAGCATTTAATCGACCCTTATCTAAAACATCCTCACTTTAGGGTATTCCCACCATGTGTTTAAAGGAGCCACCAAGCTGATATCCATAAAAATACTTGGAGGATTGGGTTGGGATGGTCCTGAGATTCTCAGGGGAACAAGGTCTTGTTGAATATTTGTATTAGTAAGAAACATAGGCAGGTTACAATTTGTCTTATGATGTATTAACGTTTATGTAGGGTCTATTTTACTGTATATGTTCTGGTATACACTTCATTTAGATACAGTTTAGAGAATCTACAGGTTTTTTTAAATATTGTAGGGAATTGATGGCAGAAAGCAGTATTCATTAGCTTTTCTTCCTCTGAAGCTGAAGTCTGATTGGTGGCAAAGGTTTATTGTTTCTGCTTACTATTTATGGTAAATAAGCACATGAACGAGTTGGTTACAAGTCATGCTTGCTGTGATACAGAGGCAGGTGCCCAATATTGCTGCTAAGATTGCAGCAGACACAACATCATTATTTTATGCAGGGATCACAGAACAAAGACCATGACTATACACACAACTTTATTTCTATACTGGTGTTTTCTTTCAGGCTCTGGGAGAATTCATTTTAGTTGACAAAAATGTGAAAATGAAAAAGAAGGGAAAGATTTACAGTCTCAATGAGGGATATGCCAAGCACTTTGATCCGGCAATAACAGAGTATTTACATAACAAGAAGTTCCCTACGGTAAGTCATCGAAATCTGTCACATGGCGCATTTGATCCATGAAGCTTGCATCATTTTCAAGTCATCAACTAGAATTGCAGACCAAATGGCACAAATGTCAAAAACATCAAACATGAATTCTATCCTGGCTACTACCAATTTGTATTGAGGTTGTGTGGGGCATAGCAAACCTTGTTTTGCATTGAAAAAATAAAAAAATAACAAATCTGCTATAAGGAGACAGGTGGGGCAGGTCAACTCTGGTCTTATGTCAATAATCTTTACCTGTTTTCTTTATCCCTTCTGTAAAAAGGTTGAAGTTGTGAAAGAGGTAGGTGTCAGCTACAGATTTGAATTGGGAGATAAGTTATCTGAGTTTTTCCATGTCCTTCTATGACCTATGCTTGCTGTGGTATCAGACAAGCTGTATGAAGTCACAACGGAGATTCTTGGGCCTTACATCTGATACTTGCAAAGTTCACAAAGCTCCTGGGAAAAGCAAGTGCCTTTTCTGTGCCTATGTCCCCTGCCCTAACACTATAATAAAGATACCAACTCAAGATCTAGTATATTTGTGTATGATAAAGTATAATTAGATAGAGATTGGCTTGGGAAATACAGAATGATCCTAGGAAACAGGTGTGCATTTGTAGATTTAAAGTAAACATTGCCTGTGTCCCCACTTTAACACTATGATAAAGATACCAACTCAAGATCTGGTATATTCGTGTATGATAAAGTGTAATTAGGTAGAGATTGGCTTGGGAAATACATGGTCCTGGGTAACAGGTGTGCATTTTTAGATTTAAAGTAAACATTGCCACAGTATAACCTGACATCTGAAATATCCAACATTAAGTGTATTTTAGTTTTGGATAGATTTTTAGGTTTTGCATAGCAGGTAAAATTTAAAACATTTTTCATGTTTTTCCGTCTCCATACATTTTTTATTGAAATTTTACAAGTTACAAAATGATAGCTGAATACAAAAACAGCGAGAGACCTGGCATTGGCCAAGGGTACAATTGCAAGCCAGGAGCTTTACTACCCAAACATTACCTATATACAGTATATGATATATTAACATGTTAGGTAGACCATACATTAGTGATTTTTTTTGTAAAACCAGTGGGTTGAACAGAAAAAACAGACTGATTTACCTATTTACACATTCTATGTGGATGGTGGAATCCTCCCTGCTGAAATATTGTATTCTGATAGTGGGGAGATTTCCCTTCCGTCGGAATACACTGATGAGCGATGCTGTCTATAGCCTGCAGCACTGATTGGGCAGGGAAAATCCGACAGACTGGTTGTTCAAAAGTTGATCAGTAGATTGACCTGTATACAATCAACCTGCTCACACATGGATCGAAATTCAGCGCTCCCTGACGTACTGGCTGAATTTTAATCCATGTATGGAAGGATTTATTGAGGCGACTCAACTGCCAAGTGATTGTCATCTTGATGAGTACCAAAGGCACAGAAGAATTTGAATCTTGGGACAAAGGGAAAGGGAGGGTAAGGACCTTGAGATTTTCTTGTTCTCTGTGTTCCATTTGGAGAGATTCACCCTTTCTATTTGTTCTGGTGACCATTGTCCTTCGCACGGGAAGTAAGGGGAAATCCAACATTTTGCAGCTGTCCCAGGAAAAGGAAGTGAGATGGAATCTTCAGGAGAAGAGACCTGTTCTAATGATAGCTGTCTGAGATAAGATTTCCCCTCTCTTTGGTAAGCGTTTTACTAGCCATTTTTGTTTTCTCTTGGACAGGAAATGAAATCTCCTTGACAGGAGAGGGAGCAAAATATAGAAAACAAAACCCAACAGGGGTCTTAATCTTAACCATTCCTTATTAAATCCAATACTAAAATAATGTTTTGGATCATTTTGTTAAAAAAAAAATAAAAATTATGTTTTGGCTTTACATACTTTATTTGTCATTTGCAGATCTAAATGACAGATTTAAAACATATTTAAATGCAAAAACAAAGATTTATTATGGTGCACCTTACTGATTCTTAGATGTGGTGGCTGTGTTAAGTTTTTATTTTCAGGCTAACATTTTTAGCAAGTACAGAAAATACCTGTTAATCTTCCGAGATCAGACGAGATGGGGCGCATTCCGAGTGGTGTGTCCATAGGCAACATGCCTGTTAATCTTACCAGAAATGCACGGTCACTTCCTGTAAGCTGAAAATAAAGCACAAACATCTATTTTTTCATGAGTAAACTACTATTACCATCAGCCCTAATGTAATAGAGATGAACAAGGGCAGACATGTTTAAAGTCCAGCCTGTGTGGCAACCATGACTGTCTCTTGATACACAGTAAAGAATTAAGCGTAGCCTCCTAGGGACAAGAAGTGTGTTGTTAACAGGATTATTAGGTAACAAATCTGGAAAAAAGAAAACAAAAGCAACCACTTAATCAAGTAATAAAGTACATGTAAGCTGCATTATATTACTTTTTTGTTTTTATATTAGATACACTTTATTGTAAATAAATATTTATATACTTTAAATTCCTGGTTTCACAATAAGTAATTATTTCTTGACAGGTCATGTGCAATTTTTGCTATAGCCTCTTTAGGCTAGGTTCACGCTATTGTGTGTTCCAGACATGAGAGAGAAATGTGCTGCTCTTTAGCAGACGCATGGGGGTGCCACTAATTCTTACTGTAATGGCACCTCCACGCATCAGCAAAACACCTGTGTTTTAAGATGTGCAAAACCCTGCGGTTCCAAGGGGTGCAATTTTAACAAATGGTCAGAGAATTTTTTTCCTGGGTTTCTGAGGGTAGGGCAGCCCATTGAAAGGAATGGGCTGCCCTGCCTGCAGAACACAGGTTGCACAGATCTGAATGGAGCCATACTACTTACCATAAGTAAGGACAAAGTGAACAATGATGATGTGTTTATCATGGCTATTTTATGTTTATTAAATCTGCCATGTAAATTGGATATGATTTCCTTGTGTTACTTCAGTCCTACTTGTAACCTGGATCAGGGGAAAACCCTAGTGGAAGTCTGTTTAATCAGAAAGGGAACCCTGGGCCCTCTGCCAGAAGCGTGCCTGGTTCATATTGCAAAGTGAAAGTATTTGTACGGTTTATTTCTATTTATAAAAAGGGAAATGAAAGCGTGACTAAGCAGAAAAATAATACTATTTATTTTGACTGTATTTAGTGGACCTATTATAAAAAATTTTATGTAAAATACATGGATACTGAAGTTATGCCGGCCATAGATGGTTCGAATCTCGGCCCGTTCAGCAGGAACTGGCCAAGATTCGAACAATGTGTGGACAGGCTGAATGTACCAAATTGATCGATCGATCAGCTTAGGTACAACCAGCCTGCCGGATTCAGTTGCGATTACCGCTAGTGGCTGCTATAGCTTCTAGCAACAATCACTGTCTTCTCCTGGCTGGGAAGGCTTGTCCTGCATGCTCCCCCCCCCCCCCGGGAGGTAAGATTTCCCCTTTCAGCATTGTCTGTGTTGATGGGGGAGTCATGCAAATTTCTTTCCTGCAACCAGTGGCAGCACGAAAGAAATTCACATCCTCTATGGCGGGGGTCAGCAACCTGTAGATCGCGGCCAGGTGACTGGTAGATCGTGACCTGGGCTTGCTGACCCGCCACCCCAGAGCATCAAACAGAGTGTAATGCAGAGGGACTACTTGTAAAGTTGGAGCTGTAGTAGAGAGCAAGAGCCGCATAAGCTGATGCCTCCTCTGTAGTGCTGGCTCCTGTCCCAAAAGTTTATGGCTTAGCGTAGCAAACCCACAGAAAAGCTGCAGATGCACTGTGCTGCACGCAAGGTGAAGGTAAACCACAGCACATCAGTGTGAAAGCAGCTCAGAACGAGTTCACTTACATTTACAGTTTGGAGTGGCAAAATCCCATAGTTAAGATGTGTTTTGTTTACCATCTCCCCAACTGCACCCCCTTTAACTGCAGTAGCCAGAAGTGTACACGTGTCACAGCCACAGCAGGCGTAATATGCCCTGTCATAGTTGGCAAATGGGTGTAGTACCAAGCATGACCCATTCAAGTGGATGAGGCCACTCTGCAACTGTGTGCAGTACAGCAGGTAGCATTGTGTTGCTTTCTTACCACCTGCTTGGACCCTGCAGTAGCATGCAGTTGCGGGGCATTTGCAGAGTAGTCACATTTACTTGAATGGGTTTCAATTGGCAGGTTGTAGCATCCACCAAAAGCAACAGGGGGCTTAATTCCTGCTGCGGCATGTGCCTCAGCAGCTAAAGGGGGTAGGGATTGGGGGCAGTAAAACCACAACTCAATCGGAGAGTTTTATCACCCCCCAAACGTTATGTGTGCACGAGCCCTAAGGGTGCTGCTGCCGAATCCAACTATGGGCTCATTCACAAGTGCATCAGGCACTGCTGCTCCTTTGGAAAGTGATCAGAGTGTGTTTGACAGGTGGCAAGGAGGTGACATGTTGCCTTCTTCCCACGTGATTTAAATCCATAATTGTCGTGCAATGCATGCGATTGCAACACAGTACTACGACGATTAGAGGTTTAAATCCGGTGTGAGGTGCCCGGTGATCTTTGTCTCCTCCCATGTTGTTCAGGTAGATCTCCACCTTTTTAAGGTTGCCTCCCCCTGCTCTATGGCCTGCCTTAATGTGTTCAGCACACTGAGATGGGAGAGCAGGTCCAAAATATACCCTGGAGGTCCTTGTATATTTTATTTTTCATTATCAGGCATAACTAAAATCTCTCAGGCCCTACAGCAAACTAATTAAGGGTGTCTCATTACATGTATAAAAACTTTAGGGGTATCATTGATTCTTTAAACTGATCATTTTTGGATCTAGTTTTCATTGTCAAAAAAGCCTACTACATGCTCAAGTCAAAAATAACATACCAAAGACATGCAGGTAGGTTAATTGGCCTCTGTTCAAAAATGGGCCCTAGTATATGAATGGGGACCTTGGATTGTGGGCTCCTTGAGGGTAGGGACCGATGTGCGTGTGCAATGAACAGTGATAGGGACAATTGTAGATACTCACTTAGGTTGAACTGGATGGACTGATGTCTTTATTCAACCTTACTAACTATGAAACTATGAAAAATTTAAATTTTTAGATTTGTGTATAATTTCACAGCTAGTAAATAAGAAAGGAAACAACTCTGTTGAGGCCTAATGGCCTCAAATTTATACTAAATATCCTTGATGATCATCTATAATAGAAGTATGATTCAGCTTGCCACACAAGTTGGATAAATGTTTCCTCTGTCTTGTCCAGGATGGAAGCTCTCCATATAGCTCCAGATATGTTGGCTCCATGGTTGCAGATGTTCACAGGACTTTAGTATATGGTGGGATCTTCATGTACCCAGCCAATGAAAAGAGCCCAAAAGGAAAGGTAAGTTTAACTTTTTTTTTTTACTACAAATTTATCTGTAAGCGAAACTTGATTATGTTATTCTGGATATGCATGTCTCTAATTGTTTGCACAGTGAATATCATGGATTTACCTGTTTTTGCACAAACTGGATTAAAGAAATCTATATTGTAATATTTTCATAATAATTGTGTACAAACAATGGTTTGCTCAAGGGATTGCAAACCCCACAAGCACCCTCTTAACCAAATAATAAGGAAACCTTCCGAAATAGAAAAGTTAATTAAAAGAAACAACAAAAGACAACCATCTTGGAAAATAGGTTGTGGCCCTTTATTGGGGTTAAAAGCACATAAGTAAAATCAATAAACTTTCTTTAAACGTTATAATCATAAACAAACCAATAACTATTTTGACATAAATATCAAACACCAAAGACTCAAGCTGAACATAACAGTCCATTAAAGTCTTTAACCACACTGTCCACCCACAATAGTGGGTGACAATACCCCCAAAAAGGATAACTACAACAAAGGGAAGGGAGAGCAGGACAGCTTGTTTGATTGAAGGTCTAACTACTGCCAAGCACCTCAGGTTTACATCAGAAAGTCTGTAGCCAGAGGGGAAAAAGCATTTAGTTGATCTACCTATCAACAGTTGAAAGCTGAAATCCTGATTGGATACAGCAAAGGAGGTACCTGAAACAGACAAAAAGAGAGACTGTAAACTGCCCAGTACAAAGACCTTATTACAACTAAGACAGGCCTTAATTAATTTTAAAAATGGGTGCTAGGGGCTTGCAAGCCCATAGGGCCACTGTGTAATACTTGTGGCCCTGACATTATTTTCAATGTTGTCATTGAATTCTGTTTCCCAAATTTCTTTATTTAAAGTCATCTTCTTCTAGATAGTGCTCTGTGGTACTCTATCTAGAAGTGGGATTGTGGTTTAATTCTCTCTATTTTTCTGGGGAACACTATCCTTGGTATAGAAATCTTCTGGTGGAGGGACCTGTTCTAGTAACAGCGGTTTAAGACAGGATTTCCCCTCACATTGGAAATCATTTTACTAGTTGTTTTAACTGAGAGACAGGAAATGAAATCTTCTTGACAGGACAGGGTTGATTTCCAGCTTCCAGGGGCATAGGCCAGGTATGGTACATACATAGTTACATTGGCCAAAGCTGAATCTATTTAACTATGCAAAATATACCATGCCTAGAATTCTTCTTTAAAGTATAAATGGCTATGTATATACCATACTTGGCTGATGCCCTGGGAAGCTGGAAATCATTGAAATAGACACTGCTACTTCATTGATCTCCACTTGCTTCTGGATCCCATGCTGAGTGGGTTGCCTAATGCACTGTGAATACAGGAGGTCGGCCACTAAGCAGAATTTTTTTAATTAATGCAAAGCATTCTCTGATTCAACAAGGTGGAGAGCGGGATGCAAATGCCTCACCTCTTCACCTCATGCAACCAGAGAAAGCTTTGTTTTCGGTCAGAAACTAAATGGCGCCCATGTCAAGTGGCTGACCTCCTGTGTTCAGAATGCATCAGGCCAGCTGTACAGCACAGGACCTAGGAGGGGAGATCACTGTAGTAGTGGTGTCTACTTCAGTGATTTCCAGCTTCCAGGGACATTGGTCAGGTATGGTATATTTATAGAGAAAGAGGAAGGTTGAGGCAAGTGGGATTTTCCTGGTACCGTCACAAGACATTACAACATAATACTTTAAAATAAAGTTTATTTCCAAACAGTCAACATACATATTAAAAGATTGGATATTATAAATCATTTTCATTCTAAGTGGTTATACCACATCTGTTGGAGACCCACTCAGAATGAGAAGTGTCTCCAGGTACCATTAACCACTAAAGTTCAAGCTCCCATAGACCATTGAAGGTCAGGCTCCCAACATGTTTCGGAGATTCCCTGCTTCCTCAGGAGAGCAAGGTGGAGGAACAGGAGAACTGGATAATGGACAAAGTAATAAAATATGTAAATATACAAACAACTTAATTTAGTAACAATGGTACGTATCCCATATGTTCTATAGGTTTTAATAAACATTGGAGATAGAAGATATGGGATACTTACCATTGTTCCTAAATTATATTGTTTGTATATTTACATATTTTATTACTTTCTCCATTATCCAGTTATTCTGTTTCTCCATCTTGCTCTCCTGAAGAAGCGTGGAATCTGCAAAACATGTTAGGAGCTTGACCTTCAATGGTCTATGGGAGCGTGAACTTTAGTGGTTAATGGTAACTGGAGACACTTATCATTCTGAGTGCGACTCCAACAGAGGTGGTATGACCACTTAGAATGAAAATGAGTTGTAATATCCAATATTTTAATATGTATTTTAAATACCATCAGGGTTTCAGAGATACTCAGCTCTCAAAGGTATATCATAAAAAAATGGAAAGAGTAGCATACATAGTGTGATACCATTTATTAAATTCTTTAAAAGCATATCCCATTCAAATCCCCTACAGTATTCTGCGTACATTTAAATTTCTTTCAAAGAGCGTATAAACATTGTCACTTGCGTGTAATGGTGGAGGTAATTCTCCAATCGTCCACAGTGGCAGCAAACAATCCTTCCTGGAGCGGCCTGTGTGTCTCTGCTGACACAAGCTTCACTTCCTGGATGGTGGTTAGCGGCGGTGGAACGCACACGTGACTTCCGGTCGAACGTCGTGTTAGCCACGCCCTTACGCGTTTCGTCACTTCCTGACTTCAACAGAGGGCCCTCTGTTGAAGTCAGGAAGTGACGAAACGCGTAAGGGCGTGGCTAACACGACGTTCGACCGGAACCACTGTTTTATATTTTACTATTTTAATATGTATGTTGACTGTTTGTAAATAAACTTTATTTTAAAGTATTATGTTGTAATGTCTTGTGACGGTACCAGGGAAAATCCCACTTGCCCCACCTTACTCCTTTCTCTAGAATCTAGTATATTGGGATGTTGGTACCCTTCATTTTGTCTATACATACCTGAGCACATATTGTTTAATGGTATATTCATAGTTACTAGTGGTCCAAGCTACGGACTGTATATAAAATCCATACCTGGAATTCATTTATTTATTTATTAACATTCATATATGATCTTGGGTCTGGCTTAAGTTTCTCTATAAATGTAGCTATATCTTTTTAGATTGTATTTAAATATAAAATGAAGACGGGGGAATTAAGGTTAATTAACCATTTGTATTTTGCTTGTGCTAAGGTATATAAGGTAGTACACAGAGTTAAGTATATACAACATACTTTTTAATGTTATAATGAGTTTCATGTTACAAATACAAAATGACACCACTCTACCATGGTGCTCTGTTGGGAAGCCAAAATACTGACCATAACTGCAATTTTGCAAAAGCAATAATAATAATAATAATAATAATAATGAGGTCTAATGGGCTCCCACTTCTCACTTTATTGTAGTCATTTCCTCATGTTTCTAGTCAGTGATCACAGACTTTCCCATCATTGCACAAGGTTTGAGACAGGATGTGTTCAGTCTTGGGAACTTCTCATTTTTACCAATAAGTATTAGGATTGTCTGGTCGGTCGAACACTTCTCTTACAGGACTTCGTTTTTTTTTTTTTTTACATTTTGCAACCTTCTGCTTTGAGGTACCCTTCACACTCAAGCTGGCCATAGATGAGTCAAAAACTAAATGAAAATCCTCATCGATCGTCTGGTTGTTTGTTTTTCCCATCATTAGTGTGCAGGGGAGGGCTGGCAGCCTTAGGCCTGGGGGGCAAGTCTAGTCAAGTGGCCCATTAAACCACCAATCAGCTCACCATCACCAGTCCCCATCAATGCAGCCTGATCAGTGCCCATCAATGCAGCCTCACTAGTGTCTATTAGTGCAGCCTCGTCAGTGCCCATCAATGCAGCCTCACCAGTCCCCATCAGCTCAGCCTCACCATAGCCCATCAATGCAGTCTGTTCAGTGCATGGGTATTAGAGAGAGAAGAGCTGCTGGATTGCACAGAGCGGAGATCTCCCGCTTACCCGGTGTGGCTGCTGTCATACGAAGTCCTGCCTCCTGGACGGGCTTCTATGATATATGTCACCAGTGTGCTGTTTATCATAGGGCGTCCTCGGCTTCCCGGCGGTACACTGAGGTACACATCACTGAGGAGCCGATGCGCGTGCCTGGTGGCTAGTCCCTAGGTAACACATTTAACCCCTTGATCGCCCCCTAGTGTTAACTCCTTCCCTGCCAATGACAAAAGTGTCCGATCTGTCCGCCGCAATGTCACAGTCACAATAAAAATCGCAGATCGCCACCATTACTAGTAAAAAAAAAAAAATAATAAAAATGCCATAAATCAATAACCTATTTTGTAGACGCTTATTGCAATTTAATTTTTTTTACCAAAAATATGTAGAAGAATACATATCGGCCTAAACTGAGGAAAAAAAAATATATATTTTAAATTGGGATATTTATTATAGCAAAAAAATTAAAAATATTGTGTGTTTTTTTTTTTTTAATAATTAATTTGGGTACAGTGTTCTATGACCGCACAATTGTCATTCAAAATGTTACAGCACTGAAAGCTGAAAATTGGCCTGGGCAGGAAGGGGTGAAAATGCCCGGTATTGAAGTGGTTAATTAATGAAAGTGTATTTCTTCCAAAAAAATTGTATTTGAAAAACCGCTGCACAAATACAGTGTGACATAAAATATTACAACAATCGCCATTTTATTCTCTAGGGTCTCTGTTTTATATATATATTATACAGTGGTGTGAAAAAGTGTTTGCCCCCTTCCTCATTTCCTGTTCCTTTGCATGTTTGTCACACTTAAGTGTTTCGGAACATCAAACCAATTTAAACAATAGTCAAGGACAACACAAGTAAACACAAAATGCAATTTGTAAATGAAGGTGTTTATTAAGGTGAAAAAAAATCCAAACCATCATGGCCCTGTGTGAAAAAGTGATTGCCCCCTAAACCTAATAACTGGTTGGGCCACCCTTAGCAGCAACAACTGCAACCAAGCGTTTGCGATAACGTGCAATGAGGCTTTTACAGCATCCTGGAGGAATTTTGGCCCACTCATCTTTGCAGAATTGTCCTAATTCAGTTACATTAGAGGGTTTTCGAGCATGAACGGCCTTTTTAAGGTCATACCACAACATCTCAATAGGATTCAGGTCAGGACTTTGGCTAGGCCACTCCAAAGTCTTCATTTTGTTTTTCTTCAGCCATTCGGTGGTGGACTTGCTGGTGTGTTTAGGATCATTGTCCTGCTGCAGAACCCAAGTTCGTTTCAGCTTGAGTACGCGAACAGATGGTCGGACATTCTCCTTCAGGATCTCTTGGTAGACAGCAGAATTCATAGTTCATTTTATCACGGCAAGTCTTCCAGGTCCTGAAGCAGCAAAACAGCCCCAGACCATCACACTACCACCACCATATTTTACTGTTGGTATAATGTTCTTTTTCTGAAATGCAGTGTTCCTTCTACGCCAGATATACTTGGACACACACCTTCAAAGAGTTCCACTTTTGTCTCATCGGTCCACAGAATGTTGTCCCAAAAGTCTTGGGGATCATCAAGATGTGTTGTGGAGAAATTGAGACGAGCTTTGATGTTCTTTTTGCTCAGCAGTGGTTTTCTTCTTGGAACTCTGCCATGCAGGCCATTTTTGCCCAGTCTTTTCCTGATGGTGGAGGCATGAACGCTGACCTTAACTGAGGCAAGTGAGGCCTGCAGTTCCTTGGACGTTGTTGTGGGGTCTTTTGTGACCTCTTGGATGAGTCGTCGCTGCGCTCTTGGGTAATTTTGGGCGGCCGGCCACTCCTGGGAAGGTTCACCACTGTTCCATGTCTCCGCCATTTGTGGATAATGGCTCTCACTGTGGTTCGCTGGATTCCCAAAGCTTTGGAAATTGCTTTATAACCCTTTCCAGACTGATAGATCTCAATTACTTTCTTTCTCAATTGTTCCTGAATTTCTTTGGGTCTCAGCATGATGTGTAGCTTTTAAGGATCTTCTGGTGGACCTTACTGTGTCAAGCAGCTCCTATTTAAGTGATGCCTTGATTGTGAACAGGTGTTGCAATAATCAGGCCTGGGTGTGGCTAGAGAAATTGAACTCAGGTGTGGACAACCACAGTTATAGTATGTTTTAACAAGGGGGGCAATCACTTTTTCACACAGGGCCATGATGGTTTGGATTTTTTTCACCTTTAATAATAAACACCTTCATTTACAAATTGCATTTTGTGTTTACTTGTGTTGTCCTTGACTATTGTTTAAATTGGTTTGATGTTCCGAAACACTTAAGTGTGACAAACATGCAAAGGAACAGGAAATGAGGAAGGGGGCAAACACTTTTTCACACCACTGTATATATATATATATATATATATATATATATATATATATATATATATATATATATATATATATACAACATATATATATATATATATATATATATATATATATATATATATACAACAACAAGTGTCAAAACATGTTTAGGATTGAAGGGGTTAATAATATCAGCTCCTAGCTTGAAACAATGGGAAAGGAAGAGACAAATCTTCATATTTTCATTTTATTTATTTTTATTTATTTCATTTTATTTTTATTAAAAAAAAACACATTCACCAAAAAACTTACATTATCTTTGCTCTGTCCTCATGCCTCATGGAGTGACAGTCTGCTGCCCTGCAGCCTCTCATCCATCCTCCTCCTGTGGGCAGGCTGGGGGAATTTTTTGCGCCCATGAATTGCTATTGGGCCGCTGGCGATAGGGACTACATGTCCCACGAAGCTTTGCAGCTGCTGGAGGCTTGGCTGATGGGCTCCCGCCCTCTACCAACGAGGAAACAGGGGAGGGTACAGAGTGGACGGCTGAGCTCTGTGAGCGGAGCTCACACATGCTGCAGTGTTCAGCAGAGAGGGAGGGGGGAAATACCCCCACATGAGCTGACAGGTTTGCTCTCACTCTGTCAGTGGATTAGTGTGAGCACGACCGGTGGGAGGTGCGGGAACAGAGCGGCCCCCACTACATAAGTGAGTGCCACTTGAGCTTCGGCGCCCCTCCCTCAGCTTACGGCCCCTGCCCTGACCCGACTTCCTCTAGAAAAAAAAAAAATTGTGAGCGGGCGGCCGCCGGCCATCATGTGTATATGTTCGGGCAACCTGGGGGGAAATTGCCACCCTGCCCCCTGGCCCAGCCCGCCCCTGTTAGTGTGCCAGCTACAACAAAACGATTTTTGTGCTGCAATTGAAAGTGCTTGATCCAACATGCTGGATTTTTTTTTGTTAGAAAAATTAAATAAATAATGGCACAATCGTATGCGCAATTTTAGTTTTTTTTATTGACGGAACGTTCTGTTTTTGACTTGTCTATGGACGGCTTTATGCATACATTTTGTGTGTTAAACACATTTTGTTAAAGCAGTCCATTCACTTTGAATGGCCTAGTGAACTACTCAAACTAAACTTTTTGTTGGCCAATGCAGCACACCGCAATGCACAATAACATAAGTATAACTACACATAGAATTGTGAGGATTTAGTATAGCAAAGCTTTGAGATTAACTGTGTTTGTTGCCTTACTTATCTAGTGAACTTATCAGTACTGTAGCAGGAAGCTGTCTCCTATCACTGCTGACTGCACACATTCCTGAATGAAGGTGACAAGCTGGACAGGAACACCCATCCTTTATTATGTCATGTGCATGCACCTACAAAACAGATTGTATATAACTTAATTGTAGGCTTTTTACTATATTAACTAAATGCGTTCATGGTTCAGTTTTCTCACAGCTATAAATGTCTCGGTATATAGTGTGTGCCAGTGTCATTGCAGATGTACCATTAATGTGCTTCCGCTTCTTTTAATGGTCAGCATACAAACACATAAATTTAATGGGACATTCCACCTAAACCTGATTATCCGCTTTCACCTAAATGTTGGAGTATAAAACCAGCTGGATTTCTTATTTATCATTTGAACTGTTGCTTCTGAGCAGGAGGGTGTGGATCAATCCCTGTTGAATAAGGAACCCCATTTCAGTAATACCTAATGCCTATGGAACATAAGTAATCACAAACGTATACAGCAAGTGATGGGTCGCCCTCAGGAAGGGAGCTGCGTGGCCTCAAAATGTTGGCTACCTGACCTATATGACCCTACTATTCATAATAAATTGGTGTAATAAAGTTACTGGCGTTAAACTTTATTTATTGCTGTGCCCCTATAGGGGGGGTCTTTTCACTTCCTGTTCTGTCTGATGCCTGTCAAATAGAAAGGAAATAAAGAGAATTTCTGTTACTTATGGTTCTGTGCCATCAAAATGACAACAACAACTCCCCAACAGCAATACAGCCAACAGTGAAAGGTTGACAAAGGTTTTACATTTCCACTCCATCCATCTAAAACAAGTTTAAAGGCCTTTAGAAGGAACAGGGAGCTCCGAACGCGTAGCCTGACCTTCTCAGACACCTATTCCTCTCCTGGTGATGTCACGTCCAGCGGTATGTTCTACGTTGTTCGGCGCAAACTTCCTGGTTTCCAACAGGGTGTCCATTCCTTATTCCAAGATTTCCAGCAGTCCGGACCCAGGTTGCCCCTGCAGGACATAAAGGATCGGCGGACACTACACTATACCATAAGCCTGTTTCTCCTCAAAGTTGTGCATTTTTCATCTGTGTGAGGTAAATTGGTAATTGCAGATTCTTGGAGGATTCTTGCATCCCCTGACTCCCATAGAAGCCCATGTCAATACATATGAATTGCAGGCATAACATATGGTGTGATGAGCTCTATGGGTACAAGCAGAGTGGGATAGTGTCCTATCAAGTGGTGAATGAACAACTGACTAAGCCCCCCGTACACATGGTCGTAAATTCCGACCACAAAATCTGTCGGATTTTTTCCGACTGATTTTGTCCGACACTGGTATTGCATACACACGGTCGGACAAAGTTGTCAGAAAATCTGATCATTCTGAACGTGGTGACGTTCGTTGCGTACGACGGAACTACGTAGAGGCTAGTAGCCAATAGCTTTGGTCTCGTAATTTGATCTGAGCATGCGTGGCACTTTGTCCATCGGAATTCTCTACACACGATTGGAAAGAGTCTGATCGGACTTTGTTGTCGGAAAATTTGAGAGCAGGATCTCAAATTCCAACGGAAAAAGTCAGATGGAGCCCACACACGGCCGGATTTTCGGACAACATGGTCCGATCAGACATTTTCCATCGGAATTTCCGACCGTGTGTACGGGGCATAAGCGTTAGCGCCTTCTTATGAGAATGAGAGTCATGATTGTTTAGTGTGTGTTTACTCTTAAGGGAGAAGGGGTCACTCTCATCACATTGGTGGTGGATTTACGGTGTATTATTTTTGGCAAGATTTCACATGGATGTGTGATACTTTCATTTGAACTTATACTTAGTGAACTTATTTGATTTTTGATATTTTCATTAGATGAACTTTGCACAGACCTTTTCAATATTTTTTACATGTATCCTTTTTTTTTTAGAGATATATGCGCTACTGTGGATTATCTATTCGTTTGGCACTTACGATTTTTTCACTCTATAATGGTATAATTTATTTATGAAGTAGCAGCACAATATGATATTTCACTAATATTTCACAAATCATTGATATTTAATCCTTTTTTATTCACAATTTATTAGCACGGTGGAACACGTTAATTAATTTGGCAGTACATTTTAATTGTGTGTTTTTCACTAAAACAAGTTGTAGCTGGAATTGGGCTTTGAGTCTTGTGATTGAGAGTTTGCTAAATTTTTAAAACCACAAATGCGAATACAGCACCAAGTCTGTCACAGACACACTGTGCAGATTTCTCAATATCTAGTGTCCAAAGGATAAAGTTGTTGTGTTTGTGAGTTTGAACATGATCATTAGTCAGGGATTCTGGGTGAGATTGTTCAATAGTTGTAAAAATATGTTCCTTAAAACAGCTGACAACAACTGATAAGTATGAACTTTGGGGGAAGAAGCTGTTCATCTGCACGCAGACCTGAGAGGACAGTCACTTCTGCAGGCACGCTGCTCTATACGCATGTGTGCTTGTCTATGATGGACCTAGAATTGTATGAAAATAGGGAAAATGTTCAGATCAGGCCACTGTTATCTCATGTAGCGCTAAAATAGCTAAAACGATAGCATAGCTAAACAAATGTAGGGGCCTCCATATGTACAAAAGACAAAATAGTGTTTGTACATATGGTGGCCCCTACATTTGTTTAGCTATGCTATTGTTTTAGCTATTTTAGCGCTACACTTTATATATCCACTTATTTCACAAACAAACTTATCTAGTTGTTGTGTTAGCTGCTTTTTTTTTTTTCTATTTAGTTTTGGGCAGCGCAGTGTTCCCTTGCTTTTATACTGTTATCTCATGTCTTGGGGCAGGGCCGTTTTTTCCACTGGGCATGCTGGGCAGTTGCCCGGGGGCCCCACTTGTCTGAAGGGCCCCATCCAGGGCTGATCCTCAGCACTGCAATCTGCTGCTTAAATTGACTGACTGCACTGGTTGCTCACTTCGCCGGCCGACATCTAGCTAGCAACCAGTGACGTCAATCAGAGGCCGCGGTCGCCCAGCATTCATAGCGCACCACGGCTGCCCCAGTGGCTAGTGAACAGGCTCTGCCTACCTCTGCCATGTTCTTCAGACAGCATGGAGAGGGAGCGGAAAGACGGCCCTTGATAGCTGGTGCTGCCTTGCTGCTGTGAGTGACACACTGTACTGCACCATGCCGGTGGCCTCAAGTAAGTCTAACAATGTCTACTTAAGTAAGTTCAAGTTGTGCATCACAGCCACTGTCTGTGCCCCTCAAAAGCAGCCACTGTGCCCATCAAACACAGCCACTGTGCCCATCAAACAGCCACTGTGCCCATCAAACACAGCCACTGTGCCCATCAAAAGCTGCCACCGTGCCCATCAAAAGCTGCCACCGTGCCCATCAAAAGCTGCCACTGTGCCCATCAAAAGCTGCCACTGGTGCCCATTAAATGCAGCCACTATGCCCATCAAACGCTGCCACTGTGCCCAAACGCTGCCACTGTGCCCATCAAACTCGTGTTATATTGTCCAATCGTTGTGTTAATGTACCAATAAATATACCCTAATTGATAATTTGCAATTTTATTCTCGTGCATGATCGTGTAGAGAGGGCCCCAGTGCACTGTATTGCCCGGGGGCCTATAACGCTCTTAAGATGGCCCTGTCTTGGGGGAGACACAGGCAGGCCACTACAGACAAAAGATCTGTTCTCTATGGATACTGTTTAGTGTGGACGAAGTGCCAAGTATCATTTTTATAAAGAGTAAACTTAAGGCAAATGTAAAAAAAAACGAATTAATGCAATTATGTAATCATTAACAAATAAATAAAAGAAAATGAAGGGCCCATTCACATATTTGTGATGCATTTATTGCACATATGTTAATGTGTGTTTTCATTTTGTCATGTGTTAACGGGCACTGCGTTAAGTCAGTGCATTCATTTGAATCAGCTGCGTAAAACACACCAAAAAAAGGTGTACTATTTTTAAAAACACAGCGCACCACAACTCAAGTGCATTGGGGTACCATTCAGAATAAATGGCACTGCAGTACACCAATGTGAAATATGTGTGTTGCCGCACACGTTATCTCAATGCAATAGTATAAATGGGTACTAAATGTATATTTAAATGCAACTATTGTAAGTGCCTAAATTTTCCTGGTTCTCAGCATCTTGTAACATCTTACACTCCTGGTGCAGGAAACGTGGCCTGCTAGTGTTTAGCAGTTTGCCCACTGTGCTCCAGAGCCTTTGATTTTCATAGTTTCATAATTAGTAAGGTTGAATAAAGACATCAGTCCATCCAGTTCAACCTGAGCGAGTGTATACAATTGTCCCCATCCCTGTACATTGCACACTCACATCAGTCCCTACCCTCAAGGAGCCCACAATCCAAGGTCCCCATTCATATACTAGGGCCAATTTTTTTTTTTTGGACAGAAGCCAATTAACCTACCTGCATGTCTTTGGATTGTGGGAGGAAACCGGAGGAAACCCACGCAGGCACAGGGAGAACATGCAAACTCCAGGCAGGAAGTGTCGTGGTTGGGATTCGAACCAGTGACCCTTCTTATTGCTAGGTGAGAGTGCTAACCACTACACCACTGTGCCGCCCACACAGTTCAACCGGCAGCTTGAATGAAAACAAAACCTCACAGATCCCTGCATCTACACAAGCAATGTGAATGCAGGGATCTACTCCACTGTGTGTTTGTTTTCTGAGAGCAGGACTCCCCTCCTTCACACTACACTGATCAGTTATTGGCTACAACGCTGATCGAATGCTGGTTTTCCAACATGATCATTCGACAGATGTCAATTGTTAAACCGCTTCTGTTGAACAGACAGCGGTACACATGGACCAAAATTTGCCCTGTTCCTCCTTATCCGGCTGATTTTCGGTGCATGTATTTCCAGTCCTGCCTAAGTGCTACTGGCTGGGTGAACTTAGTACTGAAACTGCTGTCTGACAGTGTTGCCTTCTGTCTAGCATTTAAGTTGGCCATAAATGTTGTCTGATTCCAGTTGGATTGGCCAACATTCAAGCTGTGAATAGCTCTGTAGGCACCTCCTGGCTTGACAAAATTCAAATTTTTCATTCAACTTTTGTTGAAGGAGTTGGGTGGAAAATTATTGGTGGCAATAGCCAGCAGGAGAGATTCCTTCATCCGTGCTGTTGTTTACCATGGAAGAAGAATTGACTGATCTCTCTCATTCAGCCTATGGGCTGAACAAGTAGATGTCTAAAGCCCCATACACACGGTCGGATTTTCCAATGGATTCTGTCCTATCGGACAATGTTGTCGGAAATTCCGACCGTGTGTAGGCATCATCGGACATTTTCCATGGGATTGTCCGACGGACAAAGTTGTATCTCCTGCTCTAAAAATTTTCCGACAACAAAGTCCGATCACACCAATTCTGATCGTGTGTAGCGAATTCCGACGGACAAAGTGCCACGCATGCCCAGATCACATTACAAGACCAAAGCTATTGGCTACTAGCCTCTACGTAGTCCCGTCGTAGGCAACAAACGTCACCACGTTCAGAATGATCGGATTTTCCGACAACTTTGTCCGACCGTGTGTATGCAACACCAGTGTCGGACTAAATCCATCGGACAAAATCCGATGGATTTTGTGGTCGGATTTTCCGATCGTGTGTACGGGGCATAAGGCCTCATTTGGTGCTTCAGACGAAAGGTAGATTTAGAGACATGTGTAAATCTACCCAAAAGGTGTATGGCTAACGTAAAATGGATTCAGGAAGGCTGCTTAAATCTTGATGAACGTTTTAATAAATGCCTTCTATACACATTTCTGTTCATACTAGAGTTAACCAGCTGAGGCCTGTGTGAACTAAGCCCTAGTCTTTAGTTCCCTCATGACTACAAACAAATTTTGAATATTATATAATGTAATATGCTCATGTAAGCATCTCATGTACAAAACCTTGCTGCCATTACCTGTTGTTTCTTGTCACATTTGATTTCTAAGAAAAGTGGAGTTGCACTTTAATGCAGTTTCTGCCAATAGAAGATGTGTAATGCTTTGTAATCTGAAAGCGTTCCATCCATTTTAAAAATACTGTACTTTAAAACCTTGCTATCAAATATTGAATCATGTTGGTGAAACAGTTTCTATGGAGATTCCAGAAAATACATGGACACGTGACTCACCAATAATTCAGATATGAAAAGAAGCAGATCAGCAAGTGCTATCTTTAACAGTGCATGACAGCGTGCCACAAGCTTGCTTGCTGACTCGTAAGTTGACCTCTGTACCTTGTTCTGCAGTGATCTTCTCAAGTATCACACTGTTTTGTTCCCAGCTGGTCACATTTCATGGAAAAAGTTTGTTTGCCTTTTTTATTCCGCTGCTGTTTTTAAAAGGCCATTCCTTCACTGCCAACCTTATCAACAAACGTTCCTGTTTACTTTACTAGGCTCTTTCTGTTTGCCTGAAAATCTATTAGCAGCTAACTACTACTCTTAAAAAAAACAGGCCCCCTTTCCTGTCCCAAATCCATGAAAGAGAAACAAGCCACTGTTTTTTTCCAACTCATAAAGCTGAACATTGGTGTGCACAGGCTATTGCATTAGGGTGTGCACCCCAGACCACAAACTCATATGCGTGTATATCAGCAGAACAGTGGACAGTATCAGAGCAGAGATTGGTGTCAGTAGCGCAGTGGCTGGTGTCAGTAATTTTTATTATACATTTTTTTTTTTTACTATTTTTTTAGGAGCCCCATTGGGGGGCTTTGGTGAAATATCAAGGGTCTAAACAGAGAGAAAGGGACTGAGGACATAGCTTCCCCAAACGCTTTCTCTGCAGCCTCAGCTGAACTGGACAGCGAACAAATGGGAAGTGCTCTGTGCTGAGCGGCTTCCTGTTCATTCACAAACTGAAGCAAAGTAAATGATTTACTGAATAAAAGACTTAATGTGATTGGAGAAGGAGAGATCATGACATCCAACCCAGGGCCGATCCTAGGGTCCCAGATGCCTGGGTGCAGAAATATTTTGGGCACCCCCACGTGGGTGTGGTCATCTTACTAACTCCTCCTCTTTGCTAATGTTTCTATGGCAACGACTCAAACACAGATATGCTCCCCTAAGGAGTCTTTGTTAACCTGGGATACACCCATGATCTCTTAACAATAAAGAGAATGAGATGGTCAGAGACTGCAGACGTGATACAAGAAATGGTCGGGGACTGCAGACAACGTACAAGAGATGGTCAGAGACTGCAGACGTGATACAAGAAATGGTCAGGGACTGCAGACAAAGTACAAGAGATGGTCAGAGACTGCAGACGTGATACAAGAAATGGTCAGGGACTGCAGACAAAGTACAAGAGATGGTCAGAGCCTGCAGACATAGTACAAGAGATGGTCATAGACTGCATACATAGTACAAGAGATGGTCAGAGACTGCATAAATAGTACAAGAGATGGTCAGGGACTGCAGGCATGATACAAGAGATAGTCAAAGACTGCAGACATGATACAAGAGCTGGTCAGAGACTGCAGACATGATACAAGAGCTGGTCAGAGACTGCAGACATGATACACAAGCTGGTCAGAGACTGCAGACATGATACAAGAGCTGGTCAGAGACTGCAGACATGATACAAGAGCTGGTCAGAGACTGCAGACATGATACAAGAGCTGGTCAGAGACTGAAGACATGATACAAGAGCTGGTCAGAGACTGCAGACATGATACAAGAGCTGGTCAGAGACTGCAGACATACTACAGAAGATGATCATAGACTGCAGACATGATACAAGAGCTGGTCAGAGACTGCAGACATACTACAGAAGATGGCCATAGACTGCAGACATGATACAAGAGCTGGTCAGAGACTGCAGACATACTACAGAAGATGGCCATAGACTGCAGACATGATACATAAGATGGTCGGAGACTGCAGACATGATACATAAGATGGTCAGAGACTGCAGACATAATACATAAGATGGTAAGAGACTGCAGACACGATACAATAAATGGTCAGGGACTGCAGACATGATACAGAAGATGGTCAGGGACTGCAGTTATGATACAAGAGATGGTCAGAGACTGCATACATAGTACAAGAGATGGTCATAGACTGCATACATAGTACAAGAGATGGTCAGAGACTGCAGACATAGTACAATAGATGGTCAGAGACTGCAGACATAGTACAAGAGATGGTCAGAGACTGCAGACATGATACAAGAAATGGTGGGAGACTGCCCGATCAGTGCCCATTAAGGATGAGCTCCCGTGTGTTCGCACAGCCCACGTGCAGAGCCCACCAGGAAGTTGGCACTGCTTTGCGCTAATCACAGGCAGTGAGACATTTCCCGATCTTTCCACACATCAGGAAATGTCTCACTGCCTGTGATTAGCGCAGTGCCGACTTCCTGGCGGGCTCTGCACGTGGGCTGTGCGAACACGCCTGAGCTCATCCTTAGTGCCTATCAATGCAGCCTCACCAGTGCCCATAAGCTTAGCCTCATCAGTGCCCATCAGTGCAGCCTCACCAGTGTCCATCAATGCAGCCTGATGTGGGGGGTCAGCTGTGTCAGGGTCTCTCACCTCAGCGATTTGTCAGCTCAGCAGGTCCTTGCACAGCCTCCTGGGGGGCTGATGCTCCTGGTTCTGGGGTCAAGTTGTTGCAAATCAGCGTCTAGTCCCACAACCTGAGCCAGTCACGTGCGTCACGATTCCCTGGTGTGCCCTGCCTCCAAGACTCTGGAAGTTCCCTCTGCGCTGCTCTCGGTTCTCCCCCCTCCCATTCTGCACAACTCCCCCTAGTCTGTTCAATCCCTCTTACCCCCAGTCTGAACCCCCCCCCATCTGCACAATCCCCCCTTCCCCAGTCTGCACACTTACCCAGCTTCCCCAGTCTGCACACTTACCCCCCTTCCCCAGTCTGCACACTTACCCCCCTTCCCCAGTCTGCACACTTACCCCCCTTCCCCAGTCTGCACAATTACCCCCTCCCCCCAGTCTGCACAATTACCCCCCCCAGTCTGCACAAATACCCCCTTCCCCAGTCTGCACAACCCCCCTTACATCAGTCTGCACAATTACCCCCCTTCCCCCAGTCTGCACAACCCCCCCTTACACCAGTCTGCACAATTACCCCCCCCCCCCAGTCTGCACAACCCCCCCTTACCCCAGTCTGCACAATCCCCCTTCCCCAGTGTGAACAATTACCCCCTTCCCCAGTCTGGACAAATACCCCCCTCACCCCCATCTGTTCAACCCCCCCCCCCCTTCCCCAGTCTGCACAACCCCCCCCCCTTACATCAGTCTGCACAATTCCCCCCCTTCCCCCAGTCTGCACAATTAGCCCCCTTCCCCCAGTCTGCACAATTACCCCCCAGTCTGCACAACCCCCCCTTCCCCCCCCCCCCCCCTTACATCAGTCTGCACAATTCCCCCAGTCTGCACAATTACCCCCCCCCCCCCCCAGTTTGCACGGGGGGGGGGGGGGGGTAAGAAATGAGAGAGAAGTAGAAGAAAAGCAAATAGAATACAGGGGAAAGAGGGAGTTGTGCAGATAGCTCATGCAGCTTCACCCTCGGATTAGTCTCCACAACAGGAGTCCATGCAAAAGGCTGGAGTGTGGGCGGGGTATGGGCGGAAACAAATGGGAGGAGGAGGAATGTCAGATTGGACAGGCGGCCGAGTGGGGAAGGAGCTAGGAAGACAGTGGCGACGGGCGACAAGCAGATACAGCCCGACTCGTGTGTTTGTGTGTGAAACAAACAAGGAGAGGGAGGATGGAAGGGAGCATTCTGGCACTTTGGCGCCCCCACCTCTGCATGTACTCTGTAGAGTGCAGCACACCCCTGAACTCTGCACTCTGTGTGTAACAACCCCTGAACTCTGCATTCTGTACATAATGCATTCCTGGTATTTAAAGCGGGAGTAAACCCGCACCTTTTTTTTTTAAAAACAAAAAAACCTGCACTGCATGGGCATAATGAGCTAGTATGCAACGCATACTAGCTCATTATGAAATACTCACCTTAGAACGAGGCGCTGGTATCTCGCCCGATCCACACCGAGGGAGATGACATGTTGCCTCGGCGTGTCTTCTGGGTATCGCGGCTCCGGCGCTGTGAGTGGCCGAAGCCGCGATACATCATGTCTTTTTCCCGGCAAGGTATGGCAGTTCTGCCGGACCTTCAGCCGGGTCTTAAACGCGCATGTGCCGCATGACGTCAGCGGTTGCATTAAACGTAAATATCTCCTAAACTGTACAGGTTTAGGAGATATTAATTTTACCTACAGGTAAGCCTTATTATAAGCTTACCTGTAGGTAAAAGTTAAAAAAAAAGACTATACAACCGCTTTAATGCCCCTTTAAGACACTTCAATTGTTAGTGAAATTTGACCACATCCACTATTTGATGTGGTTTGGAGGGTGTGTGGGGGAGGGGTTTTTTGGGGGGTCGTGGTTGAGCTCCTGCACCTATTTCCTGAGAAAAAAAAGGCCTGGTCTCAAGCCATTGTAACCAGATAGCATCAAACTTTCTCATTGAATTTCTCAAAAAATACGTATATTTTTCGAAAGAAATAAGCCTGTTAACATCAAAAATACAATCTAATACAGTAGGAGGGTGTGGAGAGGTTCACTTAAGGGCAATTTGTCTACGAGACACAAATAGAGCATGCAAAATCGCAATCAACATAGAAGGTGTAAAGAGAGGAATCAAGGTAGCCAAGTAGACATGAAAGTGGTTCAGCAGGAATATTCACATCCAGGAGCCCATTAAAGTGTTACTAAACCCACAACAGTAAAATTAGTCTGTATATCCCGTTGCAGATTCTGGCCTTACTAGAAACGCCCAAAAAAATGTAATCATTGTACACAGGGCGTGTCCACTATGCCCAGTCCTTCTGCCCTGCTGCTGGGACCCCCCTATCCCAGTACCACACAATTCAGCTCTGATTAATCACAACTTCATTTCCTGAGAACACAGAGAAGGTCCGGGCAGCAGGAGCTGTAAAAAAAAAAATGTTCATCAAGTTTATCATCAACATTGCTCAGCAGTGAATACAGAAAGCTACAATCAAACATTCTTTCATTTTGTAGCTTTCTGTTTTTTCATATACAGATCAAAGGGATGAACTTCAATCTGCAGATGAAGTCAGTTAAAGCAACCTAACAAGTATAAAAAAAAGTTTGTTTGTGTTTTCTAATTAAATGCACCTCTGTTGAACCCCTTATCAATCCTTAGTTTACTCTAATCAGCCCGAATTCAGTCCTTATTCTCCTCCATTTAATTATAATTTTCCAGGTGTTTTTTTTTTTATATTTTTTTTATATTTTATTAACTAATATTTAAACTTTTTTTCTGTTTTTGTTTGCTTTGTTCATTAATATGTTTACACCTTTTACATATATTTACACCTTTAACACTGAAAAAAAAATGAAAAAAAATACTTTACTTCATTTGTAAATAACTTTGCAATGCTTTGAACCAAAATCATAATTTTAGTGTTGTTTTTAACAGGACAAATTACAGAATGAAATGCACACTTTGTATGTGCAGTAACACTATGTGCGTTTAACACTGCCCAAAAAAAAAGTAAAAAGTGTCTTTTGTTTAGTTTTATTAAGTTTAATTGTCTAAGGATTGCAAAAAAAAAAAATCATTGTTGCAGGACAATATTCACAAAAAGAAAGCCTTGTCTTAAGTAATGACAAAATTATCGCCAAAAAAACAGGCTCATAGCAGAAATTTGATAATTGCTCTGGTCCATAAAGGGTTAACAGGCGTAAGAGCCTAAGTGGATATACAGTAAAGCATGCTTCTTATACTCACTATGGAACCTAAGGGGTTAATCCTCTGCATTGTGTAAAAAGGATGTTTGATCCTCACTTCTCTGATCTCATCTGATCTCTGATTCTTCTTCTTCCACTGTCCTCAATCCATCTCCTGATAAGACAGAACATTTGGAGGCACATGCTCAGTTTGTTGTATATTGCTAGGAGTTTTTTTTTCCCTTGGGAGGGGGCATGTGATCAGAACAGGGCCAATCAGCACTGTCCAGACAGAGGGTCAGGGGTCCTGCAGCCTCATAGCCTCATAGGACAGTCAGAGGAGAATGAAAACGCCTCCTACTAGCTTTAACCAGACACTGATAGAAGTCACAAGACTGCTATATACTGCTGATGAAAAAAGGTTTATATTTACTAAAATAATTGAATTTCCATGTTCTGTGTACTTTGGGAGACCAGATATAGTGAATGCAGGCTGCTGGGTTTAATAACACTTTAGGTTTACTGACCACCTCCACCCAGTATCTCTGGAGTTTAGGGCACCGCCACAGAAGGTGAATACGGGTACCAGGATTGCCACACTTGGCTTGAGTCAGATCTCAAGCCTATGGCATGAAAAAATTCAGGGGTTCTAGACGCCCTATGCAGAATAAAAAAGTTAATCCATGTGATGGGGAAAGAGAAACAAAAGGGAGGAACCGAAGGATCGTCTCCCAAACCTCCTCAGAAATAGGGCCAATATCCTGTTCCCACCCTGCCCTGGAAGGAATAGGAAATTTCAGTATAAATGTGACTAACAAAGCAATATAGGTATCAGAAATACGGCCCTTAGTTGAAATTGCTTGTGCTATTCTATCAAGAGCAGGAATGGGAGAAAAAGACAGACACTGCAGATGAGGAAAATTGGGTTTGTAGCGCATGACACAATAGGAGGAACTGATAAAGCCACCATTGATGTAAGAGGAATTCAGTTCTCAGGTGCTCACAGATTTTAAGAGAACCATTATCATATAATTGGGCTACGGTAGAAACCCCAGCTCTTTCCCATCTCTGAAAACCCTGAAAGAAAAAAAAGTCAAGGAGCCTATCATTTTCCCAAATGGGAGTATATAAGTAGGAAAGGGAATCCCAATCATTTTCTTGGCAGCATCCCACACCTTAAACATAAATACCTGGGTGGGCATAGCGATATATGAAACACACTCCAATGCCCTTTCCAAGACATATAGTGGTGGACGACCCCCAAACACATAGAAAAATAAGTGATAGGAGGCACTAGGTGGGAGCTCAGAACCACACCCTGCAAAATGCTGGGCTGAGCAGTGAGAAAATATATCCTCAAGTTAAGTGCTGCTAGTCCCCCAGCATCCCTAGGATATTGTAGTACCTCTAATGTTATACGAGGGGTCTTCTTTTCCACATTAAATCCCTATATATGCCATTAATCTTAATAAAGATCCACAAGGGTATCCAAACAGGAGAATTATATGTATCGCACTACTCCCTTGGGAGCTGTTGGGTGTGTTCATACCTTACTGTTAACATACCTCCGTTCTTCCACCCCTGCACGAATCACATCAGCCAATAACGTTGAGATAGAACTTTGTCTCGGTTACAGTCCATTACAGATTTATTCAGGGAAATATGAGCTGCCTCTTCCTTCTGGTTCCTGAGAGTAGTCAAAGTCCCTTTCCCATAGTGAACTGACCAATGCCCCTCTGAAAAGCATTGTGGTATGTGGATGCTGGAAGCCCCAGGCCTCACCAGCCTATCTTGACTCCTGCGATCCTCCCGCATCAGTTCAGGAAAGTCCCAGATGATATCCCGGTCTACTCCGTCCTCTTTGCAGCTACTTCCCGCTCCTCATGGTCAGAATCATCCTAGCCGTGATGCCGGTCCAACTTCTTTTTGGGTGAATTGGTGTTGAACCATCCAGCACTGAGGTCTCTGAACCCTCAGACCTTCTGGTTTTGTTCCTGCTATCCAGTGCTGGGGTCTCTGAACCCCCAGGCCTTCAAGCCTGCTCCTTAGAGTTACATCTTTGCTGTTTCTGTGGATTTGGTTTCTCCCATCTCCCCCAGGAAGCATGTGACCTCAGTTTATATGCAAGTCCTGCCCCTGCCAATACAAATTAATGATTGGACCAGGGCTCTCCATACAAACTGCCTGTACCCCAGTCCCCAGCCCGCCTTCTTTCCAGAACATTTCCCATGGAAATAAGGGAGATCTTTCAGGGCAGTACAGTACAGGTGGCCACACTCCCCTCTATTCTATCACTCCTCCCCAAACCAAATTAAACAACCAGGCCTAAACAAAAAGGTTAAAGCACTGGCAAATTACCTTACTAGCACCCACCTAAAGATGGTGGGTGCTACATATACAAATAATACAAAAGCTGAGGCATCCATATCATCTTGAGTAGGTTAATATGGCAATACACAGAAAAGGGGTAACTTACTCCAGACTTTACCTTGGATTTGAAATCTAGACAATAACATGTTTGCCTCTCATGAGGCAAACATGCTTATACCCAAATACTTTATAGAGGACACAACCTTAAGAGGAGACGTGTAGAAGGTAGAAAGATCTAGTGGAAAAAACACGGACTTCTCCAAACTTATAACAAGCCCTGAAAATTTACCAAATTCATCAACATATTTCTTTACTGCTGGAAGAGATGACCAGAAATTAGTTAGAAACAGGAGAACATCGTCTGCGTACAGCACAATCTTTTCCTCTAGAGCACCTCTAACGAAGCCCATGACATTGGAAGAAGTCTGTAAGAGAAAGGCCAGGGGCTGGCAATGGCAAAAAGGAGGGGAAACAATGGGCACCCCCGCCTAGTGCCACCAAAAATTCTAAAAGGGGGAGACTGTAGGCTATTAACCACTTCCGGAAGATTTATCCCCCTTCATAACCAGGCCATTTTTTGCTTTTTACACAGCATTACTTTAACTGACAATTGCATGGTCATGCAACACTCTAACCAGATGAAATTTATCAATTTTTTTTACACACAAATAGAGACTTATTTTGGTGGTATTTACTCACCACTGGGGTTTTCTATTTTTTGTGCTATAAACAAAAAAGAACGACTGAAAATTTTGAAAAAATCCTATTAAAAACTAAGACAATTGATATTTAAACAGCATAAACACTGAAAATGAGTAAGTGAGTATTTTCACATCCGTGGATAGTAAGACAATAGATAAGACTTAGGGCATAGAGGGACTAACATTGTTACTGAACAAAGCAGCAGCTAATCATGGGACAGATTTCAATGCACATAATTTATTTTTACACAGCAAATGGCTCTAAATGTTTTTTCCCAGAGTCCCACTTTAGGACACAAGACAATCATATAGTATTTGGTGGCAAAAAGAATTATACATTGGCCATGGGAAATGATCATTACTATTATTTTCATGACTGATTTATAATGTGCCAATATCTTCCTCAGCAATGTACAAATAAAATAAATTTTTAATAATATGATAAAAAAAATGAAATGGCAAGGTTGAATATTGTCATTATTATTGCTGCTCATTGGTCTTATAATCTTACAAATCCCAACCCTACTAATAAAGACTACTGCATTTATCAGCTAAAAATTCTGACGTTCAGACTTCGAAATCTGACTTTCAAACTCAGAATTGTGTTTAAAAAATTCAGGATGACCCCAGGGCTCCTCCATAACATCTGCCCCCTATAGATAAGTAACTTGTTTCTAGCATTGCTAAAGAAACAATATTTTTTTAGTGTGCTTTACCTGCAATGTACCTGTTAGAACACCCCTTTGCATTTAGTAAATATGATAATAATCCCAACTAAAATTTCAGTTGAAGACATTTTCCAGTTCACTTTTTTTATTTTCCATTGGAACACAAAATGCTTTTTTCACAGTGCATTAAATTTATTATTGAAAAATTTTTTTTTTTTAATTTGGCAGGTTTACTTTGGAAGTACTAAGATTTGCCAGGTCTGGTTAGATGAACGCTAATCAGCAACCAGCAGTTTATAAATAACGCAAAGAAAGCCTAGCAGTTAAGCAAAAAAACTAGCAGCATTAAAAACCACTTAAAGACCAGGCCTTTTTCTTACATTTGTAAAGTAAAAATCTGTATTTTTTGGTAGAAAGCCCCCAAACATTTTATATATATATATATTGACAAACAAATGAAAGAATGATCAAACAATGGTAGATATCACTCCCCCAGCACTCACGGTAAAGATACAATATCTACAAAGCTGCTACTATAATAGGAAAACAATATATCATAAAATGTGTCCAAATATAAATATTTAAAACACTAATAGCGCTTATAAAATCCAAGAGTCTTTAACCACTTCCCGCCCAGTCAATAGCAGATTGACGTCCGGGAAGTGGTTCTGTTATCCTGACTGGGCGTCATATGAAGTCCTTCAGGATCACATGCAGCCACGCATCGCGACGATCAGGGGTGCGGTGTGTCAGTCTGACACACCGCTACACCGATCTCGGTAAAGAGCCTCCGGCGGAGGCTCTTTACCACGTGATCAGCCGTGTCCAATCACAGCTGATCACGATGTAAACAGGAAAAGCCGTTGATCGGCTTTTCCTCACTCGCGTCTGACAGACGCGAGTAGAGGAGAGCCAATCGGCGGCTCTCCTGACAGGGTGGGTCTGCGCTGATTGTTTATCAGTGCAGCCCCCCCTCAGATGCCCACACTGGACCACAATGGAATCCGCCTGGACCACCAGGGAAGTGGGCAACATGTGGATGGCCAGGTATGTACCTCATGGCCATCCACATGTGCAAAAGATGCCCAATCTGTGCCAGTCAGTGCCCACAAATGGGCACTGACTGGCACCTTCATGTAACACATGTAAAAATGTGATGCCCAGCAATGCCACCCATCAGTGTCATCAGTGCCATCTATCAGTGTCCAGCATTGCTACCTATCAGTGCCCATCAGTGCCCACCTATCAATGCCCATCAGTGCCCATTCGTGCCACCTATCAGTGCCACCCATAAGTACCCATCAGTGCCACCCATAAGTACCCATCAGTGCCACTTATCAGTGAGCATCGGTGCCGCCTATCAGTGCCCATCATCTGTGCCCATCAGTGTCGCCTTATCAGTGCCCGCCAGTGCAGCCATATCAGTGCCCGTTATTGAAGAAGAAAACTTACTTATTTACAAAAAAATATAACAGAAACAAAGAAAAACTTGTTTTTTTTCAAAATTTTCGGTCTTTTTTTATTTGTTGCGCAAAAAATAAAAATTGCAGAGGTGATCAAATTCCACCAAAAGAAATCTCTATTTGTGGGAACAAAATGATAAAAAATGTGTTTGGGTACAGTGTAGTATGACCGCGTAATTGTCATTCAAATTGCGACAGCGCTGAAAGCTGAAAATTGGTCTGGGCAGGAAGGTGTCTAAGTGCCTGGTATTGAAGGGGTTAGACTTGATGCACGGTCCACTTTTGATAAAATAGGAAGCAAAAATGTAAAAAAGAGATTAAAGGTGATCCACTCCAGAAGAAAATAATTGGAGGTAAGCTATAATTCATTGATCCAGACGATTAACCATCTCTGAGACACTTGTATGACAATCCCCCAAAGGAAGTTCACTTACCAGATATTACTGGATATACTGCATATCTTTGGGTGTGTTGTTGTCAGCAAGGCTCTGTGAATCTTCATCCAATATTGGTGGGTAGGTGTATGGATGTCAGGTGGCTATAATCAGCAATCACTGCATCTTTCTATCTATATATTGCTCGTTACAAGTAGAAAAAAAAGGGGGTGCACATAGCGTAATCCAATTTTTCAAAAAGATGTGTTTATTCAGTAACTCCTCAAAAAATACACTTTAATGAATTAAAAAAACAAAACAGTAAAGTTAGCCCAATTTTTTCGTGTAAAGTGAAAGATGATGTTACGCTGAGTAAATAGATAGCCAACATGTCAAGCTTTAAAATTGTGCACACTTGTGAAATGGTGACAAACTACTGTAATTACTATACTTAAAAATGTCCATAGGCTAGGATTTAAAAATGTTTACAGGTTACCATGTGCAGCCTAAAACGGACAAGGAGGGGGGGTGGGATGAGCGCCGACAGATTACAAACAGTGAGAATCTTCTATGATAGACAGAACAGTGGTCCAATGGCAGCCCAGGAGACGGGACTTCCTATTACAGAGGACGCCAAGTAAACAGGAGATTTTCACTGTATGTAATCTGATGGCGCTCGTCCCGCCCCACTCATTGTCCCCTCCGAGGCAGCTAAAATTTAAGTATTGGCATATAACACGCACAAGCTATTTGCACCTGATTTTCAGGGTGAAAATGTGCGTGTTATATGCCAATAAACACAGTATGTCCTTTAAGGGCCTCTATCATAATTTAACACAATGTAAGCTCCTGTTGCTGAATTCTCCTTCTGATAGTGCTTGTTTCTGGCTGTCATTCTGATTCTTTGGCACTGTCTTAGAAGCTGATGCAGAACAAGTAATAAACATAAGGAATTCCGACATGCTTTTGCATCATGCGTGTTCCAGTTCTGCAATTTAAAAGTATCTATCATAGACCTTCACTCTACTGTTGTAGTTTTTGTTTTAATTTCTCCTTCTCTGCATCTTTCACATAATTGCAGATACATTTTTTAAAACACTTATGTGGAAAACCCTCGCCTAGGTGAAAATGACCTAGCTCCCCAGCTACCTTCAGCCTCCTGGCATACTCACATCATGCATCCCAGGAGGCTTCATGCAATTCTACAGACTCTGTGCATGTTCCACGGCATATCATCGGGAGCTGGATACTTTTTACAGACCCGTGTAAACATAAACTTCAAATTATTAATAGTCTACATAAAAAAATTTTTTTTTAAATATTAGCATGATTTTTGAAACAGCAATTCATACTGAAAGCATTTTACGTTTAACATGATCAAATTCAATCTGTCTAAAAAGTAATAAGATAATATGGTTTCCTTGTAGAAGGTGTACAAAGGTTTTGACGTTTTTTTTGTATTGTTTCCTTTGCAGCTCCGCCTTCTGTACGAGTGTAATCCAATGGCCTTTATCATTGAGCAGGCAGGGGGAATGGCAACAACTGGAACCCAGCCAGTGCTGGATGTACAGCCTGAGACGATTCATCAGAGGGTACCGCTAATTCTTGGCTCTCCAGATGATGTACAAGAGTACTTGGCCTGTGTGAAGAAACACCAGAAGAGCAGCTAATTGCTGAGTGTACAACTGTAGTGTTTGTCCTTCTTGTACACTTCATACCGTGAATATGTGTTCTGGAAATGCTTTCCTGGCATATTGCATTTTCTCAGTATCCTGTCTTGTTTTATAATTGAAAAACACTGCAGAACAAACAGTCCTTTGCATTGTTTTTCAGTTACTGGCAGTAATGAAAAATACATAAGTAGGCTGCTCCTTCTGAAAGTCCCAATTGCCTGGTTGTTTTGTTAATTGCTGTTAATTGCTTTAGCTCTTAAAAGATCATATAAATTAATGAAGGGATCAAAATAAGATAACCCTGATTGATGGAAAATTACAGTAAACAGGAACTTCCTGAAAACAGTATCATTTTTAAAATGACTTTTGCAAGTTAGGTAGATTATCTGTTAATGCTAAGTCCACCTTTTACAATAAAAAAATTTTTTTGCATGAAAAATGTGCATTTGATACTTTTTTGCCAATCAGCCTGCAAAGCATTGCAACTGTGGTCAGTGGTCGGCAGGTGCAGTGTCAGGTCCCTATAGATTAGGGTGACCACATTTCCAAATTTCCATTCAGGGACACCCCCACCCTTTTCCCAATAATAAGCTGGATTTCAAAACCCTTGCCGACGATGGAATCGGTCACTCCTTTTCTGGGGCTAATGCAGTCTCGGGGTTGACAGGGAATTCAGGTGTGGGTGATTTGTTGTGCGAATGGCTGGTGTTAGCAATTAAATCATCCTGACACCATGCTTGATATGGTGTCAGGATGATGAAATCACATTATTTCTATGACTACATTGTAATATATAATGAAATTGTTCAACTCACCATAATGCAGAATCAGTGGGAACCCTGAGCTTGTCACTTGCCACCAGACACAGCATGCCACCGTCGCCTGCCCCCAGATGCAGCGTGCCACTTGCTGCCGTCCATGGTGGAGGTGGAGTCGGCCCATTGAGAGCATTGGGCACGGAGGAGGAGGAAGTTAACTGACATCACTGCTTGATAGACACCAGTCGGCTCTAGCAACCAGTGGCCTAGCCAGTAGAATTAGAGAAGAGTCTCTTAGGTGGAGGTGGGGAGGCAGAGCCAGCGCCATTTTGCTCCCCTGTCAGTTTCATTCCGGGACATTGTATTGTCCCGGAATAAAGGTGCCCGGGACAGATCTGCTAATTGCGGGACTGTCCCGGGCAATCCGGGACACGTGGGCACCCTACTATAGATTCTTTCCCCAGCTCCTTGCCCATATGGAGGTACAGACTTTCAGTTAGAGAGCTGGAGAAGGGATTAATAGACTACAAGTGCGGCGAACACCACTTTGATACCACCTGGAACAATACCGGTTATAATGAGAAGAGACAAAAACAATCAAAAATTCCTCACTCTAACTAGTGCGTAGCACAGTAAAGCTTTTTTAAAACAGAAGGTAGTCAATGGGGGTTATTTACGAAAGACAAATCTACTTTGCAGTGCAAGTGCACTTGGAAGTGTAGTCGCTCTAAATCTAAGGGGTAGATCTGAAATAAGGGGAAGCTCTGCTGATCAGTGCCCATCTGCAGCCTCACTATTGCCCATCAATGCAGCCTGATCATTGCCCATCTGCAGCCTCACAAGTGCCATCAATAAAGCCTGATCTGCAGCCTCACCTCAGATTACTGCTGCCTCGGAGGGGACAGGGAGGGGGGCGGGACGGGCGCCATTATATTACATACAGATTACATACAGCGCGAATCTCCTGTTTACTTGGCCGCCTCTTTAATACAAAGTCCCGCCTCCTGGACCGACTTCTATGATAGACAGAACACTGGTCTAATGCTGGCCCAGGGGACAGGACTTCCTATTACAGAGGCCGCTGAGTACACAGGAGATTCTCGCTGTATGTAATCTGATGGCGCTCGTCCCCTCCGAGGCTGCCCAAATTGAAGTATCGACGTATAACACGCACACACTAATTTCAGGGTGAAAAGGTGCGTGTTATACACTGATAAATCCCTTTGGGATTAATAAAGTATTCTGAATACCAGTCAGTTAATCCATTTTTAGGGGTTTTCATGTAATTATAATTTCATTCAGCAGCAGTAGCCACTAATGGAGACTTGAAATGACAAAGGTCAACATTTGCCTGCTATAAGCTCAAAGTGTTTGACATTTATACAAGTTTATTAAAGCTGCATAAGCTGATGGTTTCTGCTTAGTATCCAAGATAACAATGACTGGATTGCCTGCCATCAACATTGCCATAGCCAACAACACCATTATTGGACACTGAAGTGTCCCCTTACATTGATGGTATTTGGAAGCTGAAGTGAAGAGGTCATTGGTGCCAGTGGTAATTGACCTGAGGCAGGAGAGGCTCAGCTATTCCTGCATGTCGGGTAGGAAACTGATCTCCTGTGGATTACTTGAACACTGGATAGGTGTCCCTCAATGTCAGTCTCTAGAGGCAATGCATCCTCTTACTACCTGTACCTGGGTGGAGAACTCCCATAGTCTCAACCTTGCGGGTATGCTTTTTTTTCAAGCAGCCCAACAAAAATATAGAGCAGCCAAAACTTGATTTTGGTATTTTGATTTTTTTTTCAGTGGAGGCAAGGGTTAGAATCTCTGACAAGTTGTTATTGTTGTTATATTCCTCACCTCAACCCACACACTTAGTCCCAACTGGACATTGATATGATTCAAGCCATAATTGTCAAATCTAAATGTAAACCTTTTATAGAATTCCAGAGAGAATACAATCTTCCACAACAGAAACAATATGGATTCATGCAAGTGTTCCACCTTTTTCAACACCATCAAGTACAAACAACATACCACTTTAACAAACCAGAGGTACATCTTTTTTCTATAACTAGAACAACTGCTATTTTCGAAAACTTCCACAATGATAAAACAGGAACAGGAACATAGTAAAACGTTTTCTGCTAGTAAATGGAGAACAGCTGTTAATTTATCCTACAAAGTCATACAATGCGCTAACTACAGTGAACTTCTGCAAAATCTTCTTTAAAGATTGTATCTTACACCATATAAACATTCAGAGAGACTGCAGAAACGTGGGATCCTTTGGCCACACCTTATGGCATTGCAAGTCCTTGAGATGAAATTGGCACCAAATTTTTAGATAAATGCCTGAATTTACACTTCAGCCACCAAAACCTTCTTTTGAATTAGTATTCTTCATAATAATGCAGATGAAATACCCACTATATTTACAACAGCTATGATACATATCCTATACGCAGATAAACTTTAACAGTATGTGGAAATAGAACTCCTCCACCCCTCCAGGTCTTGCAGATTTCCTAAGAGGTGCGAGTCAGCAATGCATACATAAAAAAAATGTTTGCTATAAAGAATGATTTTTATGTTAAGCTTCAATATTCATGGAGCAAATGGCATATCTGTCCCTTATGTTTCAATTATTTTTATTAAAGGTTTACAATACAAAGAACAAAGGTCTCGACTTTACATTGTGCAAAATACAACTTGTTCAGGGAGCTATACATTAAATATTCTGATTTACTTGGAAATTCCTCCTCTTGTTACATACATGGACCATTATCCCCTCTTTGGAATCTAGAGGCCTCCGCTATCCTGCCACCCAGAAGTGCATGTTTTGCTGATTTCGTAGGGTAGGTAAATAAAATCATACACCCTAATCCAAAATCTCCTGACCTTGGGGCATGTCCACCATATGTGATAGGTGGATCCTAGTTGACCGCATCCTCTAAAGCACTTGGAGGTGGCACCAGGTACTATATCTGTCCCTTAACATTGCATCCATTCTCATTATATATTTGGGACTGGTGCCAAAAAATGTCTACACTGACCTTGCCTTATTCCTTCTTTGCATTTCTGTGTTCTCCAGTTTGAGTGTTTTGCTTTGATTCATTTCTATCTTATGTAAATCACTCGATAACATCTTACCACCAACTCACCAATGTTTATTGTATCATCTCTGCTACTAGTGCACACACATAGGTTGCCTTTTTGTATCAACTTCTAGTTGATCAAATGTTTTTGCAAAGATGTATTTATATTTGAACTGATGTTTGTTGTAGTGACATTGTATGTTGTAAAATGAATAAAGACTAAATGGAAAATAAACCAGCTACTTCCTTCCTGTCAGCAATAGGTGTCTTAAAGTGGTTGTAAAGGCTAGACATTTTTCATCTTAATGCATTCACTGCATTAAGGTAAGACTGTTCCAGTATTTTTATTGCCCCCTCCCCCACAACACCTACCTGAGTCCTCACTCGATCCAGCGCTATGCCCATCTGTAGTGGCTATCTCCTCTCTCTCCTTGCATTCACAGGACAGAGGCAGCACCGGGAGCCATTGGCTCCTGCTGCTGTCAATCAAATCCTGGGAGGAGGGAGCTGAGTTGCACTGTAAGTGTCTATGGACTCACACAGCCTAGCTTGGGAGCGAGCCTGCAGGTATGCCACCATAGGAACTACTACCCAGCACACCCATAAGGGGAGGAGCCAGGAACGCCAGCGAGTGACCCCAGAAAAAGAGGGGTTCAGAGCCGCTCTGTGAGATACCACTGTACAGAGCAGGTAAGGATAACATGTTTAATATTTAAATTAGAAAAAAAGACCTTACAATCACCTAAATATCTACAACAGCTTATGGGATGTTGTCCACTCACTGTTACAGTATATCCTGACTGAGGAAACATCATGTCCTTTGCTGGTACATGTCCAACACTTCAGTCACACAGCCCCCAACCCTTCCATTCCTTTAAAGTATATGCTACCCCAATCAGTAAACTGTCAACATGTTGAAGCTATTTCGAAACTAGTTTTTTAAATATTCAGTTTTCATTTAAGTAATATCTAGTGATCGTGCCATGAAGCACCTTGTTCAGTCACTTCCTCTTATAGGATGACAACAATCTGTCTGCCTATTATTTGTTTTACTGCAATGTCACCCTGTCACATGTTCTCAGTCGGTCATCTACTTACAGAGACTACAAGCAGTTGTGCCAACAGTGTGTTCAACTGTTGTCGTCATAAGGAAATGTGCTCTGAGAAATGGTTTGTAGGGGTTGTTGCAGGGTATGCATGTGGACAGAAGGTGGCTGCAAAAAGGCTACAGGAGATTTGCAGTGTTGATATGTGGCAACGTATGAATACAAGTATCTCCATTACAATTCACTTGATAACATTATAGCTTTCCCCTTTAAGTACAGTACATGGTGAAAAAATGTATTGCACTTGCTATGGGACACTAAAACACATGTAATGGTCTTTAATAAATATATAATTGGTTTAAAGTTTTTAAAACATGTGAAAGCTATTTTTAGTACTGCATCAGTTAAACTGTCTTATTTTTTATTAATATAATATCCTTCTTAATTTGAAAACGTGTTTCATTACAATCTAGGCAGTAGTTAAAATATTTAAATATTTGTTCTCAAATGGATATGCAAGGAAAAATGGTTCCAAAAATGGAAAATAGTATCAAATACCATCATTTTCATTTTCTGGTGCCAACCCATGGCAAAATAGAAACAGATAACCACCGCTCAAGGACTCTCCTTCTAAGCGAATGCTCCTGCTCCTATGTGGGAGCCCCAGGTGCTGGCTAGTAGCACAGCAAATTGGAAATCAGGAAGAACTCCGGACATCCGCACACCGGGAAAATTAAAATTCAAAAAGGTTTATTTAAAAGCCAGAATCACTTCAATCCAAAACACGACAAAAAAGAGGGGTACAGAGCTGACGCGTTTCGCACTAAATATAGTGCGAAACGCATCAGCTCTGTACCCCCCTTTTTTGTCGTGTTTTGGATTGAAGTGATTCTGGCTTTTAAATAAACCTTTTTGAATTTTAATTTTCCCGGTGTGCGGCTGTCCGGAGTTCTTCCTGATTTCCAATTTCCATGGCAAAATACATGTAGCCCTGCCTACTTCCTCCCACAGGACCAGTGCATAGCTATAAAGAGTTGATGCCCACACATCATGCTATGAACAAACTGGGTGGGTTTAGTATGCTGCCATGGATTGGTACCAGGAAAGGGAAATTACAGTAACTATTTATTAAAATTTTCCTTTTTCTGGTGCCAAAATGGCAGCACACATGTTTTTTTTTTGTTTTTTTTTAAAGCCCATGGTGTGTGAACACACTAAGACCCCACCCAGTGCAAAAAAGTTCACACAAAAAAGTGAAACACAAAACGTGCACAGGGTGTACACATAGTCCTCCAAAGAAGAAGGACCCTAACCCTGATCCCCTGGGGCGTTAGGCTCCAGACAGGGACTGAGGTACTTCACATGGTCCATCTGGCCAAAACCAGATGGACCCCGTTTGCTGGGAAATCTGCCGAAACAGACCAACCCAAGTACTAGGTGGGGCTCCCCCAAAGATAGACCCCATGATAGAGGGTGAACTAAGCCAAAATGCCATGTCCGTCCCCTCCTAAGATTTTTAGGGCAGGCCTGAGGACCTACACCCAGTCAATCATGAAAACAAATGTGTACAGCAAAATAAAGACAAAAGTGACAAACACACAAATAAATGTGGGGGGAAGGATAGTGGAGAAGGTGCCATTGTGCAATATAATGGTCGGCCTTCCGGCCAGGAATAAAAAATTCCTAGCCAAAAGACTCGGCCCTAGAAGAAGGTGCAAAAAAAGTGTGTATGGTGCAGCGACCTTGGTGCTAATAAAACTGAAAGTGTCCCCTTAAACACAGTGAGGATTATGGCACCCCTGGACTGCCACTCCAGGGGCGCATACACCACGGGCTTCTTTCAGAGCCCAGCCCTCAGCCAGACCAGTGCAGCAACATCCCTACCAGGAAGGCATCAGAACTTAGAGAGCTTAGGGAGAGCCCTGCCTACAACTTCGGACAGGCCGAAGCCAGATCCAACCCAGGAGAAAAAGGCGCCCCCACCATTCCCACATAAATACATTCAGGAAGTACTAACTGGCCCCCCTATTGGTGAAAGGGGGTCAGTGTTCTTTCCCTAATGACTGATAAGAACAGATACTACACTTGATTTTAGCCAAAAGGTGCATGGCAGCACACATGTGGTAAACAAATTACTAGCTACCAGGGTGGGAAGTTTAAGCAAATCCTATCTTTTAAGAAAGTGAGTAAGCTACCTTTTTCCCTCCAAAGTCAGTTGTAGTGAGGACTACTGAGCCCATAAGTAATGCTGAAGGAATGCACCCCAAAAATAAAAATGTGGCTGTCCTGCCTATAGACTGCCAGACATCTCTGTGTAAGGTGCCCACAATGTTCAGATGCTGCTGGTCAAATGTGCAGCAATTACTTTCTATAGCTGAAACTCAGCCATATAGTTGGCTCTTTCAATTAAAGGGGGTGTAAACCCTTGTGTTTTTTCACCTTAATGCATCCTATGCATCTAATGCATCCTATGCATTAAGGTGAAAAAACACCTAGCAGTGACCGGCCCCCCAGCCCCCCCCTATTTTACTTACCGGAGCCCCTTCATCTCCTCGGCGTGGACGTGCTGTTCCTCTCTCCACGGGGTCCCGGCTCTTGATTGGATAGATTGATAAATCCAATTATGCGGGCGCAAGGGGGGGGGGCGGGGCCGAGTCTGGCATTCATGTCTGTGGATGCAAATGCTGGATTCGGGAGCACACCCGCAAGGTAACCCCCTCGTGAGAGCGCTTCTCCTAGGGGGCTAGCTGATGCAGGGAGGATCCGCGAGAGCCGCCGGGGGACCCCAGAAGAAGATGTTTGGGGCCACTCTGTGCAAAACGAGCTGCACAGTGGAGGTAAGTATGATATGTTTTTTATTTAAAATAAATAAAAAACGATCCTTTACAATCACTTTAAGTTTAGGAAACTGTAAGACGATTGTGCACTGGAGCCTTCCACCATTGTTGATTTCTAAGGAGCTAGGTATAACTGATGCATCATAACCGAGGCAAAAATGCATCAAAAAGGCACCCGATGTTGCATTATTGATGTGGGTTTTGAGTGGCATGTCCTTTTTTCATAGGTGCAAAATATACTAGAAATGTAGCAAAAAAGCATTTGCGTTTTTGCAATAGAGCACTGTGAAAGTAGCCTAAGGTTTCTGGCATATGGCATAAGGGGGTGTACAGCATGCATGGAGTGTAAATAGCTGGTGTAAGGGAGCCACAAGTGAAGTATACAGCCTCCTATTGCAATAAATTGCTGTATGCTGCTATGAGGGTTTACGCCATCGCTTTGCATAAACTTGTACACAAGTATAAACATGTGCAAATTTATGCAAGACCCGGAACTTTTTAGTTTTGGACTGAGTGGGGAGAGATTAGAACACCTGTCCCATTTTATTGCTCTCTGTGTCCCCACAATCTCCTGCTCAAGGGTGATGTAATGGTGGTGGGTATATCACAGGTTCTTGTTAGTTCCAATGGAAGCACAGGCTTTGCTGCCCTCTAAGGGTCGGGAGAGAACCCAATGAAAACACTGTAAAACCAAGAGAAGAGGGCGCACCATCCTTGCGCATTACCCAAGTTATATCTTTAATAATAAATTAAAGCGTTTGTTACCCCAACACTTCATATTCCTGATATGTGCCTGCTGTACTTTGTACTTGTATGAGAAGGTATCCTGTTCTCTTTGTATTGCTTCCTTTGTGTGAAATCCCTGGTGTTCCTGCCAGTCCCTCTGCTTTCCTATTAAAAACTAGCCACACTAAGCAGGACAGCACATCATGGTCAGTTCTCTAGGTATGCTGGGAACTCAGTGTGCTCTCCTCCAATGATCAGACTTGTCCTGACACGCCCTCTGCTACACAGCTATTCGCTGGGAAAATCAGTGTGTTTGCTGCTTCTCCTTCCCCCAGCTCTTATGCAGCTGAGAACAGAGGGAATGTGATCACTTATAAAAAAAGGGAAAAGGGTATTTATAATGTTTTTTTTTTTTTAGCTCTATACAACAATGTTTTGCATTTCATTTCTGTTTTAAACTGAATAGGTTGTTTTACAATAAAAAAGTATACTCACAAACAGTGAGATCTCCCCTTCCTCAGAGCTCTGGAAAAGACCAGAATTTTTTTTTCTGTCCAATGAAATGAATAAACAATCTTTTTTTTAAACTGCTTTTTTTCTCCTGCCAGGAGAAAAGTGTTTACAAGAGCCCCAGTATGCATGAGGCCTAAGACTTGCTATTTTACACTTTCGGTGTTACATACTGCTGCTACCAGCTGTTCTTTTTACTTTGTTTCACAATGTCATGAGTCACTTAACACCTGACAATAGGAACAGAAGTGCTGTTTTTTTCACACAAGCTGGAACAAAACACAAGCACATCTATCGAACAGATCCTGTTTCACAGATCATTTCATCACAGCAAAAGCACAGTGAGCTTGTCACTAGGATGGGGTTTTTACACATAAGGGCCCTTGCACATGGGCCGTCTAGAAGCAGTGTGCCCCCTACTGGCGTTTAAGTGTACATGAGAGGGACAAGTTCAGTGCCCATTCCCATTCCTTGCTGCCAGCAGACTGACAAAGTATATGACAGGCTGCAGCTGGACAGGGCTGACCGCTGTACCAAGTGGAACTGGCATTTAGGGCCCTGTGCGTTCAGGGACGAAGGACTTTAACAGGCTTTCTGCAGTGGGGCTTGATGCTGGACCTGTCCCTCCCAGGGACAGAAATGCTGAGAGGGACACGCTGCTCCTAGGAGGAGCTCCAGGGTCTGTCCTTGAAAAGTAACACATTATCCCTGAATACAGCAAAGAACATTCGCAGACCCAGCATGGGCAGGCATAATAAAAAAAGCTCCCGAGTTTTCTTATTATTATGGAATGATGAGGTTGGCAGCTCTGGGCTCATCTAGCTTACTGGTACATATGCATTACCAGCATGTTTTGATGCCTCCAGTTCATGCTCTCATTTATTCCAGAATGGTAAAGTATCCCCACTCATGGAACCAGCCCAAAATATCTGATTAGTACACCCTAGCCCACTAGCAATTGTGTACATTGGGTGTGCAGCGCGCCCCAAAAAAAAATCACCATAAGGTTTGTAGTACTTCTTGTCCTTCTCCCCAGCTGGAGAGCTGTTGATCCCCCCCACATTTACCAGCAATTCCCGGCTATCAAAATGACAGTTGAGATTTTTCTGTGTACACACAGAAGCTAAAACAGTACCTGCAAGGACCTTCTGATAACGTTTATAAACACTATTTTCAACAGGAAAGCTCTCCTGCAGTTACAGAGATGTGGCAAACCATTTACCACTGGCAGGAGTGCTTACAATGATCATACTTTATTTATTTATGTAAAGCCTTTACACCAAAAGGGAAAAAAAAGGTTTGCTGTAACTGCTTATAAAGTATTAGCTGGAGTTTGACTTCAATGTATTACTGTAATTAAAGTGGAACTTCATCCAAAAGGGGAAGATCTGCATGTTTGCCTCCCCCCCCCCTCCTCCTCTGCCACATTTGGCACTTTTTTTTGGGGGGGGGAAGCAGGAACCTGATTTTGACATGTACAGGGCCCCCCCAATTCCACCCAGATCGTTGTGGTAGGGAGGGGGATATCAACGATCCAGGTAGGTCAAACAATGGTAAAAAAACTCTCCTCCAGTTTGGAAGCCCAGGTGCTTGCAATGCACATAGCAACTAAAACAGGAAGAAGTTCTGGACAGCCACACTCCAAATAATTTTTTTGCCTTTTATTCAAAAAATGTTATCAAAAATACGTGCCACAGCAGAACGGACAGAAAAGTTGACGCGTTTCACACTAACAAACAGTGCATAGTCATTACACATTACAGATCGTTGTGGTGATAGTGTAGCATAGCAGAAGTTTACCCCCCCCCTTCTTCGCCTGCAGCCTTCTGGGACACAGATCAAAGAAGACTGCAAGACCATTCACAAAGTGTAGTGTGGCTCGCGCATGCGTAGTGGAAATCCAGCTGTGAAGCCACAAGGCTTCACTGCCAGTTTCCCTTAGTTAAAGAGGTTGTAAACCTCGGGAAAAAAAAAACCCTGTAAGACAAAGGCATAATAAGCTAGTATGCATCGAATACTAGCTCATTATAATACACTTACCTTAGAACGATGCCCTGGGTCGGCTTCAGCCCTCCGGGTACAGCGTGGACATCCTCCACCGGAGTTAATTCAGTGTTCGCAGCTCGTCGCTGTAATTGGCTGGAGCCGCAATGATGTCACTCCCGCGCGGGTGCTGCCGGTCACAGCACAGCTACTGAAGAAACGGCATGAGCGAGCCGTTTCTTCACTGTGCATGTGCCGATGACGTTGGCACATGCGGATATAGTAAAGGGTTTACAACCACTTTAAGATGCCGACACCTTTTCTCAAAGCCCATTGAAGAATGGGCTGAGGTGAGGACAGTGCTGGATCCCTGGACAGGTAAGTGTCCTTATATTAAAAATCAGCAGCTACCGTATTTGTAGCTGCTGACTTTCCATTTTTTGAGGTGAGACTGAAGCTTTTCTTTAAATCTGACTAATTCTTCTAACATTCCCCTCAAGGCCCATACACACGATCGGACTTTTTGACAACCAACATGCAAATTAGCTGTTTTGGACCAACATCCGACCGTGTGTACGCTCCATGGACCAACTTTTTCCAGGTTGCATCGGACTTTTGTTGGCTGTGCGAACGGACCAACTTTCTGCCAACAAAAGTCCGATGGACCAAAGTCCGACCGTGTGTACACAAAACCAACGGACTTTTGTACAAACCAATGCAGAACCAATGCAAAAGATCAGACAACAATACAGAAGTTGACCAAAGGTGGCGGTAAAGAGCAGAAAAACCAAGTGATTTGGTGAAAGTTGGCTGAAAAAAGTCCTGCCGTGTGTATGCAATACCAACTTGGGGCCAACGCCCTTTGGACAAAAATCCACAGAAAAGTTGGTCCACGGTCCGATCGTGTGTATGAGGCTTTAGACTGACAATGCTGCGGTCCAAATTTGCCTCCTGTGCTCCTTCAGCCTCTAATACAGGAGGTGTGTTACTGGCCAGCTCAGCAGTTGAAAACAGACAGAAAAAAGCGTAAAAAAAGAAAATGAATGCAGCAACCACATCTAATGATTAGTAAGCTACAATATATTACATTTTTGGTTTTAGGTCTAATACAGCTTTAATATTTACACATTTTCATTTATATTAATTTTGTTCATTATTTTTTATTATTGCATTAGAAAAGTGCAAAACTGAAAAAAAGCCTTTATTTCATATATAACTTTGCAATGCTTTGTACTAGAATTATTAATTTAATATCATTTTAAACAGGACAAGCTATAGCAGAAGATGTATACTTTTTTTCTCTATAGTAACACTATTCCTTTTAACACTTTAAAACTAAAAAAAAGTTTAAATTTTTATGGTTTTTCTGTATAGATTGCATAAAAAAATCAAAACATTTCTGAAAGACAATATTGTTATAAGAAAAACATATTTGTCTTTAAAAGATACATGTACTAGTTTGTTATCTTAAAAACAAATGTCAAGACAAAATAAAATAAAAAACACGTGTTTTGTACATCTCTGCAATGTATGCACATTTCCACAAACAATACCTGTCGATGTGCCTCTTTGACATATGAATACGGAAGTGTATTTTTAGCTCTGAATCCCAGAGCATGTGTTGTCAGCCCTTTCTACTTCACTTCTGATGCATTACAAAGAACACAGACTCATCTCCTCCCCCTCCTCGTCTCCATAACCCTGCCATGTACACAGGCAGAGAGCACAGGAGGTCATCAACTCATAAGATTTCTGGCTTAAGCCTCGTACACACGATTGGATTGTTGGCCAACAAAACCGTGGACTTACGGTATCTCCAAACTTGTCTTGCATACAAACGGCAAGGAATTGTTGGCCAACAAATCACTAAAAACGTAGTGACGTACTACAATGTTTTTCAGCTCTTTAGCGCCACCCTTTGGGCTCCTTCTGCTAATTTGGTGTTAGTAGAAGTTTGGTGAGTGCTGATTCGCACTTTTCAGTTTGTTTCTGAACGGCCGTTCGTCAACCAGCCATGTTGCGGAATCGGAGGAAATAGCGTGTTATTTATTATTGGCCTTGGAGTTATTACTTTGACATTATTTTTTGGGTTGAATAATGATTTGATTTGGTATATTTTCTATATTTTTCGATGCATAGAATGCACTTTTTGGTTAAGTTCTAATGGCAGATAGCATGGCTAATTGTATTTGTTTTCTTTTTTTTATGCACAATAAAATAATTGTGTAGAATAATACTTGCTATGTGTTTTACTTCAAATGACAGTTTGGGAGTAGGCAGTTACATTTAAAAAAATACAATGTAAAATTGACAAGGGACACCAACATAGTTGTATCTTTGATCCTAAAAACTATGGGATAATGGTGTTGTGGTAACTTGCGGCAAAAAAAAAAAAAGCATAATAATATTATTCCTGGTATCACTAGAAAAAAAAAGCCTTTGAAAATGTGTCTGCAATAACTCCTTTAGTATCACCAGCAAAGCAGCTTCATTATTATCCCATTAAAGCAGGGGTCTTCAAACTACGGCCCTCCAGTTGTTCAGGAACTACAATTCCCATCATGCCCAGTCATGTCTGTGAATGTCAGAGTTTTACAATGCCTCATGGGATGTGTAGTTCTGCAACAGCTGGAGGGCCGTAGTTTGAGGATCCCTGCATTAAAGAATAAGAGAATATGCACTGCATTTGGAGATTTCATAATTTGCCACGTTACGAATGTTAATTCTCCATTGCAAACGCTAGTTTACAAAACCGACAACTTCTGGCTCATCGTTGCTTCCGAGCATGCGTGTTTGTACTTTTGACTTTTGTCCGACAGACTTGTGTACAAACACTCGGAAAATCCAACAACAGACATTTGTCCGTGGAAAATTTTAAATCCTGCTATCCAACATTTGTCCGTGGAAAATCCGACAGCAATTGTCCGATGGAGCATACACACGGTCAAATTTTCCACCAACAGCCTGTTAGCACATGCTCAGATCATGTGTACGAGGCTTAAATCAACAGGCATTTTTTGCACTAGTCAAACAGATATAACAAGAAACTTATGGTCAATTTAGCAGCCCAAAAGGGAGCAAAAGAGAAGTGCATTTTCTTTAGGGTTTACATACACTATAAGTAATGACAAAGTTATTGCTGAATGAACAGGCCCATAGCAGAAATGTAAAAAAATCTCTAGTCCAAACGATATATACAGGCGTGAGAGCTGAAGAAAACTTCCATGGCCTAGTACAGTCTTTTTCAACCAGGGTGCCCAGGCACCTTTGGTGCCTTCAGGTTTCTTTAGGGGTGCCTTGGCAAAATGCCTAAAAATTGCCCAAACATTGTATACAAGCCAATGGGTGAAAAAGCCTGCCTTTTAGTTACACATAACCATAGGTTTTTATTGTGTGCCAATAAAAACTTCCAGCCAACGACCTCCTAACAACCAATGACATCACTGGTTAATATGGAGGACGTAGGGCGCCTGCACAACATCCTTGTATGCCCCTCCACAGCCCTTACTGTGGTCACATTAGTTGAGTGAGGTGGAGAAACTGAGGGAGATGAGAAACATTGGATTACTAGTCGGTTCTGGTGTGCAAAGGTGTACCATATATACTCGAGTATAAGCCGACCCAAATATAAGCCGTGGCACCTAATTTTACCACAAAAAAAATGGGAAAACTTATTGACTTGAGTATAAGCCTAGGGTGAGAAATACGCAGCTACTGTAAGTGGAAAAGAGGGTCAACAATGCCCATTTGCAGCCTCACTGTGCCCATTTGCATGTCTCACTGTGCCCATTTGCAGCCATAGGTCCCCTGAACTTCAAACTTGGTAGTTAAGGGTTCCTAGATGCCCCCTAGCTGTAGTCTCTGGACCCAAAGGGTCCCGAAATGACATTGCTGCAGATGGACACAGTTGACCGACTTTGGGGCCCTGTATCTCGTGGCCACTTGGTACTAAGAACCCCAAATTTGGATATGTTGTAGTGTTGGTTCCACTTGGTTTGGTTTGGTTTGGTTTGGGGTTCCTATCACCAAGTGGCCCCGAGATACGCGGCCGCAAAGTCGGGTCGGAAAATGTAATTCTCTGCTGCAGAAAAGTGCTTGACATTTTCCCAGTATTTCGGTATTTGTTTTGTAAGAATAAAATGCCTTTAATGTTGGGTGTCCTACATGTGTGGATGTTACTGTGTCTAGGGGCAAAGAACCATTTAATACATTTAAAAATCATATTTGGAACACAACACTTTAATCTTTACTATACACAGAGTTCAGTGCATAGCTGGAAATGAGTACTCTGTTCATGCTTGAGTTCCCTGTCAGACACTGTTATCTTTGATTTCACCCAGCAGAATAAAATATAGGACAGCAAGCACTAAGCAAGCAAAGCTCAGCCCCAAGCATAGCTTGAGTCTTCTGAAGGGTGAACAAATGGAAGGAATTACTCCCTGGCAAAGACTGGGTTAATTATCAACACAAGTGTCCTGTCACACACAAAGGAAAAGAAGTGCTGACTCAACAAGGCAATATTAACACATAAGGATCACGTGCAGATGGTTCAGAAAACTTGGCACAATCCTAGCATGCAACTCAATGACCTCATTAAAGGATATCCATGTTGATTCAAATTACTGTATAAACTCATCCGGCGCATTGTCGTAATTAAAGGGGCATTTGGAAGATACATTTATGTGTTCTATTGTACCTTTTCCCTACATGTATTAAAGGTTCCCAAATTATAGTGGGCATGAAAAACTTTTTGAAATTCCACCATTGCTAAAAATGTTTTTTTTTTTTGTGTGTGTGTTGTGAACCTCATAAGCAATTAAAGTATGAAATTCTTTTTTTTTTTCAAAAGTTTTGGATGATTAAATTACAATAAAGTAAGACTTTCTAAATGTGTATTCTATGCTTTCTAAATGTGTGCCTGGGGAAACTTATCTGAACCAGTACACCGGAAGATCTTATGGTATATTCCATGGCTAGCCAATAAAGCTGCTGCCCATTTCATAAGCTGTACCAAGTTTATTAAAGTTATACTGTTGATTTACCAAGACTAGCCATGGCACTCAGGCAACCAAGATCTTCAGGAATCAGGAATATAAATATGAAGATGCAAAGTCACCAGCACTCCAAATTTTTGCTATGTTACAGCCTTATTCCAAAATGGATTAAATTCATTATTTTCCTCAAAATTCTTCAAGCAACACCCTACGATGACAATGTGAAAAAAGTTTGTTTGAAATCTTTGCAAATGTATTAAAAATAAAAATAAAAAATAACATGTACATAAGTATTCACAGCCTTTGCTCAATACTTTGTTGAAGCACCTTTGACACCAATTACAGCCTCAAGTCTTTTTGTAAATGTCTGTACCCTTCCCCAGATCTGTGCTTTGATACAATCATGTCTCGGCAATCTAAAGACAATTCCTTGGACTTCATGGCTTGGTTTGTGCTCTGACATGCACTGGCAACTGTTGGACTTTATATAGACAGGTGTGTGCCTTTCCAAATTATGTCCAATCAACTGAATTTACCAAAGGTTGACTCCAATCAAGTTGTAGAAACATCTCAAGAAAGATCAGTGGAAACAGAATGCACTTTGAGCGTCATGGCAAAGGGCTCTTTCACACAGGTTTTTTGATCAGGTTCACCTGTCAGTTTTTCAGGCGGACCTGATCGGACACTCCATTCACCTCTATAGAGCGGCAGATGTGACATGTCCGCTGACACCCGCTGCTCTCCGATCTGATCCTGTCCGTGAAATCCAGACAGATGGTGACCCTATTTTCCATTTGTCTGGAGGATCGGATCGGACTATCCATTTTCTTCCGATCTCTCCCTCACCTGTCATCCGCCTGCTCACTGGAGTGATCCCCTGCTGAGCAAAGCGGAGTCCGCGGGGTGGACCGCCCGTGTGAAAGGACTTAAAGGCTGTGAATACTTATGTACATTTTTTTTTTATAAATTTGAAAAGATTTCAAAAGAATGCTTGACTGCTGCAACATTTATTCCTTTATTAGCAAATGAATAAATGGTAAATGTCAATAAGTGTAATTGAGAAAATATTGCTAATTATGACAAAAAGGTCTCTTAAAAAAAGAGCAAAAAGTAGTGACTTGAAACAACCAATTGACAATCGTGTATTTTTGTTTGGACTGATACAATAAATCGATGAAAAGTTAAATCTGATCTGGTTATTACATTTTTGCAAATCAACATTGCTTTAAGCATTTCCTGTTTAAAGCGGATGTTCACACAAAAATTGAACCTCTGCTTTTCGGAACCCTCGCCTCCTCCGGTGTCACATTTGGCACCTTTCAGGGGGGAGGGGGGTGCAGATACCTGTCTAAGACAGGTATTTGCACTCACTTCTGGGCATAGACTCCAACGGGAGTCTATGCCTCTTCCTGTCACGCCGCGCTGTCTGCTGGGACACACACGGGTCCCAGAGACAGCAGGGACCATTCCTATTGCGTTGCGCGAATCGCGCATGGGCAGTAGGGAACCGGGAAGTGAAGCCGCAAGGCTTCATTTCCTGATTCCCATACGTGAAAATAGCGGCGGCAGCATCTGAGGACCGAGGGACGGCTTGGCCTCAGGTGCCGACATCGCTGGACCCTGTGACAGGTAAGTGTCCATATTTTAAAAGTCAGTAGCTGCAGTATTTGTAGCTGCTGACTTTAAAAAAAAAAAATTTTGCCGGACTCCCTCTTTAATAAAAATTATAATTAGATTTGACAAATCAAAGTTCAAAGTGTTTAAAGTTTAAAGTTGCTATAACTTAAACGTATCGTTTTCCATGGCAACCCGCCACACTCAACCAAGAAGTGCTCTGTGAAGTAGCTCAACCATTTACAGCTCTCCACAATATTCTGTGTACACAGCTGACATATGCTGCAGGCGCATGCAGCTCCCTTCCACCAGTTTATAGGCACAGCACGCTCAATAGTACATGGGAGTGTTATAGGTGTTCTATTGGGTTGCGGTCAGGACAGTCAAGTTCCTCCACCCCAAACTCCCTCATCAATGTCTTTAAGGACCTTGCTTTGTGCACTGGTGCGCAGTCATATTTTAATGGGAAGGGGCCATCCCCAAACTGTTCCCACAAAGTTGGGAGCATGAAATTTTCCAAAATGTCTTGGTATGCTGACGCCTTAAGAGTTCCCTTCACTGGAACTAAGGGGCCAAGCCTATCCCCTGGAAAAAACAACCCCACACCATAATCCCCCCTCCACCAAATCGTCTTTACATTGGTGGTCAGTTGGAAAGAATTCACTTAAGGTTATTATGAGTTACTGCACTCTGCACATCCTGACTGTTCTTTAAATTGCCTTACTATATTAACCCAAACATGTTTAATAGCTGACTCAGTAATACGGAGGTGCAACCTCGAGATGTCATTTTTGAAACCACGTCAGTCACCAAGTTTGTCTTTTGTGGTGGCGCATCAATTTCATTTTAGCTCTTGTTTGCAGCCTCAGCATTTTTTTTTAAACAATGCACATTTATTTTGCATCAAAAGCATAATATATGACACCCACACAACAGGCTTATACTTATTTCCTGATAAAATGGAAAGTACATTCATACATTAATATAGAGTAAATTAGTTCCTGTAGATAAAATGTCTTCCATCACCAGTTTCCATAGGTTTGTCAGTAATTGTGGAAACACTTCTCAAGGGTTGCTTTTTGAATTCTGACCTTTTTACTCCATGTCTAGAAGTCAACAGAAAACAACAGATTCTAGTCATCCTCAATAAAGGCTAAATAGACTAAATACATGGAAAAAGGTAACTGGCTGCAGAATAGTAAAAAAAGAAAGAAAGAAATACGTATATACACTGACCAACTGACTGATAGCTAAATACACTAGATGCAGAATATGAGTAAGAGTTATAATAACCATGGTGGCATCCTCCCATACATACTATGGCACAATATAGTATCATATGATGTATCATCAAAATGTGTCATGATGTATCATCAAATCAAATGACAACTACAGACAAACAACATTTAGTAATGCAACAGCTAAGGTATAGGATGGGCTCCTTATCTTGTATTTAAATGCATTGTTAAACTACAGATGACTGCTTGCCAAGTAATGTTTCTGTAAATATTCTTATATATTAAACTACAGAAGTCTGTATCCGATCCAAGCCAAAAGCAGACGTTGCCAAATTCAAAGAATGTAATCAGTAAAACAGCTAATAAAGAAAAAATGAACTAAAAAAAAAAAATCCTGGACGTGAAAATATATTGGGGGAGATTTACTACGAATGGAGCACACAGAATTTGGTGCAGCTTTGCATAATAACCAATCAGCTTCTAACTTTGGCTTGTTTAATTAAGCTTTGACAATAAAACCTGGAAGCTGATTGGTTTCTGTGCAGAGCTGCTCCAGATTCTGTGTGGACAAGTTTTTAGTAAATCTCCCCCACAGTGTTTTATTACGGCGTTGTTTATTTGTGTGTATGTTATTCTTCTGCTTGCAAATGTGTTCTGTGTGTATTGCCAATCTTCCTTCAATAAAAACTATATTCATCAAAAAAAATCATGATGTGTAAGACTACAAATTTTTCCCACAGTCTCAAAACAAAATAATTTAACCTGTTCAGATCCCCCTGAAGGAGGCGCGCGGCGCACGCTGTGATCACCCGAGCCAACGAGACTCGGGTGATCACCGTTCCGTTTCCGGCCCCTTACCACATGATCAGCTGTCAGCCAATGGCAGCTGATTAAGTGCTGTAAACAGAGGATCGGTAATCTTTTTTTTTTTTCACCAGATTCTGTTTGAAGGGACATCGGTCCCGAAGAGGAATAGCCTCTGTACCCACCAATGCTAGCAATCAGTGCCATGAATCAGTGCCCATCAATCAGTGCCCACAGTACATCAGTGCCACCTATCAATGCCCACCAGTTTTGCCAATCAGTGCCTCATTAGTGCCACATAGCAGTGCTGCCTATCAGTGTCACCTACCATTGCCCATCACTGCCACCCATCAGTGCCACCCTTCAGTGCCACCTATTAGTGCCCTTCAGTGCCACCTATCAATGCCCTTCAGTGCCACCCATCAGTGCCACCCATCAGTACCCACCAATGCCACCTATCAGTGCCCACCAGTGCCGCCTATCAGTGCCCACCAGTGCCGCCTTATCAGTGCCCATCAGTGCAGCCTATCGGTGCCCATCAGTGCAGCCTATCGGTGTCCATCAGTGCAACCTATGAGTGCCCATCAGTGTAGCCTCATCAGCGTGCATCAATGAAGGAGAAAAATTAGCTGTTTGCAAAATGTATTAACAAAATTTAAAATGGTTTTGTATTTTTAACAAAAAATTAAAAACCCAGAGGTGAGCAAATACCACCAAAAGAAAGCTCTATTTGTGGTAAAAAAATTTAACAATTTAATTTGGGTACAGTGTTGTATGACCGCGCAATTGTCGTTCAAAGAGTGACAGTGCTAAAAGCTGAAAATTGGTCTGGGCAAGAGGGGGGTTTAGGTGCCCAGTAAGCAAGTGGTTAAAGGCCATATAGAAAGAGAATACTGTCAATATATACGGTCAGTTTATGCTATAACATAATCCCTTTCATATTTTTTTCTGCAAGCCCTTTTTTAACAGGATGTCATAATTGAGTAAAATCATAGGGTAATGTATCCACGTACACGTACGACTTGGCAACCAACAAGGCGTAGGGTACCCATTTTAGCTCCAACTTTATCTAACTCTCTGACTGTCTGGGATAGAGTGCATAACAATACAAAACAAGTCTTAGGCCCCTTCCACACTGGGGCGGGAGCCGCGGTGACGGTAAAGCAGCGCTATATTTAGCGCTGCTTTACCATCGTTTTGCCCGCCGGCTTTCACACTGGGGTGAATGGGCCATTTTTTTCAGGCGGTATAAAGGTGCTATTTTTAGCGCTGTACCGCTTGAAAACCGCCCCAGTGTGAAAGGGGCCTTACTCTTTTATCTACTAAATCTTTTTAACAATTCTTGCCTTCTTTTGCTTTTTTGGAATCTGTTCACAATGGCCCATTGTCGCTCTGGGCTTAAAATGGCATTGTCTAAAAAATTTTGCTTTCACCAAATCTCAATTTTTTTTCAAATCTGTTCACAGGCCCCAGAGTCAGTCCCTATGAGACATGATGTACACAGGAGGCAGGGCATATCTATTATCTACAGGCTGCTGCTCGACTCCCCAATAAATTCCCCTACATGCAGGCGTGGGACCTCTGACAATGATACTGACCATTGGCATTCGTCTTTTCACCTAGCTTACAAGGGCGTGCTGAACATTTCCCTAATGGAGGCTAATGTCAAGGTTATGACCCGATGGTATCTGGTCCCTCTTCGCCTATTGAGGCTTTAACCATTTTCTTCACCCCTGTGCTTCCGAGGATGCCAAGCACTTGGCAGTATATTTCACATATGGTGGGAGTCTCTGAGGTTACGAGGCTTCTGGAATAGGGTTTTTGCTCTGATATAGAAAGTTTCAGATGTTCAGGTCCCCCAGCAACCACCTAAAGCTTTGTTAAATTAACCTATTGAACTCCTACCTCACTCTAAACAGCGATTGATCTTTTTTTTTATTTTGGCAGCTAAGCTTTCTATAGCTCATTCATGGAAGCCTCTGTGAGCATGTTGTTGTACAGACTAAAGGTATCTTGGATCATGGTCAACGTGCAAATTGCTAGCGTAATAAATGACACTACAAAACAGTTTGAGACAGTGGCAGCTGACAGGTTTTTTTTTGGGGGGGGGGCGGAGATGGCAAACAACCCCCCCCCCCCCCCGGGTGCCGGTAAAGCTGTCCTCTATAGGAGAGGCTTCATCCTGGTGCTAGGCATCCAATAGGTTCGCCTGACATTTTTGGCCGATCGGGAAACAGGCTTCATACCTGCTTCCCAATTGTCCGGGAGGAGGATCAGTGTTGCCACAGCGAATTTTCATTTGCTGTTGCAACACACCTGGGTGGGCTCCAGACGCAATGCTCTGTATCCCGAGTCCACCCTATTTTCAAGCCTATTAGAGTCTATGGCTCTAATCTAGCCACTCTAATTCATATGCCCAGTGACTATGCATGAATATATCCTCTGCATATAGGGGGTGGTGAGGATAGGGGCAGCAGTGCCCGGGCGTCCCTAATGGTTGGGCAGCTCCTGGTTTGCGACCATCTGGAGCCCCTGGGCTGACTATGTACAAGTGAGCCTCTAGGGGACTTGACCATATTAAAGCGTTTGTAACCCTAAAAAAGAAAAAAATGGATCCTATTTCTTTAAAGCGTGTTATACAGCACAGTGCTTGTGTTGTGTAATTTGGCCCCTTGTATCACCTGAAATACCTGTCTGACCCTGCCTGGTTCTGCCCTCCCCCTGTAAACTGACCATGGTTTATTGTGGCTGCTGAGCCCTGACACCGTGGTCAGTTTAAGTGCCTCCGTCATCCGCAGCTCTCCTCTGTCCTCTCCCCATCCTCTCCCCATCCTCTCCCCCCCTCCCCTGCCTGTCAGCTCCATCTGTTCCCCAGTCCTCCCCTCCTGCTGCTAAAATAACTGTTTTCTTTCCATAGTTCCCTCTGTTAGATAACATGATGTTCCCCAGTGTATGTGATTTATAAAAATATGCTGCCTAATACCTTATTTCAGAGCGCCGCTCGGCGCTCACGTGACTGCCCGCCAGTCTCCTCCTCTCCTCTTTCCGGCTGACGTCAGTAGGGGAACTCAGCACCTCCCCTGCAGCTGTCAGATCGAGAGAGGAGACCAGCGGGCAGTCACGTGAGCGCCGAGCGATGCTCGGAAATAAGGTATCAGGCAGCATATTTTTATAAATCACATACACTGGGGAACATCATGTTATCTAACAGAGGGAACTATAGAAAGAAAAAAGTGGCTTTACAACCACTTTAAGTCTGTCCCCAGGGAGCATAACTACCTTGCCTTCTTCCTGGCTTTTCCTTTTCCTCTCTCCTCACTCTCCACTCTTTCGTTGCTTTTCTTATTACTTTCTTTCCTGCAATGCCTGAGATCCATGGTATATGGGATTCCTCTCCCGTAAGATATTATAGTTGGAGTCCCTGCTACTCTTTTGATATTTACGCAAACACAGTGAGAAGATTGCCATGTCTCCTGCTACTCTTCCATTGGGTTATATGCCAATGCCTTACAAGTGTCTGTGTTCACCACTCGCAGTTTTTGTAAACTTGTGCCAGGGTTCTGGCTGTTTTGATGTTTCTTCTGATCTCTCTTTATCTGATTATCAATTTCTAACAATAATTAAAATACGTGAAAGTATAATTATCAGACAACTTATGGTAAAACAACAGAGAATCGGTTTTGAAGCCTGCAGCCCTGGACCATGTGACAGTGACAAGCGGAAATTCCACAATAACAGCAGAAGCTAACTTAATGCTTTGTCAGGCAAAAGGAAATGAACTTATGTTTTTTTTCTGATTCCTGGAAAGTCTGCAGGTATTCTTCAGCACTGTTCACTATAATATAACATACTGCAGAATGTTGTGTGACAGTCCTCTGAGACATCAATTACTAATAACAACAGTGTTTTCATATTGGCTGGGATTGCTACAAAACTCCCAACCAAATGACTTTTTCTGTACATGGAAACTCCTGCTTTTTCTTACAAATATTGTTCAATATAAGAATGTAAGCAAGAAATATCTCTGATCTAGAGCACCTCAATTATAAAGGAACCCACATCAAAGAACTTAAGATATTTACCTGTTAACTTAAATTCCAAGATTCGGCCCGGACAGCACATGAGAGGGTGGTGCTGCTTACCTGAAACAGGAAACACAAGGCTCACAGCTAAATAAAAAAGTGCCTGATACCTATTGGCCTTAGAAATATAAAAATAACCAAAGGCAAGGCACCAACTGCATGTAACCACACAATACTTAACCAAATATAAATGCTTACTACTATTTTACTGACAACAGCAGTGTCTCCTGCGAGACTAGGAAGAGAGGAGAGCGGTGCTGCAACCAGGACAATGCTGGAACAGGTAAGGCCCCTTTCACATGGAAGAACCAATTGGTTCTGCCCGTCAATTTTTTAGGCGGACCCGATTGGACCATCCATTGTCCTCTGGGGTGGCAGATGTAAACGGACATGTGTGCAATTGCACCCATCAACATCCGATCTGATTCTTTTGGCTAAAGACAATCGGATGTAAACAGACAGGCGGTCCGTTTACATCTGACTACTTATAGAGAAAAGCAAAAGTGTGCTGTGCTTATGCACAGCGGACATGGACCTGTCATCTGCCTGCTATCGTCCCAGTGGGGATCAGCGGAGAGATCCCCTGCTGAGCAGGAGGATCTGCTGGCGGAGTCCACCAGTGTGAAAGAACCCTAAGTGTTTAGGGATGGGAGTGGGGGACACGTATTGAATGTTTTTTTTTTTTAACCTTAAAGAGGAAATAAACTTCCTCTACTGACTTTTACCTATAGGTAAGCCTATAATAATAGGTACTGTAATTATCTCCCAAACAGGTACTGTTTAGGAGATGTTTACATTACATGCAGCCAGTAAAATCACTGGTGCATGCACGCTGAAGGAACGCCCATGCGTGGGCGTGACGCCGTTGCGGCTCTGGCCAGTCACAGAGCCGGAGCCCTAAACCCGGAAGCAAAACAGATGAAGATGGAAGCTGCTGCAGCGCTGGAACAGCTTCGTTTCAAGGTGTTAGAGGTAGTCACTGTACAGTTAAACCAATTTATCAGCCATAATGGGCAACAGTTACATTATGTTTGTAAATACTTTTACATGGCACACTGTTACCAAGAATGAAATAAGCATGGGGGGCAAATATGGCAGGTCTATATATTGGAATTAAAATCAGCACAGCATGAACTTTGGCAGAATTTTTAAGAAATATTTTACAATATAACTACAGAGGTTATGGTAAAAATCAACCAAAGCAATCAAAAATATTTGACTTTGTAATCAGTTCGTTACACAGTTAGGCTTCATGTACATGGGACGTTTTTACAACCTCTCCTGAACTATTTAACTTGACAGATAGTAACCCCCATGCCATTGCTTCAGTGCGCATGTGCAGATGTCGTTGTCAAATGCTGAAACAGGGGATATCTCCTAAACCGTGTAGGCTTACCTGTAGTAAAAAGTGGTTGTAAAGGGTTTACAACCACTTTAAAGTGACGTTTTCAATGTAGTACAAGACACCTAGTCATCCCATACGTAACAATTTAGTATACAAATAAAGGGCACTGGGTAATTAAGGTACAAACAAGGAACACACATCTCTAGAATACAAATATAAAATATGTGTCTCAATCAACACTGTTTGATATCTCAGTAAAGCCGTTTCTTCTTCAGGTATCTTCAGTTGGCCCAATTTCATTGCTGTTCTTCCTTGCTATGGTATAGGGGCCCCCGAATTTTCTTTATGTTAGAACAAGAGAAAACACTGACAGCAGTATTATGACAGGGTGGCTGTAGATTTGTAATACCAGCCAAACATTTACCAAAACAACTGAAGGTGTAGAATCCTTATTCAGGTTTTATTACCCCAATACATTTCTTGAAAGCAGCACTTGCAACCCACGTATACACGACTGTTTTTTCCTTCGGAATAAACTCTGACGGTTGTTCCGACGGAATTCCGCTCAAGCGGTCTTGCCTACACACGATCACACCAAAGTACGGTGACGTACAACACGTACGACGGGACTAGAAAAAGGAAGTTCAATAGCCAGTAGCTAATAGCTGCCGTCTCGTACTTGCTTCAGAGCATGCGTCGTTTTTGGTTTAGTTGAAACAGCATACAGACGAGTGGTTTTCCCGATAGCAATTGATTCCGTTGGAAAGATTTAATGTTCTATTTCTAGGTCCATCAGAATTTTCTGGAAAAAAAAAAGTCAGATGAGGCCCACACACGATCTGAATAACCAATGAAAAGATTCCTTCTGACTTTTTCTGCCGGAAAGTCCGACTGTGTGTATGCGGCATTAGCCTCCAACACGGGATCCCATCTACCCTACATTGCTAGGGTTTTGGCAAAAGAGAAGGCCAACAACTGTCTGGCAGGAAAAGTTACAGTAATCCTGCTCCAGCAATTGTCCCACCTTTGATGACACAAGACCTTTTTTTTTTTTACCATATGTGAGCAGTAGTAGGGCTTGGTTTATAGAACTCGCTAGCTCTGATGACATTAGGTAAGTAGGGGTCATCACTCTCAGGCTAAGGGTGTAATCAGGGAAAATACACTTTAAATTTAAATTAATGTAACCTTAACTGTTCATTGCTGGCTTTGCATAGGTAGCTGTAGGTTGAAAAACTTATTTTTATAAAAGTATTAAGTGCTTTTGTGAGCTGATTTTCAGTTGGCCTCTTTGGGATACAGAATACCACAGAAGACATCATAGTACCATTTCAATTTGGGGTGTAACATAAGTTATTGTTCTGCATTGAGCTTAGATCTGAATGTTTTTTTATGCATGTTGCATATATACACAGTTAATATTTACAGAGTTATTACACAAAATGTTATGTTAAAATCAGTATAAGAAATACAGTATATGCTTCCTTTATGTGAAGTCAACTTCTTGAATAGAACATACATTGTTCATCATGTGGTATTGTAGTTCCAGTATGTTCATCTTGTTTCCTTGAGCTGAATATTTCACCTTACAGGAAATAAATTTTGCTTAACAGAGGGAAAAATAAATGATGGTAGTTCCTGGTTAGGTCAAAGTGTTTGCACAAAAATTTCCCAAATGAAAAAAAGGGTTGTCATGCAGTTCAGTACTTTCACTAAATATCTCATGACCCAGTCACAAAGAATTAACCATTTATTAGACTATACAAAGATTAATATTTGGTTACAAAGTCTGGAAGCCTGCCATACTTCCTTAACCACTTCAGCCCCGGAAGATTTGGCTGCTCAATGACCAGGCCATTTTTTGCGATACGGCACTGCGTCGCTTTAACTGACAATTGCGCGGTCGTGCGATGCTGTACCCAAACAAAATTTACGTCTTTTTTCCCCCACAAATAGAGCTTTCTTTTGGTGGTATTTGATCACCTCTCTGCGGTTTTTATTTTTTGAACTATAAATGAAAAAAGAGCGAAAATATTTTGTACTTTTTGCTATAATAAATATCCCCAATTCATTTTTTAGGTAATTTTTTCCTCAGTCTAGGCCGATATGTATTCTTCTACATATTTTTGGTAATAAAAATCACAATAAGCGTATATTGATTGGTTTAAGGTAATTTTTTCCTCAGTCTAGGCCGATATGTATTCTTCTACATATTTTTGGTAATAAAAATCACAATAAGCGTATATTGATTGGTTTGCGCAAAGGTTATAGCGTCTACAAAAGTGTGTGTGTTCTAACTGTGGGGGGAGGGGACTGCACCCTGAGCCCACCTAGTTGTGTGACAACATGAATTTGAATATTTGCTATTGTCATACTAATTCGCCTCCTGGCTGAAAGGACAGGCGATCCTATTGGCCGCTAGGAAGAGGAGGGAGGAAGCGCACGGCCGCCATGAGGAGACGCACAAGAAGCCGCCGCCCGTTGCCGGGAGGGAAGCGCTGCCCGCTTGATGGGGTAAGTGCAGGGCCAACCGGCCGACCGCCGACGGGGGGAGCAATTGATCCGACCCACGGGGGGGCTGCAGGTGCATTGTTTACCGCCACTGGATTTAACCAATTCAAGTCCAGGACGGACGTCATATGACGTCCACCTATGGAGAAGTGGTTAACATGTTAACACTGCACCAGAAGAAGATAATTCTGTAAAAAATGCACACAGAAATATTAGAAACTATGAATTTTTATCATTTGCAGAACAATCTCCCTCTGGTGAAATATTAAAATGTAATTTAATTCCTGAGCTCAGGGCAGAACATTTTCACACTGATGCATTGTATACTTGTACATTGTATATAAGGGTGTGTTCACACGACACTCGCACATTCACACTGCATTAAATACTCAGTCTATTTGCGATTTGCAGCGGGTGTCAATAATAAGTTGATGACACTCCAAACGCAGCTCACAAATGCAGTGCATTTGCCCGCACCAGATCTTTTGTACTATGTGATCTGGTTGCACTGCATTTCTAAAAGTAGTGCCTGCACTACTTTTGGAATGGTGCGATTTTAGCCCATTCAAAATGAAATCACGCCGCACATAACCGCATGTGACTCGCACAGGAAAGCACAGCAAGTTTCTGTGTGATTCCTGTGCGAGCATTGTGTGAACCGGCCCTTAGGTTGCTGCTTCTACAGGAGATTTAGGGGTTTATTTCTCCTGTCTGTAGATGCAGCTCAATGTTATCCAATGGCCTCATGCACACTGGCTTATTGTAAACCTTCTTTCCCCTGACAGGAGAAAATCAACGTTAAAAACAACATTTTTCAAACCAGTTTAGGTGAGTTTAGCATTTATTTAGTTGCACATTTATTTATTTCATTGCCCAGCTTTTTAATTTATTCTGGCCATTGGCGTTTTTATGCCCAAAAGCTCCTCCTAAATGCGATTCTTCTGCGTTCAGGTCAAGGAGCTTTGACTGTTTCTAAACTCTGCTGCTCCTAAACCCCTCTAAAAGCCTATGTAAACATGGACACATAGGCTTTTATCGAGGTGCATTCAGGGGCTTATGCAAAAAATTCCAGAAACCCCAAAAATGGCAGTTTAGGAGCAGCAGTCTGCATGAGGCCTTAGGAATTTGCGGCAAATTGGTTACAGTAGAGCTAAAGGCAAAACTTTTAATTTTGGATAGGGTAAAGGTGGGTTATAACCCCTGTCATTTTATTTTATGGTTTGAATGGCTATTAAAGGTAACCATCCTCACCTATAATCTGTTTGCTTGTAATTAGTGTGTGTGTATAAAAGGTCAATGTGTTTCTGGACTCCTGACAGGCATCTTTCATCCAGTGCTATACTGACGTTTCTGGATTCTGAGTCATGGAGAAAGCAAAAGAATTGTCAAAGGATCTGCGGGAAAAGGTAGTTGAACTGTATAAAACAGGAATGGGATATAAAAATATCTCCAAGGAATTGAGAATGCCAATCAGCAGTGTTCAAACTCTAATCAAGAAGTGGAAAATGAGGGGTTCTGTTGAAACCAAACCACGGTCAGGTAGACCAACTAAAATTTCAGCCACAACTGCCAGGAAAATTGTTCGGGATGCAAAGAAAAACCCACAAATAACTTCAGATGTAATACAGGACTCTCTGAAAAACATGTGGTGTGGCTGTTTCAAGATGCACAATAAGGAGGCACTTGATGGGCTGCATAGTCGAGTCACCAGAAGAAAGCCTTTACTATGCAAATGCCATAAAGTATCCCACTTACAATATGCCAAACAGCACAGAGACAAGCCTCAAACCTTCTGGCACAGTCATTTGGAGTGATGAGACCAAAATTGAGCTTTTTGCCCGCAACCATAAACACTTAATTTGGAGAGGAGTCAACAAGGCCTATGATGAAAGGTCCACCATTCCTACTGTGAAACATAGAGGTGGATCGCTGATGTTTTGGGGATCTGCGAGCTACAAAGGCTGTCATAAAAACCGTTATGCCAGGCAGCCTGGTGGCGCGCGCCGCCGCGCGCTCCTGTGCGCGTTCCTGCAGGTGCGGGCTTGCGCGCGTGCACGCGTCCGGGCGCGCGCGCGCAGTACTTTGAATACACCTGTGTGCGCTGTTGGCGCCAACCAGCCTACTTAATCAGGCAGCACCTGTTGGCCAGTGCTGCCTGATCTTCAGCTTCTCAGAGACCTTGTTCCTGTGTTTGTATCCTGCAATATCTTGTTTGATCCTGTGACCCGGCTTGCCCCTTTGGAATTCCTTGACCTCCGCCTGCCTGATGACCTCTGCCTGACTAACGATTCTTCTGCTTGTCCCTTTTGTACCTCGCCATCGGAACACCGTCAAACCCTGAAGGTATCTGGATTATCTTGCTTCCTATTGAGAGACTTGTGCCTGCTTCCTATTCCGCACCTCCCTCCATCTGTGTATTCCGCATACCTGCACTCCATCTTGTCCCCAGTGGGGCTTATACCCGGACTTACCACATCCTCTGGATATCCTGCATACCCTTACTCACCTCACCCACCTGTGGAACCTCCACCTGTGTATTCCGCATACCTGCACCCCATCCTGTCTCCAGTGGACTCTCCTCACCAACACCCGGACACCCTGCACCAGGCTCTCATACCCTTCCTAACTCTCGTGCCTCCTGTACTCATCTCCAGGGGCCAAAAGTGGGATCCGTACGGGAGACCTCCCCTCTGCCCAAGTGGACTCACCAGTCAGGTACGTACTAGCGTGATAGTATCAGGCAGCCATGACTGAGTCCGGGCAGGGGGCCTCTCCCATGGAGGATATGTGCAGACACCTAGCGGGTCTATCCCAAGCTGTGAAAGGCCTACAGGAAGGCTACTCTCGATTGGAAGAACAAGTCCAAGCCATGTCTGCATCTTATGTCCCCCAGGTGGCGTCTTCTGTTGGTTACCCTCAAGCACCCTCCGTGATCATGCTACCACCAGAACCCAAGGTACCAATACCGGAAAGATTCTCTGGGGAACAAAGTAAATACCGTGCGTTTCGCAATGCGTGTGAACTTTATTTCGCTCTACAACCACGGACTTTCTCTTTGGAAGCTACAAAAGTGGGGTTCATCATCTCCCTTCTGACTGGTGAACCACAAACCTGGGCCCACCGTCTATTGGAGCAGAAGTCTGCGTCCCTGGACTCCCTGGACCGTTTCCTCACCGCAATGGCTCAGCTATATGAGGACCCTCAACCTGCTGCCACGGCTGAAACCGCATTACAATCCTTACAGCAAGATCGCAGAACGGCCGAGGATTACGCCGTGGAATTCAAACGCTGGAGCTCTGATACAGAGTGGAATGATGCGGCACTGCGACATCAATTTCGCAGAGGATTATCAAATTCTCTAAAGGATGAGTTGGCTCGTGTTGGGATTCCTCAGTCCTTAGATGAACTCATTAATCTCTCAGTTCAAATTGACCGCCGTCTCAGGGAAAGACGGCCGAAAGATCCTCTGGTCCTTCTCGCCCCTTCTGGATGCTTCCCAAAGTACCTGGTCCCTCCAACCCAGTCCCCTCAGCTTCATCTACCCCGGCTTCTGGGGCTCCTGAACCAATGCAAATCGGACTAATTCGGCCTTCCCACACCCCAGAGGAAAAGATGCGCAGACGGGCCCATAATCTATGTTTGTATTGTGGGGAATCCGGACACTATGCAAGAATGTGCCCCAACAAGACACGTAAGTGGTTGTCTGCTTCTTCTTTATGTGCACCCGTCTTACTCCCAACCGGCACTCACCTGGCTCTCACTATTGTTTTGCAGCTCTCCGGTCGGAGCATTCCAGTATCAGTCATCATTGACTCAGGAGCATGCAGCTGCTTCATTGACCAAGTTTTTGCAACCAACCATGGCATCCCTCTTCAATCCAAAGTACGGGGCCTTGCGGTCCACCTGGCGGATGGTTCCACACTTAGTTCCGGCCCAGTCACCCAGGAAACGGAACCCCTACGGACCACCATAGGATCTCAACACCAGGAGCTCTTACGGTTGGATGTCATACCTTCACCTCTCTTCCCGATAATTTTAGGAATGCCTTGGTTGCGTGCTCACAACCCCAGTATCAACTGGGCTACAGGTGAAGTTCAGTTTCCTTCCAGTTATTGCCGTCAGAACTGTCACTATGGAAGACCCGACCAACCGGCTTCACTTCTATGCCTGGATACTGACTCAGAACTCTACCAGTCCATCCCTGAACCCTACCGGGACTTTGCAGATGTGTTCAGCAAAAAGGGGGCAGAGACACTTCCGCCACACAGGCCTTATGATTGTCCCATAGAACTTCTACCCGGAACAGAAGTTCCCTTCGGAAGAATGTACCCACTTACGGAACAGGAATTGGGCACTCTAAAAGATTACATAGACGAGAATCTGGCAAAAGGGTTCATTCGTCCTTCCACATCCCCGGCCGGTGCAGGTATCTTCTTCGTCGAAAAAAAGATCATTCTCTTCGCCCCTGCATTGATTATCGTGAATTAAACAAGATCACCACCAAAAACAGATACCCCCTTCCATTGGTACCAGAACTTTTTCAAAGGCTAGGTACAGCCAAAATCTTCACAAAACTGGATCTTCGGGGGGCTTACAATCTGATCCGCATTCGAAAAGGGGACGAGTGGAAAACGGCCTTCCGTACTCGGTTTGGGCACTACGAGTACCTCGTCATGCCATTTGGGTTATGCAATGCCCCAGCAACTTTCCAGCACTTCGTTAATAACATCTTCCATGATTATCTGGATTTGTATGTCATTGTTTATTTGGACGATATTCTAATTTTTTCTTCCTCCTTGGCCGACCACCGCAGACATGTCCGAAACGTCCTTACCCGTCTAAGACAACATGGTCTGTATGCTAAATTTGAAAAATGTAACTTCGAGATCCAGAGTGTACAATTCTTGGGACTAATCATATCAGCAGAAGGAATCAAAATGGATCCCAAAAAAGTATCCGCCATCTTGGATTGGCCAGCACCCATAGACAGAAAGGGAGTACAACGTTTTATTGGCTTTGCTAATTTCTACAGAAAATTTATTAAAGGATTCTCTTCTATTATTTCACCCATCACTGAACTTACCCGACAAGGAATTCGGTTTTATTGGAGCCCCAAAACACAACTGGCCTTTGAGAAACTTAAAGAACTTTTTACTTCTGCTTCTATTCTCAAACATCCGAACCCCGCCTTGCCCTTTGTTTTAGAGGTCGATGCCTCAGAGATTGCAGTGGGAGCGGTGCTATCTCAGCGACAGGGTGCCAAGGCTCTCCTTTTTCCAGTAGGCTTCTTCTCCCGCAAGCTAACCTCTCCGGAACGAAATTACGATGTGGGCGATAGAGAACTTCTCGCCATCAAAGTAGCCTTGGAGGAGTGGCGCTACCTATTGGAGGGGGCTGCACATCCTGTTCTGGTGTACACCGACCACAAAAACTTGGAGTACCTGAGAACAGCTAAAAGACTAAGACCACGACAAGCCAGGTGGGCTTTATTCTTCTCACGTTTCCAACTCCACATAACCTATCGGCCAGGCTCCAAAAACATTAAACCAGATGCTCTTTCTCGGATGTTTTTGGATATCGAACACGACATTCCCTCCGATACCATTCTACCCGCCGGGAATTTCCTACTCTTACAAGAAGACCTCATGTCTCGGATCAAACAAGCCTCCATTGGGATGCCTCCCTTGGATGGAGTCTCCGGTAAGGACGGAGTGTTTTGGCATGAAGGCAAGATTGTGGTTCCAGAAAAATTGAGGTTACATGTATTAGAGTTATGCCATGACCACAAGCTGGCCGGGCACTTTGGTATCTCCAAAACAACCGACCTACTACTACGTACCTTCTGGTGGCCCCATCTGACCAAAGATTGTAAGAAATATGTCGAATCATGCTGTGTCTGTGCCTGAAATAAGACTAGCCGAACAAGAGCCTGGGGTCTATTAAAACCTTTACCAGTCCCAGAAAGACCATGGAGTATGGTTTCAATAGACTTTATTGTCGAACTCCCACCTTCAGAAGGTTTTTCCTCTATCTTTGTCATAGTGGACAGACTGTCAAAAATGGCGCATTTTCTGCCCATGAAGGGCACCCCTTCAGCTTTAGAAACAGCACAAACATTCATTAAAGAAGTGGTAAGGTTACATGGAGTTCCAGCAAATATAGTTTCGGATCGTGGTGTCCAGTTCACCTCCAGATTCTGGAAGGCTCTTTGTCGATCTCTGGAAATCGAGCTGGCATTCTCATCTGCGTACCATCCACAGACAAACGGTCAGACTGAGAGAACCAATCAGACATTAGAGCAATATCTATGCTGTTTTTCTACCTTTTCCCAAAATGATTGGGCCTCCTTGCACCCCATTGCTGAATTCTCATATAATAACTCTCTGCACTCAAGTATTAACCAAAAGAATCTTTGATGGAAAGAAGTGTCGAGAACTCATCCTGGAACCCGGTGATCAGGTCTGGTTGTCCACCATCAATTTGAAGATGGCCTGCCCCTCCAGAAAATTAGGTCCTAAATTCTTGGGTCCTTTTCCCGTGAAAAGAAAAATCAATAATGTCGCCTACGAATTGGATTTACCTACTTTACTAAGAATACATCCAGTCTTCCATGTTTCTCTTTTAAAACCAGTGACTCCAAATCCTTTTGCGGGCCGCAGGGTCGGTCCCCCCAAACCTATTATTGTCAATGACGAAGAGGAATTCGAGGTGGAAGCAATTCTGGATTGTAGAAAACGGCGTAATCAGATCCAGTTTCTCATCAAATGGAAGGGATACGGGCCTGAAGATAATTCATGGGAACCTGAAGACAACCTGCATGCGGGTGAGTTGTTGCGAACCTTCAAAAACGCACATGCCTCTAAGTTAGCTCATCTGGGCATCCGGAGGCTGCCTTTAAGGAGGGGGCACTGTCATAAAAACCATTATGCCAGGCAGCCTGGGCGCGCGCTCCTTTGCGCGTTCCTGCAGGTGCGGGCTTGCGTGCGCGCGCGCGTGCACGCGTCCGGGCACGCGCGCGCAGTACTTTGAATACACCTGTGTGCGCTGTTGGCGCCAACCAGCCTACTTAATCAGGCAGCACCTGTTGGCCAGTGCCGCCTGATCTTCAGCTTCTCAGAGACCTTGTTCCTGTGTTTGTATCCTGCAATATCTTGTTTGATCCTGTGACCCGGCTTGCCCCTTTGGAATTCCTTGACCTCCGCCTGCCTGATGACCTCTGCCTGACTAACGATTCTTCTGCTTGTCCCTTTTGTACCTCGCCATCGGAACACCGTCAAACCCTGAAGGTATCTGGATTATCTTGCTTCCTATTGAGAGACTTGTGCCTGCTTCCTATTCCGCACCTCCCTCCATCTGTGTATTCCGCATACCTGCACTCCATCTTGTCCCCAGTGGGGCTTATACCCGGACTTACCACATCCTCTGGATATCCTGCATACCCTTACTCACCTCACCCACCTGTGGAACCTCCACCTGTGTATTCCGCATACCTGCACCCCATCCTGTCTCCAGTGGACTCTCCTCACCAACACCCGGACACCCTGCACCAGGCTCTCATACCCTTCCTAACTCTCGTGCCTCCTGTACCCATCTCCAGGGGCTGAAAGTGGGATCCGTACGGGAGACCTCCCCTCTGCCCAAGTGGACTCACCAGTCAGGTACGTACTAGCGTGATAAAGGCACATGAAATTGATAGCAAGATGAATGCAGTATGTTATCAAAAAATACTGGAGGAACATTTGCATTCATCAGCCAGGAAGCTGCGCATGGGACGTACTTGGATATTCCAACATGACAATGATCCAAAACACAAGGCTAAGTCGACCTGTCATTGGCTACTGCAGCATAAAGTGAAGGTTCTGGAGTGGCCATCTCAGTCTTCTGACCTAAATATCATTAAGCCACTCTGGCGAGATCTCAAACGTGCAGTTCATGCAAGACAACCCAAGATTTTACAAGAACTGGAGGGTTTTTGCCAAGAGGAATGGGCAGCTTTATCATCTGAGAAGATAAAGAGCCTCATCGACAAATACCACAAAAGACTTCAAGCTGTCATTGATTCATTGTTAAAGGGGGCAACACACGGTATTAGGAACTGGGGTGTGTAAACTTTTGATCAGGGTCATTTGGGTAGTTTCTGTTGTGATTATTATTTAAAAAGAGTAAACACAGTTGATTGATAATAAATGGCTTCAGCCAAACACTAACCATGAGTAAAAAAAAAAAAAGTTTTTTGTGTTATCATCCATATTCTCTGAAAAATGGCCAAGAAATCATAAATTCTGCCAGGGTATGTAAACTTATGAGCACAACTGTATACTCATAAATATATGGGGGGGGGGGGGGGAGGCACACTGATGGCATTATTTTATGAGATGACCCTATTCAGTTTTAAGGAGCCTCGGGTGAGCGATAGTGGGGAGAGATTTACTAAAACTAGAGCGTGCAAAATCTGGTGCAGCTCTGCCTAGAAACCAATCAGCTTCCAGGTTTTATTGTCAAAGCTTAAATGAACAAGCTGAAGTTGGAAACTGATTGGCTACCATGCACAGCTGCAACTGATTCTGAGTGCACCAGTTTTAGTTAATCTCCCCCCATGTCTCTTGCTGGACCACTCCTGACCCTCTCATACTAACTTCTCCCCACTGCTCGGTTACTCTATCAGAGCTGGAAATCAAACCCTATGTAAGCACCATGTGGGTTGATATCTTGGTATCGGCCCTCACAGAGGGTTGATGCTGCCACCCCTTTCCTTACATGAAAGTGTTCAGAACTGGTGGCTGACTGCACAGGTCCCGACTTTATGACATGGGTAGAGGTCACATTCTACCCTACATTCAGAAGTACTAGATATTTTCTCAAGGCTCACAAGAAGGGGCAGGGAAGTAAAGACTAGCATAAATTAGTTGTGTTGGCCTAAGTGGGCAAACTGACAAAGTCTTATTAATTAGGCATTAGGGGGGCTGTGGCCATTGGGCATAGAAAAGGTTCTGATGTCAGTGGGAAAAAACAATTCCCCCTCTTTGGTGTCAATGGAAGGAATTGTGTCCCATCATTGGTGTCACTGGGCCTCATAGTTGGTTTCATTGGGAGTAATTGGGCCCCATTGTTGGTGTCATTAAGAGGAATTGGACCCCATCGTTGGCACCATGGGGAGAAATTAGACCCATCATTGGTGTGGTTGGGAGGGATTGTGCCCCTTCATTGGTATCAGTGGGGGAAATTATACCCCACTGTTGGTAACAGTGGATGAAAAAGTGCCCCAAGGACCAGATAAAAGCAAGCAAAGGGCCATATCCGGCACCCGGGCCACAGTTTTGAGACCATTGCCTTAGATGAATGGTTGCTAACAATCACCTCCATGGGTTCCTCCCCCCACCAAATGGTAGAGGAATGGTGCTCTCTCCAGCTGCAATTTTATCTCAGTCCCAGTCTGTTTCTGTTCCTGGACTGACATAATTTCTAGGTTTGGGATCAAATGGCTTCTGGCCTAACATGCCATGCATCACCAATCTGGAACACACGTCAATGGCGTTAGGGCCAGTGCCAGCATAAGGCAGCCACCTTAGGGCACCAGGGTAGGGAGGGCGGTAAACTGTACCTTCACCTGTGTATATAAAAATCATTGGACCAGCCCTGAGCCTGGACCATGTCAGCAGCTCATGGACCCCCTGCAGGAGACAGCCTGCCCTCTTATTCCCCAATATTTCTGGATGGGCAACTCCTGCAGGATATTGGGCGGGAATGCAGATGCAAGCAGAAAGAGCCTACAGGCTTCTGCAGTGTGAGAGGAAGGGCAGGGCGCCAGCTGTATGCTCAGCCCAGGAAAGCATTCTAGGCCTCCCCCCAGCCAGCCCAGCGTGAAGTAGGGGTCCTGCCGAAGGATGACAAGCATGAGCTGTCTGTGGTGAAGAAGCAGCTGGCTGAAGTGGAGGATGCCTTTTTTTTTTTTTAGTAATGGACACCGGGCTTCCTGATCACAGTCAGTGCTGGCACCCAGGGCCACCTGAACTCCTTCACCTATTGCTGACTCCATGCATGGGGTGCTGTGCAGTGCCATAGCTAACCAAAGGGCCAGGTAAGGAGGCTCATGTCCATAATTGGGGGGGGGGGGGGCTTATCAATATTAAATCCTTTTTTTTTTTTCTCTTTTTTGTATGAAAAGGAAGATACTGTATCTCTATCGTGACACATGCTTTACTTACTGAGTACTGCAGCACCTACCACATGTGGGCAAATAGCATCTCCGCCACAAGACTCTACAACTGAGAATTTTATCTCGGTGTACAGTTTTTGGTCTGAACAGATTTCCCCCCCATGCAGATGAATGACCAATGCCACTATTTCCATGGGACTGCTCAGTGCAGTGGTTATGTGGGATTATGGACTCTGAGCAGCCCTGGCGTTTCTGCACTCAGCTCATCATCCAGTTGGTATGCAGAGTTCTGTTGTGTTCAGATGCAGCATTTACCTGCATGTGAATGGTGCAGTATATTCAGCTGTTTGAATGAGGCCTTAGGCCTCATTCACATGGGACATATCAATGTGTACCCTGTGGAGGGCTGTGTTTACCTGCATGGCTATTCAATCTAGGGCTGTAAATTATTATACAGGATTTTATTAGCGCTAACAGTTTACACTGCACTTTACATAAAAAGGGGGGCAGTACAATTATAATACAGATGGAATAGGGAGGGTGAATAAGATCCTTTTAGTACCATATTTGTTGAAAGACAAAATGTCTTTCCAACAGCATATACAGGTTGCCATTCAAAATGGTGTAAATATGGCCATATATTTTTTCCATAAGTTTTTTTAGATTTCCCAATATAGTAGGCTCCAAAGTAGCATCTTACCCCAATAATTTGACAGTTTACAAAGTGTCATGGTTTATACTGTTTCCCATTTGGTAACTTAAAGTTATCAGTACAAATACAGTATGAACAATGTACACATTTTAAAGTGCCTAGAAAGAGCCTCCCAAATGGATCTCTATTAAGAAAACGACTGGACGGTAAATATGATTGTCAATGATACTAATTGTGACTTGCCAATACATTTGGAAACTATCTGGTCATTCAACAAAAGATGCCAGTGTTTACAAGAATCCACTGTAACTGATACTTGGTTGCCGTTACCAACTTTTTTTATGATTCAGCTCGTCTTACTCTGATGCAATAGCCAAGCTCTAGGGCTACAGTATATCTTGCTGTCATGTAGACATGTTTGAATGATTTTTCTACAAGCTGCTAGTGGAGGTTTTTTTTTTTTGCTTCTTCCTCAAATTTAGTATCATTGTCAGTTTTCTTTAACTCATAAATGTTGGCCCACAGGTATGTTCTGAATTAAATGTTGGGGATGAGAGCTGATTGCATGCAGATTAGTGCTCCCTGAAGTTTTGTTTTCTATATAGCATTGTGTTAATTTTTCCATCACTGTCCTTTATTTTAAGGTCAAAGACAAGCAACTCATTAAAAGTTACTGTAAATGTCAAATTGTATCAATTTGACTTGTGCCCAACTAATCGATGTACCTGTGCCAGCTCAACACATGGCACATGTACCTTAATGCTTCCCTCGTGAATAAATATCCTGCTCCCAGCCCCCCCCTTCATGTACAGGCTTACATAAGATGGGGCACATGTAGTCCCCATTACAATGCCCTGCTCCTGGATGTAGTGGAAACCATTAAACATAAACGCATCATACACAAGGATGAAATGGAGCAACTTTAGGGTAAAGGAATTATATTCCTGACATTTGTTGCCCATCTCATCCAATAACGATTTTACCATTTCTAGGCCACGTTGGGTGTCTCAACGTTAGAGGGACATTAATGGCATCTGCAGGGGAACATACTGCATTTGATGGTAGTCAGTCTACATGTGGTCGCAAAAAAAAAAAAAAAAAAAAAAAAATTTTATATATATATATATATATATATATATATATATATATACACACACACACACACTGCTCATAAGACTCAATTCCTCAAATTATTGGTCTTCCCAAAAGGTTTTGTTCACTTTTCGATAGGGCATAAAATGGCGTAATGGACTTGTAAAAAGTAATGCGTTTTTGATGTGATCAGTGCATTTATATGTGCCAGTTCTATAATCTCAAAAAAAAAAAAAAAAAAAAAAAAAAAAGCTTTTGGATAACACCATCTCCATTGATGAGATCCTTTTATACCAGTTTTTGTTCCTTACAAAAGTCTCACATTAGTCCCACCAATATTTATTTATTTTTTTAAAGTCTGCAGCTGCTGACTTAATATGGGCATGTACCTGTCCAGGGCTCCCGAGATGTCCTCACCCGAAGCCGATCGGTCCCTCGGGTGGAGGGGCTGCCATCTTCGGTAAGGGAATCAGGAAGTGAAGCTGTGCGGCTTCACTGCCCGGTTCCCTACAGCGCATGCGCAACTCGCGCTGCACACCCTCCCTGGTCCCTGCTGTCTTCTGGGACCTGTGTGTCTCCCAGAAGACAATATTACAATATTCTCATCCTTATGAGGGTTTTAGGTCTATTTGATAAATTTGTCTCAAACTGTGTAAAAGCTTGCAATTGTATTTCATTCAGGTTTTTTTTTTATATAATACTCTAGAAAATCTTTTGACATCCCAAGATACCTCTCGTAAACAGATTTTTAAAAAAAAAAAAAAAAAAAAAAAAAAAAAAAAAAAAAAAAAAGGGAATTTATCCGATTTGTATATTGTTCAGGATTTCATCAAATGTTGCAGAGCAGCATCAGGAGGACCACTGCGCAAGTGCTGTGTATCCTGCCGACAACTCCCATTTCCAGTAGTGAAAAATAAATCCAACACACATTAAGGATATTGGTCACTTATTACACAGCCAATTAAGCCACACAATATATTGGGAGTAAAACAGGTTTTATTAAAAAAGAAATATAAAGTGCAACATTTAAAACAAGTTACATTAAAACATCAAAAATAAAACTAACAGTCCAGCTTAGATGTGAGGTCACTCAGTTAAGATATTTTATAGCTTTAGTTTAATATAAAAATCTTCATTGGCTCCTAAACTAAAGGATAGCTGGCAGCTGTAGCAATTCCACAATGATTCTTCCTGTCTTTGGCAATTTTGATGTATCCTTTGTCTCCCCACGTCTCAGCCCAGCTAGAAAACAAAAATTGTATTGCAGATGAGACTTGCACATAGTATATTTTCCTTGCAATCTTGACTTCAGGCTTGAAGTAATCTCCAACTTTGACAAGCATACCATTTAAATCTGAACTTCAGTATAAAATGGTTCTAGATTAGTGACAAGTACTGCAGCCATAAAAGTGATCTAGCACGGCACATTTTTTCTATTGTTACAGCTATAGTGACTCAAGCCAAAAGTTATATGCCGTTTATCAGTCCTCGGATGCCTGCCTGCATTTGTTTTAGCCCCTCAATATTTTCACCTGGGACCACCACATTTATTCCTCCAGTGCATTAAGGAGCCATTAAAGCCAATGCATGCTGTACAAACATGTCTACCTCACCACCATTACATGGGGGCGATTTACACAAGATACTCCAATATGGTCTGTGCAAGTCCCCTCCCATGCGCACCTGAGCATTGGGTACAAAACACTCAAAATCCCATTAGGTGGTAAGAAAAAGCCACATGAGCTTTTGAGGAAGAATTAAGCATTTTTTTGGCCCCATTAAAGCCTGTAAAACCCCATTTATAAAATGGGGTTTAGCCTGTAACTGGTCCCCTCCCCTGCCACTTTTGGTAGATGACAAATGTCTGAAGGTGGAGTACACATGCAAAAATACACATTTATGCTGCCTTGCAAAAAACTGCTTGTGTAAAGCAGGGGGGGGGGGGGGGGGAGAGCTTACAGGAGTACCAATGACACCACAACTCTGGTACCTGCCCATTTTCAATATTTTTTGAAAAATGGTTAGTTGGAAAGCCAATGCAGCCACCAAGGACTGTTAGAGAAAGTAAATCCTGATGGGTTTTACTTTTTTTTCCCCTTGCAAAGTAAAAGCATGATGGCTAGTATGCGTGGCATACTAGCCCATTCTGTTGCACAACCTTGCAAAGGAAGCCTGCAGTGTCACTGCTGTGTGGAAGCATCAATCTTCACCCCCCCCCCTCTTTCTTCTGGGGGCTGTGGACTCCAGCTCTGACTGGCCGGAGTCACATGATGTCACAAGCCCTTTAGAAACAGCCGATCATGGCCCTTCAGTGTACCAATGACATCAGCGCAAGTGTATATGGTAAATATCTCCTAAACCGTACAAGTTTAGGAGATATTCAATACCTACAGGTATGCCTTAATATAGGCTTAGCTGTAGGTAAAAGTGGTTGTAGGGTGTTTAAAGCTTCATTATAGAGTTTGAGTTATTGTTCAGTACAGTCATTTGAAATGATGCAGAGTATTTTTTGTCCAATTTGGAACCACCAAAATTTCTAGTTTTAAAGTTTTTATGCAACCCTTTTACCATCAGGCTCATTGTGCTGCCTGCACTGCCCAGGTAAGGCCTTGCCTAAATGGCTCTCATTTTATACCAAACAGGTGCTTTATTTAAAAGATAAGAGTCAGATACAGTCCGCCAGCATAAACCTCCCACCGGCATTGCACCAAGCATTTGCAAGAATTCCTACAACGGTATTCAGCTGTCAATATACCATGGGTCAGACCAGAAGTTAGCAATTCTAACCTTTCCATTGAAAATAATCCATTGGGAGAGAAAGCTTCTAGTGCCAGCTTTCACCTGAGGTCAGTGACCTAATGAGGAAAGTTTCAGCACAAATTCAGCAAAAAGCTGTGCTAGCCCTCATTTCCCCAACCTGCATTTTACAGTGTTCATTTTGAAAACATACCTGTTTTTAACAATCCAGTATTTCTTGCCATCTACATCCTCTCCTTCAAATCCATAGCCAACAACCAGAACACCATGGTCTAGGTTTTTACTGCTGCATTCAGGTTCATAGTAAATTCCTGCAAGTAGTTTTACATTAGTACACAATGTTCAGTATTAATGTTCAGTATTAAAAAGTTAGGTCAGATTTAGTAGAGCAATACATACCTTGTTGATAGAACTGGAATGATTCATGTGCAGCATCAATGGCTACAGAGACTGGACCAACTGATGCCACAGCTTTCATAAGAGCCTTCTCATTCCCAGATTCAACATCCATAAAGCCTGTATCATTGGCAGCCCTGCTGGCTGGATCGTATTTGCAGTCTTGATCCTACAAAAAAAAAAAAAAAAAAAAAATTATGTATCCCAATGTCCGACTTCAGACTACACAACAGGCCACCCAAGGAACACTTTTCCCATATGCTGTGAAAATTCCCCAGACATACATGCTTACCAGTAACAAATAGTACATTTACTGCATGAGAAAATGGGCTCTCCCCTCAGTTGACCCCAAACACTATTTAATAGGTTCAAAATAATCTTTCATGAGCCAGGAAGCTTATTGCAAGTCATTAGATACAGGTGTCACCCCCCTACTATACAAACATGGTGCCAAGAAATTCATGGTTTTACCCTATAAAAATGCACTGTGGGTGCCCTGCCAAATACAATAAAATATGGGACCGATAGTTGGCCACCCCAGAAACATAATTATGGTCACATATTCCTAGACAGCTATTGTCTATAACCCCCATTGACAATTCAGTCTACCAATCTAATGAAAATTTCATTCAGGATTTGTCCCTACTCACATAAGATGTGTGTGATTGTCAGCCATTTTCTTTTGTGGTTAATATAGTGTCTTTATGGTTGTGCTACTTTTAAACTACCAATCATGTCATATGTGGCTTCAGACTCTCTTGACACACTTTAACATTTGAAAATATAAAAAATAAAAAAGTATCCATCTTAAAATAGACACCTTACCTCGGCAACATATGGATATGAATCCTCAGAGTCTAGGCCATTATTGTCAAGAATGTATTGAAAGGCATTATCCATCAACCCTCCATTGCAACCCTGATTGCCTTCTGCTGCAGAGCAGTCCACAAGATTTTGCTCACTCAGGGACACAAGCTCCCCAGTCTTCCTGAAATGTTGACCTTCCAAAGCACCAGTTGCGCTGAAAGCCCAGCATGAACCACAATGCCCCTGAAATGAAAGGATAAGCAATTTACAGCCGTCAGCATTAGAGCCATTATGCAAAGCATATTCAAGAGCTACTGGGCATTTTATTTCAACATCTGCAAAAAGCAGAAATGTAGTTCATACCTGATCTTTTACTGGAGTTACATAGCCTTTTTCCCGCCAGTCAACTTGTTTTGGAGCCTCAAAGTTATTTGGTGGCAAGAATGTTGCTCCTCGTGGCTTGTTCTGTTTAAGTTTGTATCCGTTCATTAGCTGTTTAAACTCCTCTGTAGTCTAGAACCAAGATGGGAATATGTAATTCACACAAACCTATTAAATTCTACAGTACAGGAATCTACATTTCTAACATAACAGTGAAGTGCCCCTTTAACAGGCTCTGCAGGAACCAGACAGACAATCTAGTCAAGTAGAAGATTGCCATTTCATACTGCAAATATCCAAGCTATGTTCAGGAAAACTACTTTTCTACCTCTTCATGAGCAGCCTCCATGATGGAGGTTGACACCCATGACCAGTGTGCTCCACCATTGTTGGAGCATCATGTTATCTGTGAATGCCAGCTGATAACTACTTTTTGCATATTCTTGCGATATGGGGGTGATAGTTGTCAGTAGCCAGGTTTTATTGCCAAAGCTTAATTGAACAAGCTGAGGTTAGAAGCTTATTGGCTACCATGCACAGCTGCACCAGTTTTAGCAAATCAACCCTCATGCGTTCACATGCGCTCCTGAAGAAGGCATCTGAAGAGGGTCAAGCTTCCCATGTGGACCAGTTTTGTAAAAACAGGATTCTGCATTATAGATGTGAACTTTACCTGGGTATAAACACATAGTTACCATCATGCCTAACTTTTATATAATAAAAAAGTTATGCAATATACATCATTTGCTCACTACATGCATGAGCTTTTTCAGTTCCTTTGCTATAACACATTCTGTAACACAAGATTCTGTAACACAAGATTCTGGGTACCACCACAGGTATGCATTGTATAGCTTAATCCACACATGCAGAATCAAAATCACCCTGGCTCAGATATCAGCCCAAGAATGACGCTGTGCATACACAGCTTTGTGTACACGTGAGAAGTTTGTTTTCTTTGAGACATAGCATGTTTTTTCAGCACTAAAGAGCTGGCTGCTTGCATTTAACTGAAGGCTTTGTGCAACCATCTACCATCCATTGTTGCTCAAAGGTTCCATGTACACTTACCATGTCCCCAAAATGGTTCATTCCAAGACTGTAAGTGTGTTTTCCTGCAGCATATTGCATATTGTGTTTTGTGATTTTCCTGAAGTTATCCTCAAATACCAACCTCCTCCACACACCGTCATCCTAAGAGAAAAATAAGTTTAGCCATCACAAGCTTTTATATGGACCCAACCAGTGTTAGTGCTAGACTCAACACCATCTGATGTTTTTTTGCCATTTGTTCTCAGATTGCAGAGCTTGCATATCCCCCATCTCAACACCAGAAAGCCTACACGAGAGACAAATGCTTTACATAAGGTTTTAATAGTAGAGGGTTGATTACCGAACACCTACCAGGGGCAACCTATGTAAACAGGCCTGCCTTTGACCCACACAAATATTCACCTATACCATGTATGCTTTGCTTCTGATCACTATGCAAGATTAAAAAACGAAATACAAAAATTTTATTCACCTACACAATTACCATTTCATGAGGGCTGTGGAACAAAGCTGCATTACAGTTTAATGTTGGAAACGCCATTGGGCAAAAACTACAAGGTTTAAGGCTCAGTTCACATTCCCACAACTTGGGATTCCATGCAAGACCAAGTCGCATGACATGTGAAATACCATGCCAGTCATTGAGAGTAGGGCCAAAACTAGTAATGAAAATAGTCGTCAACTTTTTTTCATAATTGATTAAATCGGCCAGCCAATTAGTTGGCCCGCATACAGAATGCATTATTTGTTTACACATCAGGAAAAACAGTGCAGCACACATACAGCTCAGTACACATACCATACATGTCAGTAAGTGCCTGAGAACATGCGTAAGGAGCAATGCCTCATGGGACATTTAGTCCTGGGCAGCAGGTGAGTGGTTTTAAAAAAGGCATAAGTTTTTTTTTTTTTTTTAACCTTTCTATTGGGGTTCTGTACTATACTTTGCAGCTTGCTATAGGGGCATTCTGAGGGCAGGAGGAGCCAAAAGCCTCAGTGGGGGACCCCAGAAGAAGAGAATCAGAGGGCTTTAACACTGGAGCGGTGCCCTGGCAGGACGGTCAAAAAAGTCCTGCAAACCGCATCTTTGCAGTGCATACACCGCTGCTTCCCATTGAAAACAATGATGCAGCGCCACCAAAGTGCTGCTGCAGCGGCGCTATGGACCCTTTTTCAGCCACTAGCGGGGGGTCAAAACCGCCCCTCTAGCGGCCAAATAGTGCCGCTAAAAATAGTGCCGGTTTACCGCCGCCACCTGCCCCAGTGTGAAAGTAGCCTTAAAAAAAAAAAAAAATTTTTAGTTTTAACCCCATTATGATAGGCAATACAAAAAGTTGCTGCTACTAAACACCTATGCGTTGTGCTTTTTTAAGAAACGCACTACAGTTAATTTAACGTTGTTTCCTATGGTTATGCTTTTTTTTCCAGCACATGGGAAGATCTACTAAAACTGGTGCATAGTAACCAGTTTTTAACTTCAGCTTGTTCAATTAAGCCGACAAAAAACCTGGAAGCCGATTGGTTACTATGCACAGATGCATCAGTTTTAGTAAATCTCCTCCAGAATTTTAAAATCAAATAGATTTTCCTTTCTAGCAGATTGCAGTCCAGGTGTTAGGGCATCTTACAGAAATGCTTTAGACAATTACCATTATAAAAACTTCAGTTTAATGGAAGGAAGAGAAAATGGTTTATTAAACTTACCTTTTGATACTTTTTATTATAAAGAGAAGTAAACAAGTTCCAAGTTTCATCCAAAGCTGGGTCATGTACAGGAAGAGCAAATACAGATGCCAAACACAGGGAAGCAACTACAAGTAACATCATGACTTCTAACCTGCAGGTACAAAAAACAACCATTAGGCACAGGTAATATTGACTTTGCGTTGTAAACTAATAGTTCTGACAAGAAAAGAAGGCCTTAGGTGCTTGTGTGAAAGAGCAAGTAGTAAACTCACTTTTACGCAGAGGCACAAAACACCCAAGCCACCAACAACCCAAGTACTAAGTTATGCTGCATTTTTTGAATACTGTACTAGAGGGGGATCATGAAAGCAAGGCACACCACTGAGTTACAGGAGCAGAAGGTCCCAACACCCCCCCCCCCCCAAAAAAAAAAAATGTGTGCAACACCAGGACAATGAACTCCCAGGAGGCCCCTAATGAGGTTTATGAGATCAATCTTCCTCATCTAGGAAAACAAATCTGTTGTCACATGGGAGATACATCAGATAGTTTAAGGGTGGGAAAGCCTCTTAAAATGGTGGCCACACTGCAGAGCCATGTCAATCACCCACTATCGGTACTTTGGAACAACTCTGCAATAGGCACTTCCTGACATTATTATATCCTGACCATAATTGGTTTATAGGGCACCAGCAGGAATAGCCCTTACCTCCCAAGAGTGGAAAAAACAGCAGCTGGGTCAACACAACCTGTTAAAGCACCAAAGGAAGGGAATTCAATCTCATGAACCTAGTGTTAAGGTTTTACATGTATATCTAGTTAAAGAACGGACCAGGAATCTGGTCACTGCATCCTTAACCAATGAGTCATCAGCTGTATATAAACACAAGAGTTGACGGGAGGAAAAAAAAGTGTACTCTTGGACCCCCCCCAAATCCATACTGGACCCTTACCCGAGCATGCAGTCCAGGAAAGAAACAGGACAAGCGAGCACCCCCTCCAGTAACATGCCAGGCCACTTGCCCCATATTGATTGGGATAAGGGTCTCTTCCATAGAACCCTAGCTGGTGGTTGGGGGGGGATTTTGGGGTTACCCTCAAAATCCATACCAGACTCAAGGGGCCTGCCCCCCCCGCCGTTTTTTTTAGACCGGCCATTCTTGTTTCTACATTCAGCTTAATTCAACTCATTGGTTGTCAAGGACGCAGCAGCTGGTTTCCCGTCTGCTCCTCAACCACTTCAGCCCAGAAGATTTGGCTGCTCAATGACTAAGCCATTTTTTTGTGATACTGCGTTGCGTTAACTGGCAATTGCGCTGTCGTGCAACTCTGTACCCAAGCAAAATTGTGACCCCCCACAAATAGAGCTTTCTTTTGGTGGCATTTGATCACCTCTGTGGCATTTACTTTTTGGGCTATGAACAAAAATGACAATTTTGAAAAAAAAAAAATATATCTTTTACTAGAATAAATATCCCCCCCCCAAAAAAGAAAAAAAAAAAAAAAAATTGATTTTCCTCAGTTTAGGATGATATCTATTCTACATTTTTTCCCCCCCAAAAAATATTGCAAGCATATATTGATTGGCTTGCACAAAAGTTATAGCGTCTACAAAATAGGGTATAGATTTTTTTTTTTTTTTTTTTGTACTAGTAATGTCGGTGACAAATTGGACAATTGTCAGGGAAGGTGTTAACACTAGGGGGTGATCAAGGGGTTAACTGTTCCCTAGATGTGTTCTAACTGGATGGGACTGACTAGGGGGGGGGGGGGGGGGGGGGGGGGGGGGGGGGAGAACGATCAGTGTTCATACTTTGTATGAACACACCATCTGTCTCCTCTCCCCTGAGAGAACCAGGATTTGTTTACACGGAGATCCCGGTTCTTGCTCTGTCACGAGCGATCACGGGTGCCTGGCAGTCATCACGCCCACATCAGCTCCAGGCACACATTGCGGGTGTGCACCTCCTACAGCATCTTAATGGGCCAACGTACAGCTACGACAGCGCACCCAGGGGAGCCATTCTAACGCAGTATAACTGCAGCGGCTGGTCAGGAACCAGTTATGCAGTGCTATGAGGAACCCCGCCCCCCCACCACCACCACCACCTTTAGATGCAAACAAGACCCTGCATAAGATCACATTCACCTGAAAAAAAAAAAAAAAAAAAAAACTGACAGGTGGACATGACTTTTGGAAAGGGGCCTAAGATGTTTGAAGATCCCAAACTCAGAACACTAGATGAACGGTGAGGGGGGTGGTTCCACTTGATGTATATAAAGCCATGTCATCAGAGCTTTGAATAAAATAGGGTGGTTTAGACTTGACTAATGGCAAAATCCTGCAACCGGGACCTATGTTGGGTGGCTGGAAATCGCCATTCCCTAGAGATTTGAACTAGCCCACAAGAGGGCCGTGTATACTTGCATAGGGATACACCGCCTGCACACAGGCATAGATGTATACACCCCGTGTAAACGTAAGGGTTTGGTTACATCAGCTGCATGCTAGGGGGAAACACCATCACACATGACTAGGAGAGACAGAACATAATGGAATCCTTATGCAGCTGAACTAGAAGAAAACTGGAGCAGCCAATCAGCTTCCAGCTTTGTTTCTAAAGCTTCACCAAAACACCCTAAAGCTAGACACCGATTGGCTGCTAAGCACATCTGCTCCTATAGAAGTACATTTTCAGTGTGAATTCTGAAAGGGTTGTGGCCATTCCCTACTATATACAAAAGTTAAGGATTAGTCCTTTGAAAATGGGAGAAGTGCAAGATAACATAGGATTCCTACACAGTGCATGGCATTACAGAGTGGGGGAGGGAGATCAGCCATCGATAGATATACATACACAAAGGGGTAAACAAGTACACAGGACAGCTGAGTCACCAGGAGCAGGGAGGAGACAGCAACACAGCAGGATGAACACTAAGCACACAGGAATGGACACTGCACGGAATACCGCTCCCTCAACACTCATATATAACATAGGGAGGCCGCCATGGCTCCCTAACAACAAACACAGCACGTTCCATACATTCCTCAGCGCGCCTCCTTCATCCCCCCTCCCTGGCCCCCTGCTCCGCCATTTTCCCCCAACAAACCTCTCAATGGGATCACCAGCTGGAAACTGCAGACATTACCAGACGCCGGTGCGCTTATAAAGGGAACAGGCGGCCCTGCCTACATAATAAGCAGGTGCTCTTCCATTGGCCGATGCCCGGGAACGGGGCGGGTTCTACCCTGCGGCCTCATGTGACTGCCTAGCGCGTGACTCTGTGTTGTGTTGTACAACGCAGTGGGCGGAGCCGCTGGGAATAGGCGGCGATGTAGTAATAATAGGTGAGAGGGCAGCCTTGAAGACATTTTGGGGCCCCTTATAGCTTTAGGGAAAGCACCATCTATTCAGCAATGAGACAGCACCATCTATTCAGCAATGAGACAGCACCATCTATTCAGCCATGAGACAGCACCATCTATTCAGTCATGAGACAGCCCCATCTATTCTGCAATGAGACAGCCCCATCTATTCTGCAATGAGACAGCCCAATCTATTCAGCAATGAGACAGCCCCATCTATTCTGCAATAAGACAGCCCCATCTTTTCAGCAATGAGACAGACCCATCTATTCTGCAATGAGACAGCCCCATCTATTCTGCAATGAGACAGCCCAATCTATTCAGCAATAAGACAGCCCCATCTATTCAGCCATGAGACAGCCCCATCTATTCTGCAATGAGACAGCCCCATCTATTCAGCCATGAGACAGCCCCATCTATTCTGCAATGAGACAGCCCCATCTATTCAGCCATGAGACAGCCCCATCTATTCAGCCATGAGACAGCCCCATCTATTCAGCCATGAGACAGCCCCATCTATTCAGCAATGAGACAGCCCCATCTATTCTGCAATGAGACAGCCCAATCTATTCAGCCATGAGACAGCCCAATCTATTCAGCCATGAGACAGCCCCATCTATTCAGCCATGAGATAGCCCCATCTATTCAGCCATGAGACAGCCCCATCTATTCAGCAATGAGACAGCCCCATCTATTCAGCAATGAGACAGCCCCATCTATTCTGCAATGAGACAGCCCAATCTATTCAGCCATGAGACAGCCCAATCTATTCAGCCATGAGACAGCCCCATCTATTCAGCCATGAGATAGCCCCATCTATTCAGCCATGAGACAGCCCCATCTATTCAGCAATGAGACAGCCCCATCTATTCTGCAATGAGACAGCCCAATCTATTCAGCAATGAGACAGCCCCATCTATTCAGCAATGAGACAGCCCAATCTATTCAGCCATGAGACAGCCCAATCTATTCAGCCATGAGACAGCCCCATCTATTCAGCCATGAGATAGCCCCATCTATTCAGCCATGAGACAGCCCCATCTATTCAGCAATGAGACAGCCCCATCTATTCTGCAATGAGACAGCCCAATCTATTCAGCAATGAGACAGCCCCATCTATTCTGCAATAAGACAGCCCCATCTTTTCAGCAATGAGACAGACCCATCTATTCTGCAATGAGACAGCCCCATCTATTCTGCAATGAGACAGCCCAATCTATTCAGCAATAAGACAGCCCCATCTATTCAGCCATGAGACAGCCCCATCTATTCTGCAATGAGACAGCCCCATCTATTCAGCCATGAGACAGCCCCATCTATTCAGCCATGAGACAGCCCCATCTATTCAGCCATGAGACAGCCCCATCTATTCAGCCATGAGACAGCCCCATCTATTCAGCCATGAGATAGCCCCATCTATTCAGCCATGAGACAGCCCCATCTATTCAGCAATGAGACAGCCCCATCTATTCTGCAATGAGACAGCCCAATCTATTCAGCCATGAGACAGCCCCATCTATTCAGCCATGAGACAGCCCCATCTATTCAGCCATGAGATAGCCCCATCTATTCAGCCATGAGACAGCCCCATCTATTCAGCAATGAGACAGCCCCATCTATTCAGCAATGAGACAGCCCCATCTATTCAGCCATGAGACAGCCCCATCTATTCAGCCATGAGACAGCCCCATCTATTCAGCCATGAGACAGCCCCATCTATTCAGCAATGAGACAGCCCCATCTATTCAGCAATGAGACAGCCCCATCTATTCAGCCATGAGACAGCCCAATCTATTCAGCAATGAGACAGCCCTATCTATTCAGCAATGAGACAGCCCAATCTATTCAGCCATGAGACAGCCCCATCTATTCAGCAATGAGACAGCCCCATCTATTCAGCAATGAGACAGCCCAATCTATTCAGCCATGAGACAGCCCCATCTATTCAGCAATGAGACAGCCCCATCTATTCAGCAATGAGACAGCCCCATCTATTCAGCAATGAGACAGCCCCATCTATTCAGCCATGCGACAGCCCCATCTATTCAGCCATGAGACAGCCCCATCTATTCAGCCATGAGACAGCCCCATCTATTCTGCAATGAGACAGCCCCATCTATTCTGCAATGAGACAGCCCCATCTATTCTGCAATGAGACAGCCCCATCTATTCTGCAATGAGACAGCCCAATCTATTCTGCAATGAGACAGCCCCATCGAATCTGCAATGAGACAGCCCCATCGAATCTGCAATGACACAGTTATAGTGAGATGGTTTATGTGATTTTACAAAGTTTGGATAACATAGGGTTGGGGCCTCATTCACACTTGTGTGACTTGGGACTGCAAAGAAAGTAATGTCACCAGCACACAAGGATCTCCAAAACTGGGACTGCAAAGTCGCATGACACGTTGTACACCATGATTTACAATGAGTACCTTTCATATCTGTGCAACTTCAAATTGCAGAAACTTCAAAGTGGTCCCTGCACTACTTTGGATCGACTTTGCTGTGACTTGAGATCCATAGACCTCAAGATTACATAGGAATTGCTTCAAGTGACATGACTTTCAAGTCACATAAGTGTGAATGGGGCCTAAATGGAATGGTTAGAAATTAAAGAGGAGCTCCAGTCATGTTTGTGTTTATTACCAGTCAGCAAGTACACTTTTTGTAGCTTGTGACATTTGATAAACACACACTCACCCGTCCCATGATCCAGTGATGTGCTCAGCCGAACCCATACCTCCCAACCGTCCCAGGTTCTGCGGGTCCGTCCCACAATTTCAAGTAAGTCCCAGGGTCCCATGGATCTGGGATGGAGTCCCGGAGCCCAGTGCCGGTGTTCTATCACCAAGTGTCCGGCTGTCACTAGGTGTCCGAAGTGTACTGCGCATGCGCAGCGCATGCGCAGTACGGAGCATGAAGATGTTCGGAAATTGTCGGAAGATGAACGGCGCCTGCGCCGTGAGTCAAGGAGAAGCCCCCACCATCAAAGCGGACATAGGGTTAGTCAAACTTAGAGGGCCCCTCGCGGGCTCGCTTCGCTCGCCATGCTTCGGGCACGGCCTCGCTGCGCTCGGCTCTTTTATATTCTAGCTCTATGTCCACTTGGATGGGGGGCTTGAAAGTGGACTCACGGTGCAGGCGCCGTTCATCCTCGGCAATTTTCGGAATCAGGGTGTCCTGTGTACTGCGCATGAGCAGTACACCTTGGACACTTTGTGATGGGGGACTGGTAATGATACAACACCGGGACAAGTTCCAGCACTGGGCTCCACGTGGTATCCCCAATGTGTGCTTTCACACACAGCACCAAGTGAGGATTCCTGACAGAAGATCTGGCCAGCAATCTCTGCCCCCCCCCCCCCCAATGCAGTCAACGGTTGTTAGGACCGCCGGCGTCCTAGCAATTGATGACATAATTTGCAGGCCAGCTCCACCCCTGCCTTCGGCTCCTGATTCCTGCCTCTCAGCAGCTCTCAAATGCAGCCCTTTTGACACCTTGTCACACAGAAGCACTCCACCAGCTTCTGTGTGTTAGTACCAAGCACCCAGGGGGGACATGCCCCATATTTTCTGGTGGGTGCCCAGGGTCTCTGCACCACAGCCGCCCGCATTGTTTTTTTTTTTTTTTATTGGGGATTTCCAAGCTGGCTTCTTTCCCCGCCTGTCAGGGCTGTAGCATGGAGCTGAGTGAATTGCTGTGAAAGCTGGGGGGGGGGGGGAGCTAGTAAGAAAGGAGGCATTAGTAAGAGAGGAGGAGGGGCATTGGTGAGAGAGCTGTGGGGGGGCAGTGGTGAGAGAGCTGGGGGGGGGCATTAGTAAGAGAGAAGGGGCATAAGTAAGAGAGGATGGGGGGCATTGGTGAGAGCGCTAGGGGGGCATTAGTAAGTGAGGAGGGGGGAATCACTAAGAGAGCTGGGAGGCATTAGTAAGAGAGGAGGGGGTGGCATTGGGGAGAGAGCTATGGGGCATTAGTAAGAGAGGGGTGGCATTGGGGAGAGAGCTGGGGGGGCATTGCTGAGAAAGCTGGGGGGGAATTAGTGAGAGCTGGGGGGGAATTAGTGAGAGCTGGGGGGCATTGGAGATAGAGCTGGGGGTGGCACTGGTAATAGGGAGTTGGCAGGGGGGGCATTGGTCAGAGAGCTGGGTTTGTTCAATCACGCCCCTTAAGCTCCTCCAATCATTAGGAATTTGGCCACACCTACATTTCACTGCAGCTCACTTACTCCCTCTATTGTCCCCCTCATTCTGAAGTTCAAAAGTTGGGAGGTATGCGAACCGTCATTTCTCTCCCTCTCCTCTCCCCGGACCCGGCATTTCAACTGTGAGCGGGTGAAGCTCGCAGCTTCGCAGCTGGATGTGCACTGCACATGCGCGAGTCATGCTGCGCCTCTGGAATGGTCTGGCAGTCTTCTGGGACATGTCCCAGAAGACTGCAGGGAGGGAGGGGGCGAGGAGAACTGTCAAAACTAGGTACCCCCCCTCCAAAAAAATAAATAAAATGACATACCAAATGTGGCAGAGGAGAGGGGGAGAAGTGCTTATAGCGAAGCTTTAAGACCACATTATCTGGACATACAAATAGTGATTGGTGGTGCTTCTACAATGATGTGTGCCAACCATGGGGGTACTGCAGACTTAGCAGGTCGAACCCCTCACCCCCACATTGACATGCCTGCTCTTTTGACCCTGCTTGCCAGTGTCACATGTGCTGCAAACAAATCCGTCCTCTGTCCTGACGTGTAAGGCTTCCAGCTAATCTCCAGAAACTTTCCTCAGACGCAGCTCAGCCCACCTCCCTCTCTGCACGCCCCCACGGTGCTCCAGCTCTGGCTTCTCTAAGCAGGGCACTGGCCATCGGGGGTGGCTGGAAGTGGGGAGGATCGGAGTGCAGGAGATTGCTATGGAAAGGATGTTCAGATCTTCTACATACACTGAGCAAAATTATAAACGCTTGTGTTTGCCCCTATTCATCATGAGCTGAACTCAAAGATCTACGACTTTTTCTATGTACACATAAGGCCTATTTCTCTCAAATACCTTGCGCTCATTCATTTGGTACCCTATTGTTGTTCGCTTTGCACAAGATAGTTAGAAGAGCTGCAGTGGTGGTTTTATTATAGATTTACAGGTTAATAGATGAATCTGTGGCGCAGTATTTTTGAACTTATTTAAAATAGTAAATTAAACAATAGAATAGAGTAAAATAAAAATAAACACGAATTTCAAATAGAATAAGTTTGAATAGAATAGAAAGAATATAACTACCTTTCAAGATTCAAATTAGAAATCATTCAAATAGAATATAACCATCTTCCAAAATTCGAATTTTCAATAGAATAGATTAGAATTCGAATTGGAAAAAAAATTATAAATAAATAAAAAATAAATAAAAAAAAAACTGTAGAATAAATAGAAAAAAAACCCAAAAAACTATAGAATAAAATGGAAAGAACATAACAGTTTTCCGAAATTCACATTTTAAACAAAATAAATTTGAATACCGGATTTGAAAATGAACAAACCAAACGAATTCCAAAAACAAATTAAAGGAATTAACTAAACAAAATTATTTAAATAACAAAACTAAACAAATGTTTTCGTTCTGCACATGTCTAAAACTGAGCCTAGTGAACAGTGAGTATTTGGGATATGTTATTGCTACTTTTAACTATCAGGGATCAAGAAAGGTGGGGTGTCCTGTCCTATGCAAACACTGAGAAATGTGATATTTGCATATCAGGCTCAGACAGCCATGTCAACAGTATTCATAAGACGAAAGGAAGATCTGATCAGTATGATGCATACTGCGTGACAATTACCACATAAACAGTGCGCTGACTTCCCGTTCTGCATCATCAGCTGTTCAGAATGTACGTATCCTCTCCTTAAAATGTGCACACTAAGCGCTGCTGTTACCAATATGCAGATTTTAAGTTTTTATCAAAAGTCAGCACCTGAGCTCCCATCTCCTCCCCTACTGCTCCCCCTGGTTGCTGACAGTTGTAAGTTTATCAGTATTTTAAGCTGAAGTTCGGTCAAAATAAAATGTGGGTGCGCCCTATCATATACTGTATGCAATATATATTGCTTGTTTGATCTGGGGGACTATAATAGAAAAGATTACTTAGCACCTGGCCTAGGCTAAGAACGCCTAAAGGTACAACTCATAAAAATGTTTCACATTTTTGTAAGAGGGAGGAGAAAGAAAAACAATGCTGCTATAAGGAGATAAGTTCTGCTTTAAGATCAGGAAGATCTCTAGGGAGAAATTTTAGGAAACTGGGACTGTCCTGAAATTTATGACACAATGTTGAAGTGATTGTAAAGGTAAATAAATAAAAAAAACAATAACAAACATGTCTATACTTAGCGTGGCTGCAAACCTCCTGTTATGGGGTCCCCCCATCGGCGATCCTGGCCCCTCCCCTCTGTCCAGTGCCCCCCATGGGAATCCGTCAACCATGGGGGCACTCATGAATGCTCACACCTAAGCCCCACTGCTGCGCCTATTGACAGAGCCCCGCTTCCTGCCCCCTCGTCACTAACTTTGATTGACAGCACTGGGAGCCAAAGGCTCAGAAATTCAATTCAAAAAGTGAAACTCATTTTATATAGATGCGTTACACAGAGTTATATATTTCAAGCATTTCTTTCTTTTAATTTTAATGATTGTGACTTACTAGTGAAAACCAGAATTCAGTATCTCAGAAAATTTTAATATTACATAAAAGAATAAAAAGAACAGAAATGTTGGCTTACTGAAAAGTATGTCCATGTACAGCAGGGGTGTCCAACCCGTGGCCCGCGGCGCCATCCGAGGTGGCCCGCCACGTCTTGCCCTGAGATGGCGGGTCGGGAAGCCCTGATCGCGGGTACCCGACCCGCCATCTCCGAGCATCAGCTAGAACGGAGCCGCCTCTAAAGGAAGCAGAGCCGATGCTTCCTGTATAGCGCCGGCTCCTTCACAGGCGGAGTGATATCAAATGTACTCCGCCTGTGACAGGAATGTGTACTGCAGCTGCATGCTTCCTGAGATCTCACAGCAGCCAGCAGTGCCAGAGACAGCAGTGCCAGTACCAGTACCCATCAGCAGTACCAGCCAGAAGTACCAGTACCCACTACCAGTACCAGCCAGCAGTATCAGTACCCACCAGCAGTACCAGTCACCAGTACCCACCAGCAGTACCAGCCAGAAGTACCAGTACCCACCAGCAGTACCAGTACCAGCCAGCAGTACCCGCCAGCAGTACCAGTACCCGCCAGCAGTACTAGCCACCAGTACCAGTCACCAGTACCAGTACCCACCAGCAGTACCAGTCACCAGTACCCACCAGCAGTGCCCACCACCAGTACCAGCCAGCAGTACCAGTACCCGCCAGCAGTACCAGCCAGCAGTACCGGTACCCACCAGCAGTACTAGCCACCAGTACCAGTCACCAGTACCAGTCACCAGTACCCACCAGCAGTACCAGCCAGAAGTACCTGCCAGCAGTACCAGTACCCGCCAGCAGTACCAGTACCCACCACCAGTACCAGCCAGCAGTACCAGTGCCCACCACAAGTACTAGCCACCAGTACCCGCCAGCAGTACCAGTACCCGCCAGCAGTATCAGTACCAGCCAGCAGTACCAGTCACCAGTACCCGCCAGCAGTACCAGTACCAGCCAGCAGTACCAGTCACCAGTACCCGCCAGCAGTATCAGTACCCGCCACCAGTACCAGTACCCATCAGCAGTACTAGCCACCAGTACCAGTCACCAGTATCAGTACCCGCCAGCAGTACCAGTACCCACCAGCAGTACCAGTACCCGCCAGCAGTATCAGTACCAGCCACCAGTACCAGTCACCAGTACCCCGCCAGCAGTACCAGTACCCGCCAGCAGTACCAGTCACCAGTACCCGCCAGCAGTATCAGTACCCGCCACCAGTATCAGTACCCACCAGCAGTACCAGTACCCACCAGCAGTACCCGCCACCAGTACCAGCCACCAGTACTAGCCACCAGTACCAGTACCCACCAGCAGTACCAGCCAGCAGTACCCACCAGCAATACCAGTACCAGCCAGCAGTATCAGTACAAGTACCAGCCAGCAGTACCAGTAGCCACCAGTTCCAGCCACCAGTACCAGTACCCACCAGCAGCACCAACCACCAGTTCCAGTCACCAGTACCAGCCAGCAGTACCAGTACCCGCCAGCAGTACCCACCAGCAGCACCAGTACCCACCAGCAGTACAAGTAGCAGCAAGCAGTTTCATCCAGCAGTACCAGTACCAGCCAGCAGTACCAGTACCCACGAGCAGTACCAACCACCAGTTCCAGTCACCAGTACCAGTCAGCAGTACCAGTACTAGTCAGCAATACCAGTCAGCAGTACCAGTACCAGTCAGCAGTATCAGTACCAGTCAGCAGTATCAGTACCAGTCAGCAGTACCAGTACCAGTCAGCAGTACCAGTACCCACCAGCAGCACCAGTACCCACCAGCAGCACCAGTACCCACCAGCACCCGCCAGCAGTACCAGTAGCTGCAAGCAGTTTCAGCCACCAGTACCCGCCAGCAGTACCAGTCAGCAGTACCAGTCAGCAGTACCAGTCAGCAGTACCAGCAGGCAGTACCAGCAGGCAGTACCAGCAGGCAGTACCCAACAGCAGTACCAGCCCTGAAGGACAGCCAGCAGCAGCCACCAGTTATAACCACCTGGGGAACAGCAGCAACCAGCTGCAGGAATCCTGAGGAAGAAGTGAAGATTGAGGTCAGTTGAGGAGCAGGTAAACCGCTGTGCATCAGTGTGAAAGCAGCCTTAGTCCCCTTTCACACGATCGGTCCGATTGGGTCCGCCTGAAAAACAGACAGGCAGAACCGATCAGACCCTCCATTCACCTCTATAGAGCGGCAGATGTAAACAGACGCCTATCTGCAATCCGATTTGCTTAAAAAACAGAAGGGGATCTGTCCCCTTCTGTCTGGGCAGATCGGAGGGCCCTTAGGGTAGAGCGGGCTGCATCTGTGTCTGCTCTACATATGCAGAATGGACACAGACCTGCCATCCGCCCGCTACGCTCATTGTGGCCCGCGACCGGTTACCAAGTCGCTAAAGGTTGGGCACCCCTGATGTACAGTATAGTATGCATACAATACTTGGTCAGGGCTTCTTTTACATGAATTACTGTATCAATGCAGCATAGAACAGTCAATCAGCCTGTGACTCTGCAGTGTTATGGAAGCCCAGGTTTCTTTGATAGTGGCCTTCGGCTCGTCTGCATTGTTGGGGCTGATCACCACCATGCTACACTGCATTGATGCAGTAATTCATGCAAAAGGAGCCCTGACCAAGTATTGAGTGCATACTATACTGTACATGGACATCATTTTTAGTAAGCCAACATTTCTATATTAAAAATCTTTTTTTTTTTTTTTTTTTTTTTATTGGTCTTATGCAACTTTCAAATTTTCTGAGATACTGGAACTTGGGTTTGCTAGCTTGTAAGCATAATCAAAGAAATGCTTGGAATACATCACTGTGTGTAACACATCTATATAAACAATGCGTTTTACTTATTGAATTACTGAAATAAATTAACTTTGATATTCTAATTTTATGAGATGCACCTGTTTTTACCGGCCACCTTAGGTACTCCTTCCTTACTAATACCAGGTTCTTCATGGCAGATTCAACAATGTGTTGAAAACATTCCTCAGAGATTTTGGTCCATATTGGTATGATAGCAGCCGGCAGTTGCAGCAGATTTGTCAGCTACACATCCATGATGCGGATCACCTGTTCCACCACATCTCAAAGGTGCTCTGTTGGATTGAGATCTGGTGAATGTGGAGACCATTGTTAGATAAAAGGAGATGATTTGAGCTTTGTGACATGGTGCATTATCCCGCTTGAAGTATCCATCAGAAGGTGGGTATACTATATAGTCATAAAGGGATGGACATGGTCAGCAACAATACTCAGGTAGGCAGTGGCATTTAAACTATGCACAAATGGTACTAACGGGTCCAAATCGTGCCAAGCAAAAATCCCTCCCACCATCACCCTGAACCGTTGATACAAGGCAGGATGGATCCATGTTTTCAATGTTTACACCAAATTCTGATCCTACTGTCTGAACGTTGCATTGCCCAATTTTGGTGAGCCTGTGCAAATTGTAGCCTCAGTTTCCTGTTCTTAGCGGACAGGAGTGGCCTTCTGCAGCCCATTTGCTTAAAGTGATTTTTATTTTAAAACAAGGTTTACCAACATGTCATACTTACCTCGACTGTGCAGCTTGTTTTGCACAAAGTGGCCCTGATCCACCTCCGCCGAGAGAAATATACAGGGCTCAGGTAAGTAATACAGGGAGCCGGTGACTGCCAGTTTTGTAAACCCTTGTATTTTTTTCACCTTAATGTCTCGTATGCATTAAGGCAGTGGTTCTTAACCTCAGTCCTCAGTACCCCCCACCAGGCCATGTTTGCAGGCTTTCCTTTTATCTTGCACAGGTGCTTTAAATCTAAGTCAATGGCTTGGTATTTTGGACAGCTATTTTATCTAAGGGAAATTCCCAAAACATGGCCTGGTGGGGTATAATGAGGACTGAGGTTAAGAACCACTGCATTAAGGTGAAAAAGAAACACAAGGGTTTACAACCCCTTTAATGGTTTGATGCGTTGTGCATTCAGAGATCGTATACCTTGGTTCCGAGTGGTTGAGTTACTGTTGCCCATTCTCCTCCGACAAGCATTTGCATCTACACAACCGCCACTCACTGGATATTTTCTCGTTTCCAGACCATTCTCTAGAGATGGTTGTGTGTTAACACCCCAGTAGATCAGCAGTTTAAATGCATTGAGTTGGTGTCATGCAATTGGCTGATTAAAGAGACTTACCTAATAAAGTGGCTGATGAAATATATATTTTTTTGATTTTACATGAGTATAAGCCATGTACACATTACAGGCACAGTATATAGCGATTACCTGAAGTTGTCACTCACTGACTTGCTGGAAAATAACCATTTACAGTTTCTTTCCCAGTTGAAGGTTGAATTTTGATCAGGCGTGTTGGGCCTATGGCTGGGTAAGCTGGAAGAGCGACTGTCCCTGTATGCAGACCATGCATTACTGTACCTTAATGACGCTGGCCCCTCACTCATAGCTGCTCTGCGTATTTGATACTTGGAGGATACTCTGGTATTAGGATTAACTGGGCCAAGTCGATACTTTTCCCCTTAAATGAAGGAGCCCTCTGTGGAGCGGCCTCCACCCCCTTGCATTGGAGGAGTTCCGTTACCTTGGGGTCCTGGTAACAAAAAGCCATTCTGACTATATTGGGAAATATCTGATGCCAGTCCTCTCAACTCTTAGATCCAAATGCTTGGCATGGGTGAATCTACCTCTCAATTTACTAGGCCACATCAATTTGCTCAAAATATTACCCAAATGTAATAACCTGTTCAGGAACTGTCCAGTATAAATCCCTGTTTCCTTCTTCAAAGTAGACAGGATCCTTTATTATGAGTGGAGAGATCAAGACTGGCCAGCTCCATGTTGTGGCTGCCTGCCCACCTAGGTGGACTAGCCCTCCCCCAACTTTCAAGCCTACTACTGGGCGGCAGTTTGGTGACAGTCCAGTGGTGGTATCAGGGATACAGGTTTAATGTGGCGGACTGCCTGGGCTCTGCAGTTTTGCCTACAGGGGACCAGGGGAATATGAGACGACACCGGTGCCAACTAAAGCGGCATGGCGAGTGTTGGCTACTGCCCGGCAGCGATTTCAGCATCCGGATCAGTGGACTCTGGCACAACCCTTATGGTGCAATCCTGCCTATCACACTCTCATTCCATACCAGATCCCCAGTTGTGGGCCAGACATGGCATCACAACACTGGATCATATCATGCCCCAAAGCACCCTACTACAGTTTACAGACCTAAAGGCCAAATCCTCCTTACCTAGCTGGAAGGTCTCAATTTCCTCGACCACCCACAATCAAGGCTGACCCTGTTGAGGAACTTCTGTCTGGGGGGGGGTGTATGAATCTGACCAAACCCCCATCCACTCTATATGGTGCACTCCTGGGTACTGACTCCCAAACTAGAGAAACGTGGCACAGTGCCATACCCTCACTAGACAGGGAGGATTGTTTGGAATATGGCCCCCAAATTAGTCATCTCCTCAGACACACGCTCATACAGGTAAAATTCTTGCACAGAGAGGGGCGTGGCTTAGCGATGGCCGAGTGAGGAAGGTTTCTTTGAGAGCTCCTGATCTCCCCGGCCCATCCAGCATTATAGACGACTTCCTACACAGCAAATCAAGGCATGATATCTTCTAAAAGATACAAGACCAGATCGTCGACAAGCGGAACCCCCTCACAGACTCAGCAGGGGAACATTCAGCGGTATTTCATTGATTCCCCCAGACCCGCTCCGGGCGCCATTTCCACAGCACCACGTGTGAACATCGAAGGAGAAATCACCAAGGACGAACGGACAACCACCTCACCACTCACAGACCCTGAACCTCAGCGAGAAACTCCAGACCTGGCCCGCACAGACATGGCCAACAGGTCACAACAGAACAGCATGTTACCGGAGGACCTAAGGACACTCCTGCAGGCCTTGCCCACGAAGGCAGATTTTGAAGCACTGCCGTCTAAAACGGACATAGAGGCCCTCATCCTCCGGGTAGAGGAGGCACACATCCGTGACATGCAGGAAGTTAGAGAGGAACTGCAGGGGATCTCGGACAGGGTAGAAACAGGAGAGGTGGCACTCCAAGCCCTAACACAGCGGGTCACAGATTTGGAACAGGTCCGTATAACTCAGGAACAAACAACGGTGGAATTACAGCTTCATATGGAGGATTTGGAGGACCGCAGCCGCAGGAACAACCTGCGGCTGAGAGGCCTGCCTGAGGCCACAGGTGCAGAGGATCTAGCTGCGACAGTTATCGCTATTTTCCAAAAAATCTTGGGGGAGTCTCCGGCACCAACAGTGGAGCTAGCCCGGGTACACAGGACGCTAGGCCCGAAATCTACGGATCCAGAGAGACCCCGCGACGTGCTCTGCAGAGTTCACAGATACACACAAAAGGAACTCATCCTGAGGAAAGCATGGGATCTCGGAGAGGTGAGCTTTGATGGGGCAATAGTGAAGGTCCTACCAGATCTTTCCAGAGCAACGCTACAGAGAAGAGCCCTGTTGAAACCGGCGCTAGACCTGGCCAGAAGACGTAACTGCACCTACCGATGGGGTTATCCGATGGCAGTCACCTTCCGCAAGGGAACCTCAGCGTACACCCTCCGCTCACAGGCAGATCTACCCGCCTTCTTCACCTTCCTGGAAGTGGATCCGATGCCGATCCCCGACTGGCTGGCTCTACTGCCACGAAACACGGGCCGCCCTGGCCCCCCAGGACTCCGGAACCGTTTACCGCAGAGGCAACAACACTTCCGAAGAAGACCCCGGACTCCGTCCAGGGAAGGGTCACGTGAGTCTTGAATTCTTCTCCTAGCCAACTCCCGATAACCCCTACATGACTGACTTGCCTTTGGTTCCTGGTCCCGTCCCCCGTCTGTCCCCCATGGCCCTAATGCGTGGTAGGATACTGAGGCTAATATACCACAGTTACACAGACATCAGACGGCATCGAACACTGCCCCCCTGCCTTGCCCTAGGTATGCCACGTCTGTCCAGCTACCCCTGCTTCGCTTGGCGATGCGCGCCCATTCTCCCCCCCTCCCTCGGGCAGATCTGACAGGCAGAGACACCACGGATGGCTACCCCTGTGATCCGAGATATCAGCACAGTGCCCCTCATCTCATACCATACAAGGCTAGAACCACTGACATGACAGGAAGGACCTGAAGCAAGCCAGGGGTTATGGAACTTGGACACTAGATGCATGATCCAGGATGAGAGCACTGAACTTTTTAGCTCACATCACAAACAATACAGGAGACAGCCCTTGAAGTGCTTTGCAACCTCACACAAAGTGAGTTACTCATTTTCTCCACCCACTGCTGTTCTTGGAGGAGCAGGACTGGGGGGGTGGAGCTAATGCTATACCACATACCTTCTGGAGGGAGGACCGCACGAGGGAGGTTAGGGAATGAGGGGGAACAACATAAGATGGGGGGTCCTTTTGGGGGGGGGGGGGGGGGGACACGGGGCTGAAGTAACGGTCAAGGGACGTTGAATGCGGGTAAACTAGGAGGTAAGAATGGTTGAATTGCTTGTTTAACTGAACATGTTAAGTATGTATAATGGTTTAATACATATTATCTATTTGCATAAATATCTGTTTTAAAGTCTTGATAGAACAAACATTTTAGGAAGTTGTCGCTCATCTATCTTACAGAAATCAATATCATAAGCTGATGGAGGGGAGGGAGGGTAGCCCCCCACTGGTTGTAGCTTCCCATTACCCCACTTAGGACTGCGCTCGATTACCGGTCATCTACTGGTGAGCGTCCCAGCACTACTGTGCTGAAATATAATAAAAAGAAGCCAGGTTGGTTTCTAAATATCCTCTTTTCTTCTGTGCTTTCTTAATCACACTCTCTTTCTAACCCCCTTCTCATCTAACCTCTCCCCTCCCCACCCACTACACATCTCCCCTCAACCCCCTACCTCTGACCACCCGGGAGCCATGGAGGTGGTCAACCTATTCTCACTCAATACAAAGGGCCTCAATGTGCCCGAGAAACGGCGGATGCTGATGCAGGATCTGCGCCGGCTTAAGATTGACTTGGCAATGGTCCAAGAAACTCACTTTAAAGGAGGCAATCTGCCTATACTGAAAAACAAACTATACCCAATGGTCTATCACGCCACAAACGAGGCGGCTAAGTCCAAAGGAGTAACGATACTCATATCCCACAACGTCCCGTGGTGCTGTGCAGATGTGAAGGCTGACCCAGGGGGTAGATTCTTGTTCCTCAGAGGAACGATAGGAGGAACAGAGATAACCATAGCAAACATATATGCCCCTAACTGCCAGCAGGATCAATTCATAGCTAAGACACTAGATCTCCTGCAAGAATTCACAAGAGGACAACTGATTATAGGAGGTGACTTTAATACCCCACTCATACCAACAGAGGATACCTCCTCTGGACACTCATCACTTACCCCTACGGTCAGGAAACGTATTGCCCGTTCCATACACAAAACACAACTGATAGACGCATGGAGACTACTACACCCGACTGAAAAGGACTATACATTTTACTCAAGACCCCATAAGCAATATTCAAGGATTGACTATTTTTTAATACTCCACGCTCATTTACATGCCATAAGAGACGCTTCCATAGGATCCATAACGTGGTCTGACCACGCTCCAATTCTCCTAAAATATTCGCTGACTGATAACCTCACGACCAAGAGTAGGACATGGAGACTTAATGAGAGCCTACTACAGGACGAGACGGTACTCAAAGACATGACAAAGGAATTAGAGTTCTACTTCAGCAACAATAACACCCCTGACAGCAATCCAGGCATCGTATGGGAGGCCCACAAAGCGGTCATACGAGGGGTACTCATTAGACACGGGGCTCGAATTAAAAGGCAACGCACCACTCTACTAAACGCACTACTCAATGACTTATATATAGCTGAAGCCAGGCACAAACACTCCCAAACCCCCGCGGGAGAAGCGGAGATCCTGCTCTTACGCACTAAGATCACTGACCTCATGCAATTCAGAGCAAAGGCTGCCATACAGTCATGCCGTAGGCTATCTTACGAGTCGGGAGACAAGTGTGGTAAGCTACTGGCCAAATCGCTAAAGGAACAAACCTTTGCGAACTATGTCCCGCAAATCTCCTCACAAAACAACCGGAAGGTTACATTACCACGGGAAATAGCAGGGGAATTTAAAGAATTTTATGCAGGTCTCTACAATTTACAAACACAGGCCCCGACGCCCCCCCCCCCCCCCCCATATTGAAAATTATTTAAACGCTTCAAATATGCCTAAAATGCCGCCTGACCTAAGTAAAATCATGGAGGAACCTTTCACCATGGAGGAACTTGGAACGGCGATAAGACAGGCAAAGTTAAGGAAAGCCCCGGGCCCAGACGGGTACACGGCCCAATATTACAAGCTACTACTACCAACATTGGGGGAATTCATGCTAAAATTCTTCAACTCACTAGGCACTAACACGCTCTTTCCGAGGGATGCTCTCACAGCACACATTTCGGTAATCCACAAGGAGGGGAAAGATCCCTCTCAGTGTGGAGGCTATCGACCAATTTCGTTACTCAATACGGACCTCAAAATCTTTACAAAATTACTGGCATCTAGGTTACAGGACATACTCCCCTCCTTGATCCACTTGGATCAAGTGGGATTTGTAAAAAACAGGGAAGCTAGGGACAACACAATAAAGGTACTTAACCTCCTTCACACAGTCAACAAGAAAAAGACCCCCTGCGTATTTTTAAGCACGGATGCGGAGAAGGCCTTTGACAGGGTGAATTGGAAGTTTATGACCTCAGTCTTGAGACCCATAGGTCTTGGAGAAAAAAAATGATGAACTGGATTAACTCCTTATACACCAACCCTACAGCACGGGTCAAAGTAAATGGGGTCCTTTCGGAGCCATTTACAATCCAAAATGGCACTCGACAGGGATGCCCATTATCTCCACTCCTCTTCACCCTGTCACTGGAACCCTTCCTACGCACTATACGGTCCAACCCAAATATCACAGGGATAGCCCTTGGGGATACCTATCAGAAGATCGCCGCATACGCGGATGACATGTTATTTACTCTCACCAATCCTGAGGTCTCCCTCCCAAATCTACTACAAGAACTCAGATCCTATGGAGACGTTTCGAATATGAAAATAAACTTAACCAAATCCGAAGCAATGAGCGTGGGAATCCCCTCAAGTCCCCTCACGATCCTACAAAACAACTTTAAACTTAAATGGACAACCACAGCCCTGAAGTACTTGGGCACATATATCCCCCCCAAGATATCCCAAGTATTTGCCTTGAATTTCCCCCCAGCTGCTAGTTTCAGTTAGGTCCCTCCTTAACAAATGGCACTCAGAACTGCACTCGTGGTTCGGGAGATGCAACATAATTAAGATGTGCATTCTTCCCAAATTCCTATACCTCATACAAGCCCTCCCGATCCAAATCCCCTCCCATTACTTCGAACAAGCCAGAGCCTCATTATACAACTTTATCTGGGCACATAAAAGACCTAGACTGGATAAGCGCCAGCTGACATGGCCAAAACAATACGGAGGTCTAGCAGTTCCGGATCTCCGGAAATACTATCATGCCACACATCTGACCAGACTAATTGACTGGAACCGCCACCAGACCACGAAACAATGGACAAGACTGGAACAGGCCCAATGTGACATACCCCTGGACAGAGCACCATGGTGTCATAACTTGCTTACGAGGGAAGTGAAAAGCCATCCCCTAATAGGTACAACTACACGTATTTGTGCCACCCTCTTTACTAACCTCCGCCTGACATCCTTGGACTCTCCTATACGTCCCATCCTAGGTACCCCAGAGTTCTCCCCCGGACTTACAGACCCCGCCTTTGAATCCCTTAAATTAGCCGGTTATACACAAGCCCACCACTTTCTCAAAGGGAACAGGTGGCCCACCCCCGCTGAACTCATGTACCCAAATGGCCAGTTTCGGCTTAATTTCTTAAGAGCCTCCCAGCTCATCCACTTCCTAAAATCCCTGCCTCCTTCAGGAAACTTTAACCAAACCCTGACCACATATGAAGCACTTTGCTCAGAGGAGGGAGTCCTGCCACATGCCCTCTCCATGACATACCAACTCCTGGTCACTCCACCAGAAGGACATCAACTAAGATGTCTGGAGGCATGGGAAAAAGACATACAACACAATTTCACATCACGCCAAAAAGAGAACATACTCCATTTTACATACAAATCTTCTATATGCACGAGGATACAAGAGACAAATTATAAATTATTGAAAAGATGGTACAATACCCCTGCGAAATTGGGGAAGATTTTCCCTACCACCTCAGATCGCTGCTGGAGATGCCAAAGAGAAAAGGGAACGATACTCCACATCTTCTGGTCCTGCCCCCTTTTGGAGCAGTACTGGAAGACAGTGCAGGACATAATACAGAAATTCACAGAACACCCTATCGAGCCTGACCCGGCATTCTTCCTGCTCCATGCCTCTGAATTCTCACAAAAAAAGTACAAAAAGTCCCTGACACGCCACCTCCTCGATGCGGCCAAGGCATGCATCCCATTGAGATGGAAGTCCACACAACCCCCGACAATTAGTATGTGGCTTAAAAAAGTGGAAGACATTAAAAAAATGGAAGACCTTATTCTCACAGCTAGAAATCAAAATGAACAATTTTCCAAGGCCTGGATGGGATGGAATATATTCATATTCTCAGACGAGGGACGATCCCTCATGGGGAACGGTACCCTGAATTAACAGTACCACAACTCTCTTGGTAGAAAACCAGTTGAACGAGTAATGAGAGACCTGGACCCACCTGGGAACGGGCCTAGATGGGAGTAGAGTACTGCCTCCTGGCTCCCCCCCCCTGCGCTATAGACGCTTCTACCTCTGTCTCTTCCTGCTTACACTATTCACCCCCCTTTACTAATGACTATCTCCTTTCTCAGGAGTTCCCTTTCATACCTCTTTCATAGCTCTTTCCGAAAACTGGGACGAGACTCATGGAAGCATCCAATGATAAAGCTGAATCCAAATAACTGTAGCAAGGTTCACTAAAAACACAAGAAGAGTTTGACCAGAAACAAGGCCCGGCAGAATGACACAATTAAAGATACTTAGGGAGTTCCCCAGAGATAGCAGAGAACTACCCCTCTCTGGAACATGTACATAAACCACTACAGCATGGGAACCTCTATCAGACATAAAGTTTCCGACAAGATTGCTGTTCTTTTACGTTATGTTGAAACAATTGGAAGATGCATCATGTATTTCATGTTTCTGTATCCCTTTTCATAAATAAAAAGATTTGAAAAAAAAATTCTTGCACAGAATATAATACACGCCCCAAAGACTTTACAGATAGGGACCCTGGGTGTCCCAGCTGTAAAGCACACATAGGGAAAAAAAAAAAATGTCATGTTCTGGGACTGTCCTATTATCGCGGAGTACTGGATGAAGTTATTTGGGGGGGGGGGGGGGGGGAATTAAGACTGCAACTGTCGCTTCCAATGAGGGGGGGGGGGGGGTTATGATGATGAACGTTCTCACCACTCCAAACTTTTTTTGTAGCATAAAACTTTTTAAAGCGGAGCTCCACCCTAAACTGGAACTTCCGCTCATTGGATTCCTCCCCCTTCCGGTGTCACAATTGGCACCTTTCGGGGGGGAGAGACAGGATACCTTTGACAGGTATTCTTCCCCACTTCCGGAAGTACGCCGTGATGCGGCCGTGATGTCACCACAGGGCTTCCTCGGCCACTGGGCTAATAGGAGAGGAGCGGGGCCTCGCGCAGTAGCTTTCCCGGCATGACGTGAAAAGGCTACACTGCCGGGTTACCTTACCCACAATGGTGGCGGCAGCACCCGACAGCTGATGGAGACATCAGCTGCGGTGCCGACATTGAGGGACTGCAGGAAAGGTAAGTGTCCATTTTTAAAAGCCAGCAGCTGCAGTATGTGTAGCTGCTGCCTTTTTTTTTTTTTCACTTAAAAAAATGTTTTTATTGCTCACAGGTATAAAACATTTACAACAAAACATGCATACATGTTATAATGCAAAACCATAGGTGTACAGTATACAAAAGGATAAAAAGTACTAAACTGTTCACGTATAGACATATCAGAAAAGAATCAACATTCATGTGAACCCTTGACATTCTGTATGAACATGGGCCCTGATTTTGTTAAGGGGGTCAGGGCGGTCAAGTACACATACCAGAATCTTGGAGCCACCTATCCCATATTTTGTAGTACTTTTCAGGGCAACTTCTATTAATACGAGGATTTTTTTGTAGGGGAGGGAGGCATTAATATACGCCTTCCATTCCAAAAAAAATCATGTGGTTGTGGCCTCATCCATTTCCTAGCCAACACCTTCCTGCCGGAGAACAAGGTCTCCTGGAGGAACGTCTTGGTGGGCCTATCAATAATGGTTGGAAATATCTCCAGGAGGCACTGCTTTGTGTCCAGTGCCAATGGAGAGCCCATGCTGTCATGGAGGAACGTCAATAATTGTTCCCAGAATCCCTGCGATTTTGAGCAGGCCCAAATGAGATAGAAGGTGCCATTTTCAGTATTGCACATGGGACAGGTAATAGTTTGATCTCTCTTGTATTTAGCTACCCTAAGTAGGGTGAGATAAGCCCTAGGACGTACAGTTGTGATAGTCTATCTGAAAGCTTGGGGGACACTTGCTTACAGGTTTCCAGAGCCTCCTCCCATTCCTCGTCCTCAAGTGGACCCAAGTCCCTTTCCCAGCGAGGTTTCAGTCCATATGCTATTTTGGCTGAGTTTGATGCACCGAGCATGCTGTAAAAGCATGAAATAGGTTTTTTGGGGTCCGTTCCCTTAACAACGGCAATGATAGGATTGGGAGTAGGCAGCAGAGGAGACTGCCAAAACTGTCTGGGCCACATGTCTCAATTGGGTATATTGAAAGAGCATTCTGTCATGCAATGCAAATTCTGTTTTTAGCGTGTCAAATGTTTTAATTGATCCATTAGCTATAAGGTGATGTATATAAAAAAAAATTCCCGTTTTGAGCCAGAGGTGCGCATCTTGGAAATCAAAAAAAAAAAAATGTTGTAACGCCCTATTGTACCATAGCGGTGTGTAGTCATTGAGGGGGGGACATTCAGTTTGGAGACTGCCAAGTCCCATATGCGTTTATAGTGGCACATCAATGAATACTTATCTGGCCTCATTTCCCCCCCTATGATAGAATATATCGGGTCAGCTGTCAGTTGAGTCCATTTGGGGTTTAACAGTTGGAGAGATCTTTGTCCAGTTTATCCATGTGGTAGAGTTGGGATGCTATGTAGTAACCGTTAAAGTTTGGGAGTGCCGTGCCACCCATGTCTGGGATTTTGAGCGTTTGCCAGTTGAGCTTATGTCTATTTGCCCCCCACACAAAGGGCTTAAGGAGTGCTTCAATTATCTTGAAGTATTTAAGGGGGGTATGTAAATCGGGGTGTGCCACATAACAGAATTTTTGGAAGCAAAATCATTTTTATCAGGTTGATATGACCCCAGACCCCAAGGGGCAGGCGAGACCACACTTTTGACTAAGGGAAACAATGGTTCTATGTTAAGCTTAATATAATCCGCTTTGTCTTTGGAGGTGTGTACCCCCAGATATTTAATTGTCTTTTTGTAGCTGTAAGGTAGCTTGGGATTCAGGGGGGGAGGGAAAGAATGTGATTTTCCCCAATTAATTTTGAGACCTGAGAATTGCCCAAATCGATCATGGTGAGGGCATTGGATAATGAGGGGCCAGAGTCAGCCAGATACAGAAGAGTATCATCCGTGCACACATACTTATCTTTTCAGTAAGGGGTCCTAGTTTGAGGCCTTCAATTTCTTCATATGCCCAGATGGCCATGGCTAGGGGCTCTGCAGCCAAGGCATAAAGGGGGGGGGTAATAATGGTCAAACTGCGAGGATGGCCACCACCTTGGCTTTCGGGTTCTGATACAAAAGCTATATCCACCTAACAAACCTTGGGCCAAAGCCATATTCAAGGCATTTCCAAAGATATGGCCATTCTATGTAATCAAACGCCTTGGCCGTGTCCAGGGTGACTATTACCCTGGTCTGGCTTTTACTTTTTTTCCCCCAGAACACCCCTTTAAGTGGATTATGCCAGCTCTCTCCTCCTGGAAGGCACATGTTATATCACACACATAAAGTTTAGGCCCCTTGGACTTCTGACTAGTATACGAGAGGACTACATATCCTAGCACAGATACTAGGTTCTCTATGCTGCTAAACAACTGCTTGATTATAACTACTGTGTAACTGTTTTAATGAATGTGAGCTTTTGCTGTACACCGATTCTTCAAGGTATAATCTCACTGCCTTCACCCAGAAAGAATCATCTTGAGGAAGCCAAGTACAGCATTACGCTTTTATTAGTGGGCCATCAAAATAGCTACAAAAAGCCTTAGACACCATACAACTTGATTTTCTTTAGATTTATTAAAACCATGTAGGGCAAGGTCCTGCATGATCACATACAAATTGACACGTATGGTTTAGGTAAACCTCCCCCATAGATAAAATAGTATAATGGGTACCCTGGCTTTAAGCAAGTTCAGCCCATCTTACAAACAGGTAACCCCTTAGCTGCTGTTGCCAAGTCCTGCTAGCAGTTTCTTTGGAGTGGTGTGTATACCGCTCCTCCACATTTAAATCAATGGGCAGCGCAGCTATACCACCGGCAAAGTGCTGTTGCAGGGAATCAGATCTCTGGGTGGATCCAGACATGAACAAGCAAGCTACATGCTTGTGAAACATGTCAACTGCAATCCCTGTATTTGTCTGACAAACTTTTGACAAGACTACATTCAAGTAAGTTTTGTGCGGCCATTTTTGTTGCTTGTGGATGGTGGTGTGCCACACAACTGACAATATTGAGTAAAAAAAACATGTTGTTTTTATTTTAAACCATAGCATTTAAAAACAGTAACATTAAAACACCAAAATTAAAATAACGGTCCAGCTTAGATGTGAGGTCACCCAGAGTAGACTAGTCATGATTTTGTAGCATTTAGTTTTAAAGCAACATAAAATAAAAATCTTCATTGGCTCTCAAGTTAAACTAAAGGATAGCTGGCATCTGAAGCAATTCCACAATGATTCTCCTTGTCTCTTGCAATGTAGATGTATCCTTTGTTTCCCCACGTCTCAGCCCAGCTAAAAAGACAAATTGTATTGCAAATGAGAAAAGCATGTGTATATTTCCCTTGCAATCTTAACTGCAGGCTTGAAGCCACCGACTTTGACAAGCATATTAGTTAAATCTGGAGTTTAGTACAAGATGGTTTTACATTAGCAAAAATTACTGAAGCCATATAAAAAGTAATCTAGAAGACAGTTAAGCAGTGCTAGTTTACATATTTGCTATTTCATTTTAACAAAGACACAATATGCCATTTCAGTCCTTGGATGAGGTGCCTGCATTAGGGTTTAGCCCCTCCATATTGTCACCTGGTAAACCTGACCACTACGTTTATTCCTCCAGTGCAAGGAGCCATTAAACACTGAAGAAACATTTCTGCCCGAAATCCATTAAACAGGTGCTGATGGATTTATACAAGTAAAAAAAGCTCAAGTGTTAAATAACCATAAAGCCTAATAGGAGTACCAATGACACTATAACTCTGGTATCCAGCCATTTTCTGTAAGTGCAAGTGGTCAGTAAGCAAATGCAGCCACCCAAGGACTGTTAAGCTGCATTATAGTTTTAAGCAACCCTTCCACCAGGCTCCTTGTACTGCCCAGGCAAGTCCTTGCCAAAATTCTCTCAGCAGCTGTAGTCAGCTGCGAGTCAATATACCATGGGTCTGAAGTTAGCTGTTCTAACCTTGCCATTGAAAATACATCAGGAAAGACAGCTTCTAGTGCCAGCTTTTGCCTAAGGATCCATTTAGGAAAGTTTCAGCAAAAAGCTGTGAGCCCTCATTTCACCAAACTGCATTTTACAGTGTTCATTTTGAAAACATACCTGTTTTTAACAATCCAGTATTTCTTGCCATCTACATCCTCTCCTTCAAATCCATAGCCAACAACCAGAACACCATGGTCTAGGTTTTTACTGCTGCATTTAGGTTCATAGTAAATTCCTGCAAGTAGTAGTTTTACATTAGTACATAAAGTGGTTTTAAAAAGTTAGTCAGGTTTAGTGGAGCAATACATACCTTCTTTATAGAACTGGAATGAGTCATGTCCAGCATCAATGGCTACAGAGACTGGACCAACTGATGCCACAGCTTTCAAGAGAGCCTTCTCATCCCCAGAGTCAATAGACATAAATCCTGTATCATTGGCAGCAATGTTAGCCGAATTGTATTTGCAGTCTTTTTCCTATAAAGACAGAAGATTTATGTATTTCAATGTCAACTTCCGGTTGCATTTTAATGTAGACTGAAGTCAATCTATAGTTAGAGATCTGTCAGACAGCAGCACTGTAGGAGCAACTGTAGTCAGGTAGTGGTGTGAAAAATTACAGTTGCCCACCCTATTCTAAAAACAAGCCATGAAGATTATGTAGCCCAACATCAAGACTTTGATAAAGTAAAAGTTGAAAGAAGCCAACACTTCCAATTCCCTTAATTTGACCCTAGGCATCGGGGGGGGGGGGGGGGGGATCAGGAAGGAATTTTTTCCACCTGCTGTAGCAGATTGGAGCATGCCCTTTTGGGGTTTTTTTTGCCTTCCTCTGGATCAACTGTGGGTATAGAATGGGGTTTATTGGATTGTACGATATATTATTATTATTATTTTATTTATTATTTCTTTTTTTATGGTTGAACTGGATGGACTTGTCTTTTCGGCCTATGCAGGCAGAAAGTCCAGTTTTGCAGCACTTAGGAAGCGCTGCCCATTCATTGCAATGGGCAAGGTGTTTTGGGACAGCCATTTTCAGTGCTCCCAACCCGCCCTGAAGATGCCGCTTGCAGGACTTTCGTAACATTTTACAAGCACACTGACCATGTGAAAAGACACTGCAATAATGGGAGGCGGTTTCCTGAGACAATTTCAAGCACTAAAGTGCCTGAAAACAACCTGTGTGAAAGGGGGGGGGGTCTTAGTGGTCAGTACCCCTAAAGTTTTTGGAAAGATTATGAATTCTCATGAAAGATTAACTGTCAAGTACCTGAACTAAAGATCAAGACCTATAAGAGATGGTTGTCTCAGATTACAAAGCCAACAGTCTCAAAATTCCAATGTAAACATGAAAGTCCTGTAATAAAAGCCAAAACACTACCAGTAAGAATTTGAGTGGAGTGCCCCCCTCAAGGTAGATCACCCAATTAGTCTTCCTTTCAGTAAACCCAAAATAAAGGGAATTTACTCCCAAAAGCAAAAAAGGGTCCCTTACCTCAGCAACATATGGATATGACTCCTCAGAATTGATGCCCTTATTGTCAAGTACATATTGAAAAGCATATTCCATCATGCCTCCATTGCAACCCTCATTGCCTTCTGGTTTAGAGCAGTCCACAAGATTTTGCTCACTCAGGGACACAAGCTTCCCAGTCTTCCTGAAATGTTGACCTTCCAAAGCACCAGTTGCGCTGAAAGCCCAGCATGAACCACAATGCCCCTGAAAAGAAAAGATATGCAATTTGTAATGCAGCTACTAGGCATTTTATTTCAATGTCTGGAAGAAAAAAAAATAAAGAAACGTAGTTTATACCTGATCTTTTACTGGAGTTACATAGCCTTTTTCACGCCAGTCAACTCGTTTTGGAGCCTCAAAGTTATTTGGTTGCAGGAATGTTGCTCCTCGTGCCTTGTTCTGTTTAAGTTTGTATGCGTTCATTAGCTGTTTAAATTCTTCTGTAGTCTAGAACCAAAATGGGTTATGTGAATTACATATCTCCATAAAACTCAATTCTACAGTACTAAGGAAGCAATGTTACCAACTACAAAACAGTGAAGACTTTAAAGACTCTGTAGGAACCACACTATATGCAAACTGCCATTACATGCTGCCAATAGCAATTGTTCTGGAACACTACTAAATATGCATCGGTGATAAGATACCCCAATGGAAAACATTTATGACATTCACCTCTTCATGAGCAGCCTGCATGGACATTCACAGTATAAAAACCACACATCTGTAGATGCTAGTTGATTTTGCATATACTGATGTTAGATAACTGCTGGTGCCAAATGAATGCCTATAAACCACTACATGCTCCCTGCTGTTCTTTAACTTACTGGATGTTTGCAAGAGACCAGGCTATTAACACTATGGGGCCGATTTACGAAAGCCATGCTCCATCAGTAGAGGCGCAATGCACATTTTTACAAAACAGTGTGCGAATTGTACACAGTTTGCAACACATATTTTGTTTGTATTTTGTTTATTTCTTTGCAAAACAGATGTGTTTTAGAGCAAGTTTCTCATCTGTTGGTCATGCAATATGACTGGCCAGTTTCTGTACAACTCGATATTTTTGCAAAATAGGCACTAGGAAGATGCACTTGAACAATTCAAGTTAAAGGAAATCAAACAGGCTCTTGCACAAAATCCAATTTATTTAAGGCAAGAAAGAGTCTGAACATTTTTTTTTTTTTTTTTAAGTCAGCAGCTACAAATACTGCAGCTGCTGATGGGGGGGGGGGGACTCCCATAGGAATCTATGCCCGGAAGTGGGTGCAAATACCCGTCTTATCTGCACCCCCTGAAAGGTGCCAAATGTGACACTGGAGGGGGGGGAAGGGTAAGGGTAAACAAGTAGTTGCTTTGCTGCAACACATTCATGACACCCAGAATCTTGTATAGCTTGATCCCACAGGCACAGAATCAAATGGCCAAGAATAAAGCTGTGCATGCACAGCTTCCCATACATTTGCTAGACTGAACAGGCAAGCAAGATAGTCTTCACAGAGATCTAGCATGTCTTTTCTGCACTAAAGAGCAATCTGCTTGCATTTTAACTGAAGACTTTGATACACCAGCTACTCTTACAGTATAAATACATTGTTGCTCAAAGGTTTCATGTACACTTACCATGTCCCCAAAATGGTTCATGCCAAGGGTGTAAGTGTGTTTTCCTGCAGCAGATTCCATATTGTGCTTCATGATTTTCCTGAAATTATCCTCGAATACCAGCCGTCTCCATGTACCATCATCCTAGAGAGGAAAAATAGGTTTAGCCATTTTTAGATTCAACCAAGCTTTTACTGTATATGGACCTACCTGGTGTTAACTCCAGAATCCAACACTGATGTTAAAGTGGTTCCAATGGCAGGTTTTTACCTTCACGCAGCAAGATAAAACCTGTGCGCAGCATACACACCACCCCTGCCCAATACTTACCTGAGCCCAATGTTCCTCCAGCAATGTACACAAGAGTCTTAGCTGTCTGGGGGGAATTCTCCCCAATTGGCTGAAACAGCACTGCTGTCAAAGTCAGTGAGTCAATAAGGGTGGGGCAGAGCCTCCATGTCTGAATAGACAGAGCAACAGCTGGTGAGCAAGCCTGCTTGTCTCATAGCAAGATTCTTGCTGTGAAGCTCCAGCAAGGGACCCAAGTGGAGTGATTTTTTTTTTCCACAGAGCAGGCAAGTAGAACATGTTAACTCAAGAGCACATGAGCAGGCTCGCTCCTGAGCCTGGCCATTTATACATTGAGGCTCTGCCCCACCCCCTCATTGGCTCACTGACTTGACAGCAGCGCTGTCTCAGCCAGCTGAGACTCATGCACATTGCTGGAAGAAGATTAGGCTCAGTCAAGTATTGGGTTACTGATTGTTACTATGCTTAACAGCACCAGTTTTAGTAAATATCCCTCAATTTTAAGCTCAACAAGCAAAATAAAAAAAACAATTCGCCTTCTAGCAGATTCCAGTCCAGGTGTTAGGGCATCTTACAGAAATGCTTTAGATTACTACCATTATAAACTAAGTCTATAGAAGGTAGCAGTTGACGACGAGAGGTATATTAAACTTACCTTTTGATATTTTTTATTAAAGAGAGTAGTAAATATGTTCCACGTTTCATCCAAAGCTGGGTCATGTACAGGAAGAGCAAATACCGATGCCAAACACAGGGAAGCAACTACAAGTAACATCATGATTTCTAACCTGCAGGTACAAAAATACATACAACTATTAGGCACAGGTAATAGAGATTAAAAACAAAGTCAACAGTCCTGACTAGAAAAAAGGGGTATTGGCGCTTGTGTAGAAGATCAAAGAATGAGTAAAAAGGAAGTTTACTACTCCGAGGCACAAAACACCCCAGCACTAAGTTATGCAGAGTTTAGGCCAGCCACAGTTTACATCCTAATGAGCAGGCTGAACGTACCCAGTTGAGCAATCAACTTTGGTACAACCAGGCTGCCAGATTCTTGCAATTATCACTAGTGGCTGCTATAGCCACTAGCGATAGTCACCATCTTCTCCCACTTGTCAGGAAAAGACAAAAAAGGTTGAACAGCACTGTGTTGATGGGGGAAATCATGGCTGCAGGAGAGAAAGATTCAGTATGGCTTGCCTTCTACCTTTTGACTAGTACACTATTCTGAGAAACCTTTTGGTTTGAATTGGTTTATGGGGCACCAGCAGGAATACCCAACCCCCAGCCTCCAAAGAATGGAAAAACACAACAGCTGGGTCAACACAACCTGCCCACCCAATAAATAAAAGGCAATTCAATCTCCAGGGTAAAAACCTTCAAACGCCAGCTGTACATGGACCAAAATTCCCAGTTTTGCAGGGACCAACAAAAAAAATCCAGGTCTAGGCAGAGGAGGTTTACAGAAGTGGGTCTACCGATTGAAGTTAGTACAACCAACCTGTTGGATTGTCCCCAAGCAATCAGCAGTGCCGGCAAAGTGCATTTTCTACAGTAAAAGCAGCTTTCTAGCCTACATACAATTCTGCAGATTATATGCCCCTGAAGTACTTGCGTTTATGTACATGAAGCCTGCAGTGTTCGACTTCAAACATAGCATGCACTTCCAAATGTAGATGCAGATGAGGCCCACCAATTACTACATGTGCTGCATTTAGATACAAACAAAACTGTTGTATGCATATAAACAGCATTTGTGTGAATGAGCCCCAATTACATTATGGGTGTACAGTTTACTACTCTGCACAGCTCAGTACCAGAATGACTGGTGCACATGAAAAGTGGAGACCTCCCAATCAAGATGGCTGACCCATCCCCCAACCCCAGAGCAGTGGGTGAATAGGATAGTGCTGGCAAGTTTTGCTCCACTTTAAACCCAGGTATCACACTATTGCAAACACACACACACCACTGCAACAAAGCAAGCTTTCAATTCGTCACCAAAACAGGACTAAAAGATTAGATCTTAGCTAGGACCTTTAGGTGGAAACTCAGGGGTGGGTCTAAATCCGTGCTTTTGTAGGAATTTATACTGTTGGGTTTTAACCAGCAGGAGTAAGGATTCATTTCCATGCATCCAATCCTCACAGAAGGGCCATGCATTCCTACGTGGGGGATGCATACACCTTGTGTGAAGGCCTAAAGGCCTGGTTAGCCCAGCTGCATGCTAGCACAAACAAGCTTTTAAAAAACACACAATTGAGTTATTTCTGCTGAAAAGACTAAAAATTGAGCCGCTGAGCAAAGTAACCAACCAATCAGCTTTGTTTTTAAAACTCAAAACACCCGAGACTAGAAACTGATTGGACGCCATGCACATCTGCTCCAGCGTTAAAGTAAACCCTTCCCATAGAGTGAGCTATGAAACCTGAACGGCTATGGCCATTCCCCCACTGCATAGGAAAAACAAAAGTTTTGGCTTGGTCCATGGATTACCAAGAAGCCGTCTCCACTCTCTCATATCATTAGGGAGGCCTCCATGGCCCATAAACAAAGCACGTTCCATAAATTCCCCTTCTCCGCCATTGTTTTCAACATACCTCTCTATTGGATCACCAGCTGGAAACTGCAGGCATTACCAGGCGCCGGCGCGCTTTTAAAGGGAACTGGCGGCCCTGCCTCCAAAAACGTAAACGCTCTTCCATTGGTCGCTCCCTGGGAACGGGGCGGGTTCTACATTGCGGGCTCATGTGACTGTTTAGCGCGTGACTCTTTGTTGTGTTTAGGAGCGGGGTGGGCGGGGCCGCAGGGAGTGGGCGGGGATGTAGTAATAATAGGTGAAGGGTCACACGGTGTCCTGTTGCTGGGGGGTGTTGGGGAAGTATGGACAAAGCATTGTGAAAGGTGGTGGAGTTGGTCAATAGAAGTCTACGTTTTTTTTTGTTTTGTTCTAACGAAAATTTAATTTTAAATTGCTATTCATCAAACAGGGGACTATTAGGGCCCAATCACATCTGTACATAGTAAAACCCATATTGTGTTTTAATATGTTGAATTAAATTTGAAGACAACTCTTATGCCTGCTACACACAATCAGATTATCAGACGAATGATCATCCATTTTTTTTTTTTTTGCACGCTAATCTCATATCGAAAATAAAGCGTTTACTAAAGTGACGAAAATTCTCGTACGATAGAATATACATGTGGAAGTGGTGTAATGTGTTGTAATGTATTTGTATTGTATTTTCGAACGACAGCTGTACTAAAACGAAAATCATACGATCTGGTATCGTCCGGAAAAAAAAATGGTGCCTGTCTCATCAGAAAATTTTGTATCAATTGTCGTAATCGGCTCTCGAAAGCTGCACACTAACGATCAGAAGATCGTACGATCGTTTCGAAAGTGGTATTTTTTGTAAGATTTTCTGATCATGCCACTACTGCATTTTTCATGCGATTTCCTCCAACAGTCACCACGAAAAAAAGGGAACATGTGACTCAAAGGACACGCTAATAAAAACGCATGATGCGTTTTCAGTGTGTTACCCTTGTGTATAATGGGAGATGCTTATTTGGCGTGTTTTCCCTAAACACACTGAAGATGCAACAAGCAGGACTCCTCAGAAGGGCAGTGCACTTTATAAAAATGCAGCGCACGGCTGTGAACAGTTAGGCTTTTAGGCTGCACTGACACCTGAGCGTCGTATTTATATATGGGGGTGTTTTTTCAGGCATTTGTACGGGCATTTTTGAGTGTTTTAAAAACACTGTACAAAAGTGCTTTTGAGCTTTAGCGTTTTTCATTAGCCAATAGAGAAAAATCTCATCTGTTTCGTCATTTGTTGCTTTGTTTTTCAGTTTCTCATCCATTTTTATTTAGTATTTATTTATACAATTTTTGAAAACTTTTTTTTGTTAGGAGTTTATTTATTATTTATATATTTAGTTGGGTTAGGGGTTAATGTTATGGGTTAGGGTTAGGGTCATTGCACATATTTTTAAAAATTATTATTTATTTTTTAATTATGTATTGTTTATAATGATTTTTTTTATTTGTTATTTATTTTTATTTAATTATTGCCATTGAGCAGAAAAACGCGCAACAAAACGCACTAAATCACTCAAAATAAAGCGTTTCCATGCATTTCTATGGAACAAAAAAAGCTGTAAAAACTCTAAAAGCTAAAAAACGCAGCTGTTTATGAGCATTTTGAGCCATAAGCTCAAGTTGGAGTATAGTTTTGCTAAAAAACGCAAACGCTACTGCAAAAACGCTACAGCTTTCTACAGCTAAAGCTACTGGTGTTTTTTTTATAACGTCCTGTGTGCGTGAAGCCTTAAGCCGTAAGCCAGGGATCCTCAAACTACGGCCCTCCAGCTGTTGCAAAACTACACATCCCATGAGGCATTGTAAAACTCTGCCATTCACAGACATGACTAGGCATGATGGGAATTGTAGTTCCTGAACAACTGGAGGGCCATAGTTTGAAGACCTATGCCTTAAGCCTTGTACGCACGATCGTATTTTCCGATGGGAATTATGTGATGACTGTTGGCCTAAAATCCAACCATTTGTATGCTCCATCGGACAATTGTTGTCGGATTTTCCTTGGACAAATGTTGGATGGCAGGCTAATACATTTTCCGTGGACAAATGTCTGTTGTTGAATTTTCCGATCGTGTGTACACAAGTCCGTCAGACAAAAGTCCAAAGTACAAACACGCATGCTCGGAAGCAAGGATGAGCCAGAAGCGGTCGGTCTTGTAACTAGCATTCATAATGGAGAGTTAATATTAGTGACGTGGCAAATTATGAAATCTCCAAATGCAGCGCACATTCTGTTCTTCTTTATCTGGGATAATAATGAAGCTGCTTTGCTGGTGATACTGATGGAGTTATGGCAAACACATTTTCAAAGGCTTTCTTTTTCTAGTGATATCAAGAATAATATTATTATGCTTGTTATTTATTTATTTTTTTTGGTGCAAGTTACCACAACACGATTATCCCGTAGTTTTTAAGATAAAGGATACAACTATGTTGGTGTCCTTTGTCAATTTTACATTGTATTTTTTAAAATGTACTGGCCTACTCCCAGACTGTCATTTGAAGTAAAACACAAAGCCAAGTATTATTCTCCACAATTTTTTTATTATGCATTAAAAAAGAAAACAAATAAAATTATGCTATCTGCCAATAGAACTTAACCAAAAAGTGCATTCTATGCATCCAAAAATATAACAAATCAAATCATTTATTATTCAACCAAAAAATAAAATAAAAGCCTCATGTATGTATCCTGCTTCTTAATATAGGGGGTCAACAATGCCAAGAGTTGGTGAAAGCAGAGGTCTGTCATCCGGAGATAATTCCAAAAATCATCCGGATTATTCTCCTGGAGCTCCTGCAGCAAAGGCATATGACATAATTGGTCACGATTAATAAAGCAACCAAATTTTGGTCCAAGAAATCCTCCTCCTCCTCCTGTTCCTGGACTGGACTTGGGTCAAAGCAATAACTCCAAGGCCAATAATAAATAACACGTTATCTCCTCCGATTCCGCAAAATGTCTGGCGCAAACTGAAAAGCACGAAATAAAAAGCAAAGGGTGGCGCCTGACAATTGAACTTCCTCGTTCTTGGCTCGTAGTACATCTAGTACGTCACTACGTTAGTGTTTGTTGGCAAACAATTGTGTACCATTTGTATGCAAGAAAAGTTCATGGCACACACCCTTCGGACAAAAGTCTGATGCTTTGTCTGCGGAAAATCCGATCGTGTGTACGAGGCTTCAGGCTCCAGTCACATCTTGGCATTCCGAATATGTGCGTGGAATCGCTGCGATTCTGCCCGCGATTCAAAATACAAGAACATCTTTTGGGTGACAGGCATCCTGCGATTGTGTTTGCACGATTTTACCGTGATTGTGGCTCAATGATTCGTGGCAAAATCCTGCCATGATCGTGGGCCATTGGAAGTGACAGGGATCGCACGGGCGCAGATTCTGCCCACGATTCGGAACGCCAAGATGTGAACGGAGCCTTAGAGACAGGGAGGCAATGTTCATGGTGACAAGTTAGAAATTTGTTTGTTTGAGAAAAGCTTTTTGACCTGCTTATTCAAATTTTCTCCTCACTGCGGTAGAAAACGAAAGTCGATTTGACACCACTAATGATTAGAAAATTGAACTTTGCTAATGGGCAGTACACACCATAAGAAAATCGGACCAAAATTTCCGTGAGAGGAACAATCAGTTAATTATCTGTTCATTAGTATAGTGTCTTTGACAGCTGTTTCCAACTGTTCAAACTAAAAATACGAAGGCGCAAACTAGAAAATGGGGGTTATTTACTAAAGGAAAATCCACTTTGCACTGCAATTACAGGGATTATGATTCCTAATGAAAGTTGCATCTGCATTGCTTAGATGCAGGGGTCTAAACTATGGCCCTCCAGTTGTTCAGGAACTACAATTCCCATCATGCCCAGTCATGTCTGTGAATATCAGAGTTTTACAATGCCTCATGGGACGTGTAGTTCTGCAACAGCTGGAGGGCCGTAGTTTGGAAATCCCTGCAAATAGAAATAATTGTACATAACTTCAAGAAAAGTAGCAAATCTATAAGGTCAAACCTGTGCATTGAAAAAAATAGTACAGATCTAATTTGTGGACCATTGGAGTGTTTTTTTTTTTTTATCTACAAGAAAAAATGTGCTTGTCCCTTCGAATATTATTACATTAACTGCTGTGATAAGCTCTCAAAAGCTGTGTAATAACAATCAGATTATCAAACGAATGGCTCCGAATGCGTTTTTTTTTCTCCATCTGATTTCCTCATCATGTGTATCAGCAATTACGAACAATGGAATTGCAACATGTGTCCCCAGCTTTAAGCCTAGTACACACTATTAGTTTTTTTTCATTCAACCCCGTGGTTGAACGAAAAAAAAAAAAAAAAAACCTGTCAGCTCCGGTCATAGCCGCTGTACTAACCAGGCGAGGTTAGTCCTGCGATCTCCCCCTGGTGAGATTTTGTGTTCTGACAAGGTGGACAGCCCCCCCCCCCCCGCCAGAACACTCCGATCAGCGCTCTCTGCCATTGGCTGAGAGTGCTGATCGTGAGTTAGTCGGCTGCTGGTTTTACAGCATGCATGTCCGACAGAATTCGGCCAAACTGACATACACACAGGCCGCATGTTGTTGCCAAACTGACATACACACGGGCCGTTTTTTTTAAAAAACCGCCCTTTGTCTCCCGTCATTCAACCTGTGTGTACCTGGCTTTAGGCTGGGTTCACACCTATGCGAATTGAATGTTGGTTTCGCAGCATCCAATTCGCATAGCAGGAGAATGTGACCGGCTCTCTGTGGAGCTGGTTCACATATCTCCGTTGCGGCTGTGGAGTGGCTGTGTGTCTTTGGCTCCATTTCAGGGCCAAATTCAGGCAAAAGTTAGGCCCCTCTTTGCCAATCCCTTCACTGGCTTCCCCTACCCCCCCGTGTAAAATTCAAAATGCTAACCATAACATACAAAGCCATCCACAACATCGCCCCCATCTACATCACCAACCTCATCTGTAGATATCGCCCAAATCGTCCCCTCCACTCCTCCCAGGACCTCCTGCTTTCTAGCTCCCTTGTTAACTCCTCCCATGCTCGCCATCAAGACTTCTCCAGAGCCTCTCCCATCCTCTGGAACTCCCTGCCTCATTATGTCCGATCAGCCCCTACCCTGTCCACCTTTAGGAGATCCCGGAAAACTCATTTATTCGGGGAAGCCTATCCCACAAACACCTAACAATAATTGTCCCAGAGCCACCCCATCAAATCATTCTCTGCAGCTATTACCTTTTGTACCACCACCCCGTCCCTTTAGAATGTAAGCCCTCCTGTACCTTTTGTATTGAACTGTACTGTAATTGTGTTGTCCCCCCCTATACATTGTAAAGCGCTGCGTAAACTGTTGGCACTATATAAATTGTGTATAATAATAATAAATCAGCCACAGAACCTGTGTAATTACTGTATATACTCGAGTATAAGCCGACCAGAATATAAGCTGAGGCACCTAATTTTACCACAAAAAAATGTAAAAACGTATTGACTCCAGTATAAGCCTAGGGTGAGAAATGCGCAGCTACTGTAAGTGGAAAAGAGGGTCAACAATGCCCATTTGCAGCCTCACTGTGCCCATTTGCATGCCTCACTGTGCCCATTTGCAGCCATAGGTCCCCCGAACTTCAAACTTGGTAGTTAGGGGTTCCTAGATGCCCCCTAGCTGCAGCCAATTTGGGGTCTCTGGACCCAAAGGGCCCGAAATGACATTGCTGCAGATGGACACAGTTGACCGATTTTGGGGCCCCGTATCTCGGGGCCACTTGGTGCTAGGAACCCCAAATTTGGTGTGCAGATGGCCACAGTGAGGCTCGGTTCTGAAAATGTCATTCTCTGCTGCAGAAAAGTACTTGACATTTTCCGGACCGACTTTGGGGCCCCGTATCTCAGGGCCACTTGGTGCTAGGAACCCCATCTTTGGATATGTTGTAGTGCTAGTTCCACTGCACACCAAATTCAGGGTTCCTAGCACCAAGTGGCCCCGAGATACGGGCCCCAAAGTCGGGTCGGAAAATGGCATTCTCTGCTGCAGAAAAGTGCTTGACTCCAGTATAAGCCGAGGGGGGCATTTTCAGCACATTTTTTTGTGCTGAAAAACTCGGCTTATACTCGAGTATATACGGTAATATGTGTTCGGTTTTAAAGGGATGAGGTGGCAACCCTAGTCTGGATTCAGGTAAAAAGTGTAAAAATTGATCCCAATGATCAGGGCCGGTACAAGGGGTGGGCGGGAGCCCTGGGCGCAACGGTTTACTGGGTGTATGACCCTCGAAGCTTGTACATCATGAACGGGGGAAGGGGGCACCTTTTGGCATCTTTGCCCTGGGCACTGGATGACCTTGTCCCAGCACTGCCAATGATAGGTAAGTATTTTAGGTATGTTATTGCTACTTTTAACTATCAGGGATCAAGGAGGATGGGGGGTGCCCAGTCACACTGAGAAATGTAAATATTGGCACAGAAGTTCCATGTAGGCTCAGACAGCCATGTCAGCAGTATTCATAAGACGAAAGGAAGATCTGATAAGTATGATGCATACTGTGTGACAATTACCACATAAACATTGTGCTTCATCATCTGCTCAAAGTGTAAGTATCCTCTCCTTAAAATAGGCACACCAATATGCAGATTTCAAGTTTTTATCAAAAGTCAGCAGCTGAGCTCCCATCTCCTCCCCTACTGCTCCCCTCGGTCAAAATAAAATGTGGGTGCGGCCCATAATATATACAATATACGTTGCTTGTTTGATCTGGGGGGCTCTAATAGAAAAGATTACTTAGCACGTGGCCTAGGCTAAGAACACATAAAGGTACAAATCATTAAAAAATTCACATTTTTGTAAGAGGGAGGTGAAATAAACAAACAATGCTGCTATAAGGAGTTAAGTTCCACTTTAAAGGATAAGTTCACCTTTTGTAACATGTTCAATGTAACACCCTTATTCAGGATGTAACATGTTACAAATGTACTGGCATCTTCACCCCCCCTCCCCCCGCTCTCTGCCACAATCTGAAGGGTTTTTGCGGGGTTTCGCATCATTCATTCAGTGTTCTGTGCGTGAATGGACTACAACTACCGACAGCCATAGATGTCACCAGGGTTTGGCTATCGAGGTTGGAGCCCCGAATGTGGAGCCCATAGCCCAGAGTCTCAGCAGGTCGCGGCTGCGGCGGACGGCATTGGAGGTGGAGGATAGACGAGCGGGGGACGAGCAGAGATGACATCATCTCTCTCCGCCCGCCCGTCACCACTCTTCCGCCCTCACAGCCGGGCCACTTCAAGGTGGTGAGCGATTTGCGGCGGAGAGCAGAGAGATGACATCATCTCTTACTGCCCGCCACACATCAGCGCTCTTCCGCCCTCACAGCGCGGGCCTTTTAAATGTCGCAGGTGCAGCGGGGAGCAGAGAGATTATATCATCTCTCACTGCCCGCCCCGCATCTCTGCTCCCCTTCCCCTTACTAAATGGACCAGTGCTGCCAGTCTGCCACCAATGCAGCGACAATGCACATTTGGTGGCACTGGCTGGCATGGCAAGTGACAATATGCAAATGGTGGCAAGTGACGTGGCAAGTGACAATCTGAAAATGGTAGCAGGTGACGTGGCAAGTGACAATCTGCAAATGGTGGCAAGTGATGTGGCAAGTGACAATCTGCAAATGGTGGCAAGTGACAATCTGCAAATGGTGGCAGGTGACGTGGCAAGTGACAATCCACATCTAGTGGCAGGTGATGGTGGCAAGTGACACGCCCAAGGCTCCCACTGATTCTGCATTATGGTGAGTTGAACCACTTCATTATATATTACAATGTAACAATAGAAATAATGCGTTTCGATCACCCTGACACCATATCAACCATGGTGCCATGATGATTGAAACGCCAACATCAGCCTTCCTTTGCCCGCGAAAAATTGCCTACCACCGGAGTGCCCCCCCCCAGGTTGGTGACCGCTGCTATGGGCTCTAGCCCCAGATCTTTTGGCAGACCTAGCATCGCCCCTACCAACAACCTTTGCAGCAGTCGGATTGTAGTTCTTAATAAACTACCACAGTGCTGTTGTAGGTCATTGATTCTTCCTGTTGATGTAAAACTGCCTACCCATATGATGCACGGGGCAGGCAGCTCACACTGTCAGTCTGCAGGAGACCTGCATGGCATTGCTTGATTCCCCTATTAACATTTACAATGGGAGGTTTCCCTGCCAGCGGGGGGCAATCATACAAAAAAAAAACAGGCTGGCTGTACTAAAGTTGACTGATAGATCCAACCAGCCTGTTGTTTTTTTTGATACGATTACCCCTGCTGTTAAACTACAATGATTACTGCTGCTGGCTATAGTCAGCTGTAGTAATCACATGGAAAAAAAACAGACAAACACCATGGTTGTTCTTAAGTCGATCGATAGATGAACTTCAGTACAACCAGCCTTCCCACAGATAGATTGAAATTAGCAATCGGTCTATGGCTGGCTTAATGCCGTATACAAACAATGGCATACAAAATCCACTGGAGGTGTTAATGAAAAATTTCAAAACTGCATTACCAGGGCAGAAGCGTCGCATTGATATTCAAATGTTAAAGGAGCTTTGGCCGGCAACTGCTGACCACCTTCTAAACCAGGCTAGTTGTCCTCATTATCCATTTACCCATAGCTTTGCGTTTTTAGATTGGAGGATTTGACTACACTTGCTGCATAATTGTTTTGCTTTAGACCCCTTTCACACAGTTTTCAGGCGCTTTAGCGCTAGAAATAGTGCCTGTAAAGCATCTGAAAACTGCCTCCCATTCATTGCAATGGGTGCTTTTACACCCGGGCGGTGCGCTTGCGGGACGTTAGAAAAAGTCCTGCAAGCAGCATCTTTGGGGCGGTTTGGGAGCGCTGTATACCGCCGCTCTATGGATGCTCGATCCCCGCCGCCCAGATGGGGTAAGTGCCGGTGGACCGACCAGCGGACATCGGGGGGGGGTTGGTTTGGTTTCAGTTCCTGTGGGGGTTCGGTTCTTTGCTGCCCCCCCAAGCAAAAAAAAAAAAACACCAGCCACCACTGTATGGTTTGCTGATTGGCTGCTATTTTTCATTTACACCAAGCGAGCGCGGATTTTACATTCTTTTACAACTAGCAGTGGTGTGAATGACAGCAGCAGGAAACTTCAGCGGCTAGCTGCGGTAAACAAAAAACTGCGATGCCCATTTTTTTCTGCTTTCAACACATCACAGCAAAATGTTTACTTGCTGCCTAATAGATTCCACTGACTGTCAGATGCCAGTGTAACAAGATATTCAATGTTATTCACTTTACCTGTCAGTGCTCCTAACCCCTTCATGACCAAGGTCAAAACAAACCTTAATGCACAAGCCCAGTTCTGCCACTTTGGCATATGTCATGTACATACCATCACAACTACTGAAGCCAGCTATAGATGGTTTGAATGTTTGCCAGTCCCCGCTGAACCGGATTTGAACCATCTATGAGCAGGCTGATTGTACCCAAGTTAATCCATCGATCGACTTGGGTACAACCAGCGTGCTGGATCCTTACATGCAATTATTGCCAGCGCCTATGGCCGCTAGCAATAATCACTGTGTTCTCCTGGCAGGGATGGCTCACTGCTCCCCCTCCCCCCACAGGGAGAACACAATAGCTCTGCGGGAGAGTTGCGGGTAAGAAAATCGCAACAGCTATATTCCTGCCTTAGTTTATCCAGGTCGATTATACCTTGTTTTTTTCAGGATAATTGAGGCTGCTTATGTGTACATAGTTTGTTTTATGTACCCATAGTAGGGCCAAGAAACAATAGTACGCTTTTTTCTCCTACCTGGTACTGACACTTATGCCCCATACACACGGTCAGAAATTCCGACCACAAAATCCATTGGATTTTTCCGACGGATTTTGTCCGACACTGGTGTTGCATACACACGGTCGGACAAAGTTGTCGGAAAATCTGATCATTCTGAACGTGGTGACGTTCGTTGCTTATGACGGAACTACGTAGAGGCTATTAGCCAATAGGTTTGGTCTTCTAATTTGATCTGAGCATGCGTGGCACTTTGTCCGTCGGAATTCTCTACACACGATCGGAAAAAGTCCAATCGGATTTTGTTGTCGGAAAATTTGAGAGCAGAAATTCCGAAGGAAAAAGTCAGATGGAGCCCACACACGGTCGGATTTTCCGACAACATGGTCCGATCGGACATTTTCCATCGGAATTTCCGACCGTGTGTACGGGGCATAACACTTGCTCTGACACTAAATATAAAACCATTGTTTCTTACCTAAAACGCACTAAGGGGGAGATTTACTACAACTGGTGAACACAGAATCTGGTGCAGATGTGCATAGTAACCAATCAGCTTCCAGGCTTTATTGTCAAAGATTATTTGAGCAAACTGAAGATAGAAGCTTATTGCTTACTATGCAGAGCTGCACCAGATTCTGTGTGTACCAGATTTAGTAAATCTCCCCTTATTAATTTTTTGCTAAAACTGGAGAGTGCAAAATCTGGTGCAGCTGTGCAAAGAAACCAATCGGCTTCCAGGTTTTATTGTCAAAGCTTTATTGAAGAAGCTGAAGTGCACCGGTTTAACCACTTGAGGACCAGCCGCTGCAGTTATACTGCGGCAGCTTGGCTCCTCTGGGCGAACCGTCTTAACTCTACGTCGGCCGCTTTAAGAGCACTAGGGGGACGAAGCCAATGTACGTGCCCAGCGGCCACGATGTCTGCCGGGCACCGCGATCGCTCCTGAGAGAGACAGAACGGAGGTCTGTCAATGTAAACCGACAGATCTCTGTTCTGTCAGCAGAGAGGAGACAGATCTGTTGTTCCTAATGCTTAGGAACAATGATCTGGCTCCTCCCCCAGTCAGTCCCATCCCCCCACAGTTAGAAACACTCCCTGGGACACACATTTAACCCCTTGATCGCCACCCAGTGTTAATCCCCACCAATGACATTTATACACTAATCAGTGGCTATTTTTAGCTCTGATCGCTGTATTAATGTCAATGGCCCCAAAAAAGTGTCCGATCTGTCTGCCGCAATGTCGCAGTCCCACTAAAAATCACAGATAGCCGCCATTACTAGTAAAAAAATAATAATAATAAAAATGCCATAAATCTATCTCCTATTTTGTAGACGATATAAGTTTTGCGCAAACCAATCAATATACGCATATTGCGATTTTTTTTTAACCAAAAATATGTAGAAGAATACATATGGAGGGCTTCGTTCTAAGGTAAGTATTTCATAATGCGCTAGTATGAAATGCATACTAGCTCGTTATGCCTTTGTCTTACAGGTTTTTTATTTTATTTAAATTTTTTTTACAAGAGTTTATAACCTCTTTAAAGTGGAACTTTAGTCAGAAAATTAAGTCCTGCTAGATCACTTCTGGCTGGCCCATTTTTCAGGTATAGCTATGTAAAACATTATAAATAAGTGTCTATACTGTGTTAAAAATCCAGTAATACACCGTCTAACCCTGCTCTATTCATGCTTAGTTGCTCTCAATTTTAGGCATTTTTAGACACTGCTGAGTTTGTAGACATTGTTTTGCTGACAGCCTTATAGCAGAACTAAACCTTCCTATAATTTAGGCTGGATTTACACTATTGTGAATTGGATTTCCCCGCATCCAATTTGCATGTCAGGAGATTGTGACCGACTCTCTATGGAGCCGGGTCACACATCCCTGGAGCGGCTCTGGTGCAAATTGCACAGGAGTTCTGTGCGTCTTCTGGTCTGTTTCAGGTCCGAATTCAGTCAAAAATTCACACTGAAATCTGACCTGAAAACGGTGAACAAGGACGCACCGGACTCCTGCTGTGAGCCGCTCCGCACGGCAGTGTGAGCCTTACAGCCAAGGAAGCTGCTTCTGTTTAATCTGCAACTGCCATAGTGCTGCACATATAATCAGTTATGACACCAGCCATTTGATGGTTTCACAGTTTGGTTGAAGAAACAAGCAAATGTGACAGTTAGCAATCCCAACATTCCAGGGATATAACTGTTCTTTTTAAACCGCTAAATTGATGAGTTTAGTTCCGCTTTATGATTTACTTCTACTCAGGGGCTCAGCAAAACGGCAGCCTCCAGCAGAAAGAAACAGGAACGCTGCTGGAGGCAATTTACAACACACTCATTTTGGTTTATTAATGAAATTAATTTATTAGTGGAATTTATGTTCCTTGCTAAAGTACATTACTTTTTTATAAGTTATTATGGGTACAGTTCCACTTTATGTAAATATCCCATTAACTGAAACTTGCATTGCCACTGACACTAAAGCCCCATACACACGGTCGGAAAATCCGACCACCAAATCCATCGGATTTGGTCCGACGGATTTAGTCCGACACTGGTGTTGCATACACACGGTCGGACAAAGTTGTCGGAAAATCCGATCATTCTGAACGTGGTAACGTTTGTTGCCTACGACGGGACTACGTAGAGGCTAGTAGCCAATAGCTTTGGTCTTGTAATGTGATCTTAGCATGCGTGGCACTTTGTCCGTCGGAATTCGCTACACACGATCGGAATTGGTGTGATCGGACTTTGTTGTCGGAAAATCTTTAGAGCAGGAGATAGAACTTTGTCCGTCGGACAATCCGATGGAAACTGTCCGATGGTGCCTACACACGGTCGGAATTTCAGACAACATTGTCCGATAGGACAGAATCCATCGGAAAATCCGACCGTGTGTATGGGGCTTTAGACCCCTTTCACACTGGGGCGCTTTTCAGGCATTTTAGTGCTAAAAATAGCGCCTGTAAAGCGCTTGAAAAGGGCCTCTCAAGCCACCCCAGTGCTTTCACACTGGGGCGGTGCACTTGCAGGACAGGAAAAAAAGCCCTGCAAGCATCATCTTTGAGGCGGTGTGGGAGCGGTGTATACACCAGTCCCCCACCGCCCCTGCCCACTGGGCGCTATTAACCCTTTCTTCGGCCACTAACGAGGGTTAAAAGTGCCCTGCTAGCGTCCAAAAAGTGCCGCTAAAACCAGCGGCGCTTTACCGCTAATGCCCGCCCCGCCCCAGTGTGAAAGGGGTCTAACTGACAATGACACCAACTGGCACTGGTGCAGGCAGACCGCACTGTGATTGCAATGCATTTGGGGTGTCGTTGACTTTGTATTGAGACCCACAGCGGATCGCAAACACAGTGCGTTTGCACTTTGGTGCAGGAAATGCGCAGGGATCGCGTTTCCCGAACCTCATATGTGTAAACATAGGCTTAGACTGATACCTACACTCACACTCACTAAACTTGGTCAAGCACTGAACTGTTGATTTTTTTTTAAGACCCCTTTCACACTTGGGACTGCAAAGTCACATGACAAGTCGTACCCCATGATTTCCAATGAGTACCGTTCATATCTGTGCGACTTTAAAGTAGTCCACTACTTTGGTCCGACTTTGATCCATAGACCTCAAGATTACACAGGTCTTGCTTCAAGTCGTGTCACTTTCAGGTCATACAAGTGTGAAAGGGGCCTTAAACAGACTTCTTTTTTGTGAAGACATCCCCTGGAGAAGGAAGGGATACATTGTATCTTTTACTCCTTGATAGAGAAGTCTGTTGTTTCCCCTCATTACAGAGAATCAACAACATTGGTAAACTACAGATTGAACGATTACCGTTATAGTCACCCCTCTTTCTCCTCCACCCCTCTCTGCCAATCCCTGCACTGGCTTCCACTCACCCAACTAATAACATTCAAACTACTAACAATCATTTACAAAGCCATCCATAACTCAGCCCCCAGCTACATCACTAACCTAGTCCCAAAATACCAACCAAGCCTCTCTCTCCGGTCCTCCCAAGACCTCCTGCTCTCTAGCTCCCTTGTCACCTCCTCCCATGCTCGCCTCCAGGATTTCTCCAGAGCTTCTCCCATCCTTTGGAACTCCCTACCCCAATCTGTCCGACATTCTCCTAATCTATCCATTTTTAGACGATCCCTGAAAACCCTTCTCTTTAAAGAAGCCTATCCTGCTTCTAACTAATACACTGTTTTACTTTCTCCATCAGCTCATCCCCCACAGCTATTACCTTTTGTATCAATTGACCCTCCCTTTTAGATTGTAAGCTCTAATGAGCAGGGCCCTCTGATTCCTCTTGTATCAAATTGTAATGTAACTGTAATGTCTGCCCTAATTTTGTTAAGCGCTGCGCAAACTGTTGTCGCTATAAATCCTGTATAATAATAAAAAAATAATAATAATAACCAATCGGAAGCTATCACAGCAATCTGTGATTGGGATCCAGTTTTCCTGGTCCCGATCGTTAGAAGACCCGGAACTGTCACTGAAAGTGCGTTCTAAGTGCTGGAAGCGCATGATGGAGCGCACTTCAAGCACAAACAGTGGAACACATATACGCGGCGCCCACTTCCCATATGTGTTACATGGTTGTAAAGGGGTTAATGTTATGGCTGATCAGTGTAACTCCTTAAGTGTGTCTTGTAATACTGAGCAGACAGACCTCTGCATACCTTCTTTTACAATGCAAATGACTGATGTTTGTGTAAATGATTCCATGAATACAAACACCAGGCCGTGAAAGGAAGAAAGGTTATTCGATGTTGTGTTCAGATGTTAAGCGACTCCCCTACTTGTTTTCACAAAAACAATCGCTTTTTTGTTTATAAAACAGGAGGAAAACGTTATCCCTATACATGAAAATATTCACAGCTTTATGTATATGCAATCATTTGCACAATGGATTTAATATCCCATAGCAAATGTTAGTAATGGAAACTTTCTCTTCTTTCAAACATAGTCCCAAGGAAAACGTTGCAGAATAGACCTCCCATGAAGAGTACAGCCTCTTTGTGATAGCAATCACAAGTTCTAAAAATTGTAAACATGTTAAAAATATTAGGGTATATATAAGGATAATATATATTGATACGTGTATAAAGACAATAGATATGTACTAAGATATGTAACAATATAAATGTATACACAATGAAATGACGAAGAACGAAATGTTAATGTAAATAAAATGTGAAAAATGATGATAAAATAAAGATTTATATATAAAAAAAAAAAATATTAAAATGCAATTAACAAAAATTAATTCAAATTGTATACGTTTTAATGGACCCTCATTCCCCCCTCCCCCATGCATGCACATATAAAGAAAATATGCACACCTCGGACACACGTACCTACATAAATGCTGGTTGTGTAATGCCCCGTACACACGGTCGGAAAATCCGACCACAAAATCCATCAGATTTTTTCCGACGGATTTAGTCCGACACTGGTGTTGCATACACACGGTCGGACAAAGTTGTCGGAAAATCCGATCATTCTGAACGTGGTGACGTTTGTTGCCTACGACGGGACTACGTAGAGGCTAGTAGCCAATAGCTTTGGTCTTGTAATGTGATCTGAGCATGCGTGGCACTTTGTCCGTCGGAATTCGCTACACACGATCGGAAAAAGTCCGATAGGACTTTGTTGCCGGAAAATTTGAGAGCAGGAGATAAAACTTTGTCCGTCGGAAAATCCGATGGAAAATGTCCGATGGAGCCTACACACGGTCGGAATTTCCGACAACATTGTCCGATAGGACATTTTCCTTTGGAAAATCCGACCGTGTGTATGGGGCTTTACATATATTAGGCCTGATTCACACCTAGGCATTTTTAGTGCTTTTTACATTTTGTAGATTTGCACTACAGTCCATTTAACATGGTTTCCTATGGAACACGTTCTGTAGTGCAAATCTGCAAAATGCAAAAAGCACTAAAAATGCCTAGGTGTGAATCAGGCCTAATGCCGCGTACACACGACCGGACTTTGCGACAGCAAAGGTCCGACGGAACGAATCTCATACTTTTATACTAATGCACACGATCGGAAATTCAGCCAGCAAAAGTCAGATGAGAGCTTTTGGTCGGAAAATGCGACCTTGTGTATGCTCCATCAGACTTTTGCTGGCGCAATTCCAGCCTGCAAAAGATTGAGAGCAGGTTCTTAATTTTTTTGGTCGGAAAAAGTTTTGAACGGAAATTCCGATCGTCTGTACCAATTCCGATGCGCAAAATTCCTACGCATGCTCGGAAACAATTCGACGCATGCTCGGAAGCATTGAACTTCATTTTCTCGGCTCGTCGTAGTGTTGTACGTCACCGCGTTCTTGACCGTTGAAAGTTCAGCGAACGTTTGTGTGACCGTGTGTATGCAAGCCAAGCTTGAGCGGAATTCCGTCGGAAAAAACATCCAAGGTTTTTTCCGACGGAAAATCCGCTCGTGTGAACGTGGCATTACTTTTTTTCTGTTCACTGAAATAAATTTGAGTGTATTTTTGTACTGGAAAAATGAATTTGTGGGTCAGAGTGTACACTCTGCTCCGCAACTTTCATATTAATCTCAAAAAGGACCCCTATGAATCTCTTCTTTGCAAACCGATTGCAGAATTGGTTCGTCTGGAGCGCCAGCTAGCGCTGCATCATTTTACTGTAACTAAGTTAAAGTGGTTGTAAACCCTTACAAACCACTTTGACCTACAGGTAAGCCTAGATTAAGGCTTACCTGTAGGTCCAATAAATATCTCCTAAACCTACATGGTTTAGGAGATATTTAGAAAAGAAAAGGCATCGCTGTCTACGGCGCACTGCGCATGCCGGGTTCACGGCGATATGCCACTTTCCTGCGCATGCGCGGGAGTGACGTCATCGCCGCTCCAGCGAATGACAGCGCTGGAGCGGCGAGACCCAGAAGTCACTCCAGGTTTGATGGTGACGCAGAAGATTGTGGATGAGGCCCGCTTCGGGGGCTTCGTTTTCAGGTAAGTCATTCATAATGAGCTAGTATGCTATGCATACTAGCTCATTATGCCTTTGCCTTGCAGGATGTCTTTTTTTTTTTTTAAGAGGCTTTACTTCCTCTTTAAAGGGGTTGTAAACCCTCATATTTTTTCACCTTCATGCATCCTATGCAGTGCATGCACTACGTTTGGAAAATCACTGTAACCACACTGCATGGTACTTCTGTACCATGCAATCTGGTGCAGGCAAGCGCACTGTATTTGCAACCTGCCTTTTGGGTATTATTAACATAATATTGAAACCCACCGCAGAGTGCACCTCAGTGTGTATTGAACACAGTGTGGGAATTTCCCGCACTGTATTCTGATGTGAACTAGCCATAAAACAAAGTACACTTAACTTTTTTGCCCCTCTTCCGAGATCTAAACTGCCTCCCCTTCCTGCATACCTAAGCCGGCCATAGACGGATCAAAATTTGGTCGGTTCAGTAGGAACCAGCCTGCCCGTAGACAAATCAAATTTTGTCCGGTTCAGTCTGGTTGTACTGAAATCATTCCATCAATCGACTTTAATACAACCAGCCTGTCTTTTTTTTTCACCTGATCACTGCCAGTGGCTATAGCTGCCAGCAGTGATCATTGTATTTTTCAGGTGGGGAAGGCTCCCCACGCCACTGCTGGCAGAACACAATAGCACTGCAGGAGGGATTCCGCCATCTTTATGGGGGAATCAAGCAATTTTCTTACCTTCAACCCGTGGTTGAAGGAAAGAAAATTGCATAATGTATAGTCTACCTTAGCTGGTGATTACATTGTGACCTAAATGTAATCATCCTCGAGCTCCCCAGCTACATACTTACCATGATCCAGGGCACTGCAGCCTACTGTTTGCTGGCCATCCTTGTCTTGAGGCCCCTAGATGTCTATGGACCTCTGACACAGGGCTAGAGATGCTCAGGTGATGGCCCCTTAGAAGTCAATGGGGACCTATTTTGCAAGCATGGCCAGCAAACAGAAGACTTTGAGTGCTAGTTCACACCAGATGCAGTTCTGTGTGCTTTTTTCTGCACTAAAAATGCATGCAGTGTTTTCCATGTATTCCAATAGCAGTAGTTCACACCAGTGCAGGCAGTTCCAGTCAATTTATGGTCAGACTGCATTGTTGTGAACTAGAGCAAAATAGGTCCCCATTGACTTCTAAGGCTTGATTCACACTAATCCGTTTTTTGATGCATTTTGCATTTTGCAGAAATGCAGGGACATTTTTTAACATGGGTTCCTATGGAACATGTTCACAGCAATGCATTTTAGTGCCTTTGCTTTTGGAAAGGGTTGGGGACTTTTTTTCCCGCAAAATGCAGTGTTTTGCATGTAATAAAATTCAATGGACCTGCATCCAAAACGCAAGTACCGTGTTTTTACTGTGATTTTGCTGCGATTTTCCTTTTTTTAAAGGGGGCTTCCAGATTCCGATAAGCCCCCCACCCGCAGCCCCCGACAACCACCGGCCAAGGGTTTGTCAAGAAGAGGCCCTTGTCCCCATCAACATGGGGGCAAGCTGCTTTGGGGTGAGGGGCGCAGAGCCCCCCCTGCCCCAAAGCACCCATCCCCCCCATGTTGAGGGCATGCGGCCTGGTATGGTTCAGGGCGCTCGCTCGTCCCCTCCCTTTCCTGACCTGCCGGGCTGCATGCTCAGATAAGGGTCTGGTATGGATTTTGGGGGGACCATTTTTTTTTTCTAATTTTGGCGTGGGGGTCCCCTCTGAATCCATACTAGACCCGATTTTACTGCAATTTTGCTTTTTTTTTTACACTTAGCAACCAGCTATATACAGTGTAAAAAAAAAACAAAAAAAAACAAATCGCAGTAAAAACTTGTGTTTTGGATGCGGGTCCATTGACTTCTATTGGAAAATAATATTTTTGCTGCAAAATGCTGCATTTTGCATGAAAAAAAGGTCCCCGACCCTTTCCAAAAACGCAGAGGCACAAAAATGCATTGATGTGAACATGTTCCATAGGAACCCATGTTAAAAAATTTCCCTGCATTTCTGCAAAATGCATAAACGTGAGCCTGAGCATCTCTAGCCCTGTGTCAGAGCTCCATAGAAGTCTAGGGGCTTCAAGACAATGATGGCCAGAAAACAGAAGGCTGCAGTGCCCTGGATCATGGTAAGTAGGTAGCTGGGGAGCTCGAGGATGGGGGCATTTAGGTCAGGGAAGGGGTGGGTGTGGGCAAGTACACATTTTTCCTGCTTGTTTTATGTAAATACATGGATGTCTGTAGCCTGGTCACATATTCACTTTGTTTTGGGACCCAAGCTCACATCCAGATTATGCAGATGGTCACCGAATTGGTCTGGGCTCACGTGCTATGCATGAATCTATCCACTGCATATGGCGAGGATAGGGAGGGCGGTGCCCGGGCACCCCTGATGGACGGGCCGCCCCTGAATAGCACAGTGGGGGAGAACCCTGCATCCACATTGCTTGCGTTGATGTGGGGATCTGTGAGGTTTTTTTGTTCAACCTGCTGGTGTATACCCAGATTTAGACAATCTTATCTCAGATTTACTGACATAGTATTTATGCTGTAAATCACATGCTTCTTTTTTTGGCCATTTGTTTAACTCTACTCCAAAACATATGTTCTTTATGACCTCAATATAATGCCCAAAGCCTTGTTAACCTTTAAACCTGGTGAGGTAATGCATTTTTCTGATGAACTGGTAGATTGGAGGAGATCTGTGAACAGCAGTCACTAGCAGCCCTAGTATCTGTACATTGCCCGTATTGTATCTGTGTTTTTGAAGAGATAACATATTTCAGCAACCAGAAATGTTGGTGTCTGGGATCATGAAACTGGAGTGAGATTTCAGGCCCAGAAATCCATTCTTATTCACACTCAGCTGATGATTACAAAACACTTTTCTCATTTGTGTAGATCCAGGGACTAAAGCAGACTTTCCACATCATGTCTGTCTGTATCATTTCAACACCATGCACTGCCCCCTCCGCCCATTTACATTCCACAGGAAGACCTCCTGTCAGGATGACTGAAATCTTTTCAAATGTCTAATCCTCGCACATCCATCGCCTGGCCAGGTAACAAACCATAGATAACAAAAGCTTCCCCAAGACACTGAAACGCCTTCGACAACACTTCATAAACTGAATACAAAATTATCTTCAAAAATCAAGTTCCACGACAACCCCTCCCAAAGAAATGAACCCAAATGTAAACCCACATGGGTTGCTTCTCTAGTTCATTTAAAAGTTCATTAAAAACAACCACATGACATTACAATATAAGGCCCCTTTCACACTGGGGCGGTGGGGGCGTCGGCGGTAAAACCACTATACTATTTTTAGCGGTGATTTACCATCGTTTTAGCGGCGATATTCGGCCGCTAGCGGGGCGGTTTTGACCCCTGCTAGTGGGCTAAAAAGGGTTGAAACCGCCCGCAAAGCGCCGGTTTGCCGGCGGTATAGCCTCGCTGCCCCATTTTTACCGTCCTGCTAGCACACCACTCCAGTGTGAAAGTCTGAGGGCTTTCACATTAGAGAGACAGCAGCGGCTGTTTCAGGGCGCTTTGCAGGCGCTATTTTTTAGCGCTGTAGCGCCTGCAAAGCGCCCCAGTGTTAAAGGGGTCTTATTAATCTAATGGACTGGTTTACCTATAGAATTCAGAGGCCTCCCCCACTAGAAAGTGGTCAAACCTTGTAGGACCTAACCATGTATTTTGTCGTTTACAATATACAGTATCTCTCACAAAAGTGAGTACACCCCTCACATTTTTGTAAATATTTTATTATATCTTTTCATGTGACAACACTGAAGATATGACACTTTGCTACAATGTAAAGTAGTGAGTGTACAGCTTGTATAACAGTGTAAATTTGCTGTCCCTTCAAAATAACTCAACAAACAATGTCTAAACCGCTGGCAACAAAAGTGAGTACACCTTCTGTTTGAGGATGTCCCACAGACGCTCAATAGAGTTTAGGTCTGGAGACATGCTTGGCCAGTCCATCACCTTTACCCTCGGCTTCTTTAGCAAGGCAGTGGTCGCCTTGGAGGTGTGTTTGGGGTCTTTAACATGTTGGAATACTTCCCTGCGGCCCAGTCTCTGAAGGGAGGGTATCATGCTCTGCTTCAGTATGTCACAGTGCATATTGGCATTCATGGTTCTCTCAATGAACTGTAGCTCCCCAGTGCCGGTAGCACTCATGCAGCCCAAGACCATGACACTCCCACCACCATGCTTGACTGTAGGCAAGACACAATTGTCTTTGTACTCCTCATCTTGTTTCCGCCACACACGCTTGACACCATCTGAACCAAATACGTTTATCTTGATCTCATCAGACCACAGGACATGGTTCCAGTCATCCATGTCCTTAGTCTGCTTGTCTTCAGCAAACTGTTTGCGGGCTTTCTTGTGCATCATCTTTAGAAGAGGCTTCCCTCCGGGACGACAGCCATGCAGACCAATTTGATGCAGTGTGCGGCGTATGGTCTGAGCACTGACAGGCTGACCCCCCACCCCTTCAACCTCTGCAGCAATGCTGGCACCACTCATACGTCTATTTTCCAAAAACAACCTCTGGATATGACGCTGAGCACGTGCACTAAACTTCTTTGGTCGACCATGGCGAGGCCTGTTCTGAGTGGAACCTGTCCTGTTAAACGGCTGTATGGTCTTGGCCACCGTGCTGCAGCTCAGTTTCAGGGTCTTGGCAATCTTCTTATAGCCTAGGCCATCTTGATGTAGAGCAACAATTCTTTTTTTCAGATCCTCAGAGAGTTCTTTGCCATGAGGTGCCATGTTGAACTTCCAGTGACCAGTATGAGAGAGTGAGAGCGATAACACCAAATTTAACACACCTGTTGCCCAATCACACCTGAGACCTTGTAACACTATTGAGTCACATGACACTGGGGAGGAAAAATGGCGAATTGGGCCCAATTTTGACATTTTTACTTAGGGGTGTACTCACTTTTGTTGCCAGCGGTTTAGACATTAATGGCTGGGTGTTGAGTTATTTTGAGGGGACAGCAAATTTACACTGTTATACAAGCTGTACCCTCACTACTTTACATTGTAGCAAAGTGTCCTTTCTTCAGTGTTGTCACATGAAAAGATATAATAAAATATTTATAAAAATGTGAGGGGTGTACTCACTTTTGTGAGATACTGTAAGTTACCCACAGCATAAACATTCTATCATCCCCACCCAGCGCAATTTGTTCCCATGTCCATAGTCCAATTACCTTTTTCTATAGGTATACACCTCTGTGTCACACAGCAAGTTCAAATACAATTCTTGGGCCTGTTTGAATAACGTTAAATTGTCACAAAGGCTTCATTGTCCTTTAAACCTGCCATTGTTTCCCACCAATAATTCCATGTTGCAGGTGAGGTTTTCGAGTTTAGAGTGGTCAGGTACTAGAGAATATTCTATTTTCTGAAAAACAAGGCTTCTACGAACTGGATAGAGCTTTGTGGCTTTGTGCATACCCTGAACCTGTTCATGTCTTCTAGAATAACAATACAATTGTAGATGTCCAATTTTGTTACATGTATAGCAATGTTTGTTACATACAGTCTTTGAGAGCCTTTGTTGGATTTGAGGACCCCACTGTTAATCATTGAAGGACATTTCCTTTTTTGAGGACAGAGGACGTATTACTTTGTAAGGGGAATTGTTCATAAGGTTTTTAAATAAGGCTTTATAGACAAAAGCTTGTTTGCCAAGCAGGTCTTGGTCTAGATCAGGGATGCTCAAATATTGGCCCTCGGAGCCCTCTGATGTGGCCTGTGACTTCAAACCAGGGAGATGCATGCCCATGCTCTTGGAAGTGTGATCAATGGGTTACCGACCTGCCATCCCAGAGCATCAGATTTCATGGAGAGCCAGAGTAAGAAACTGAGGAAGCAGGCAGTCAAGGAGGGAGCAGGAGCAGGAGCCCCATAAGCCAATGCTTTATCTGTAGCACTGGCTCCTGTCCCAAGCAGAGAGATAACTATGTGCACTTCGCCTGTGACATTTATAGCAGCCTGGAGAGCAATGCTAGTAGGAAAAATCAGTGTATTAAACATCACCAGTGTTGGTCATCTTACTTTAAAAAAGTAATTAGTTAAGTTACAAATTACTTCTCCCAAAAAAGTAATTGCGTTAGTAACTCAGTTACTACATTGGAAAAGTAATTAGTTACTCAGCAAAGTAATTGTGACTTTTTTTTTTATATTCTAAGGGGCGGGTCTAGTATTACTGTAAGCAAGGGGCGCGTTCCCCCCTGCACGTCTATTTCCCCTCTGTACCCCCCTGCACGTCTGTTCCCCCCCCAACACATATATCTGTTCCCCCTCTGTACCCCACTACATGTCTGTCCCCCCCAACACATATGTCTGTTCCCTCTCTGTACCCCACTACACGTCTGTTCCCCCCCCCACACATATATCTGTTGCCCCTCTGTACCCCACTACACGTCTTCCCCCCACACACATATATCTGTTCCCCCTCTGTACATCTGTCCCCCCCAAACTCACGGATCAGATCGTTCTTCGGATCAGAGTCACGGATCGGATCATTTTTCGGATCAGCAAATAATAATTGAATTTGCAAAAACCTGTGAAAATTCCACCATATAGCCCCCACTGTAATATCCACGTCATCTCCCCCACTGTAATATTGGCTGAGTATGGCTGAGTACGGCTGAGCATGGCTGGGTACGGCTGGGTATCGCAGAGTATGGCTGGGTAATACCGAGTATTGTAGAGTATGGCTGGGTATTACCGAGTATTGCAGAGTATGGCAGAGTATGACTGGGTATTACCGAGTATGGCTGGGTATGGCAGAGTATTGTCAGGGTATTGCAGAGTATTGTCAGGGTATTGCAGAGTATTGGCAGGGTATTGCAGGGTATTGGCAGGGTATTGCAGAGTATTGTCAGGGTATTGCAGAGTATTGGCAGGGTATTGCAGGGTATTGGCAGGGTATTGCAGAGTATTGTCAGGGTATTGCAGAGTATTGTCAGGGTAATGCAGAGTATTGTCAGGGTGTTGCAGAGTATTGGCAGGGTCTTGCAGAGTATATGCAGGGTATTGGCAGGGTATTGCAGTGCTGCCATCCGATCTCTCCCCTCCACTGTACAGATCTGTACACAGAGGGGAGAGGAACTGGCATCATCTTGGAGCCGGTTTGTTTACAAGTGATCGCTCCATCATTTGACGGAGCAATCACATTGTAAACGGCCAACGGGTGCACCAAGATGGCCGCCGCTCCGGAGCTAGGCCGAAGCCGCGTCCGACGGGTGCACCAAGATGGCTGCCGCTCCGGAGCTAGGCCGAAGCCGCGGCCTTTCCTAAGGCCGCGGCCGCGGATCGCGGTGGTAATTGAGGTAGAGGGTAGTAGTTTAGAGGGTAGTAGTAATCTAACTGATTACTCTTCCCCTCGTGGTAACGCCGTTCCCATTACTTGAATCGGCGTTACCACGAGGGGAAGAGTAATCAGTTAGATTACTACTACCCTCTAAAGTAACGGCGTTAAGTAACGCCGTTTACTTTAATTACGTTAGTTACATCACTGAACATCACATACACTGCACTTTTGCAAGCGGCATATTAGCACTTTCACACTGCTCAGCAGGTTCAGCGCAATGCACCTGCGGCCATTATATCCTGCAGGTTTGGTGCACTTTCTGAAAATGCACCACACCCGCAAGATGTGATAGAAGTCTATGGCTCAATGCAGGTAACCCACAGGAAACCTGCAGGTTCACTGAGCTGTACCCGTGGTGCGGGTAAACCGCAGCGCATCAGTGTGAGCTTTATAGGGAGCTCAAGACAGTAAGAGCTCATTTACATTCGTGTTTTTAATTTTGGGGGATGGTAATACCCTATAGTTCATTGTGGCCTGCTACCGGTGACCAAATCACTTAAGTGGCCCTTGCTTCTCAAAAAATTTAGCACACCTGGCCTAGACTGTGGCTGGTTCACTTTCTTTAACTTGCTCACATATCTCTGCAGTGCATTCAATTCAATTCAATTTCAATTCTGGAGTATATCATCAATGATAAAAGCCTGCACTCCCTCCAGGTATCCCATACAGGCCAAGGCCACCCTGGTCTGTTGATCCTATCAAAAATACAGTGAGTCAAGAACTTGCTGTGCTCTCTGCTGTATGGCACTGAAATCTCAAGCACTGTTCAGGCTGGGTTCACACATATATGCGAATTGGATGCAGGTTTCTCTGCATCCAATTCGCATGACAAGCGAGTGTGACTGGCTCTCAATGGAGCTGGTTCACACATCTCTGTGGTGGCCGCGGTCCAGATTGAAAAAGGTTCCAGTGCGTGTTTGGGTCCAGTTCAGGTGCAAAAAATTTGGACCTGAATCGCACCTAAACCAGTGAACAGACACGCACCGGAGAACAGACACGCACCGGAGAACAGACACGCACCGGACCCCAGGCACAAACCCACGGCTCCACATATGTGAGCCTCAGTTTTCCCATGTCACCTCTGTAAATTACAGTACACCCCTGTCAGTTTCATGAAGATGAGGAGGTGTTTTGTAGTCGTAGTCTTGTCGTGACAGCACTGCCCCTCCATAGATACAGGTGCAATAAGTGAGGATTTTCACTCTAGCACAGGCAGTGTGTTATAGTTTTATCCCAGAAATGGACTTTAATAAAGTTTGTAACAAAGAATATCCAGCAAGCCCTATTGTCTCCAGATCACAAACAGAAACTGAGAGTTGTCTGTGTATGCTGGAATCACGTGGAGAACTTGCTCTTAGAACAGAAACCGCACATATGCGGTGTGTGGGCTTTAAGGCTTACCCTACCTGCAGCTGAACATATGTGTTACGTGGTCAGCAAGAGGTTACCCTGCCTAGAGTTTGGTTCTGTCAGTGCATAGGAACTTTAATGTATATATCTGTTCGTGGTATAAAGTTACCTGTTCTACAGGTGTGTTTATTAGATCCTCCATGCACAACTGTACTTTGCATCCAGATCCGGAGTCCAATTTGAAATGATAGGTAAAGAAGCATGATTAATCGTCTGCATTGTGCGACTGAGTGACTCTTCATGCAACAGTGGAGATCAAACTGATAATTACACCTCCTGTATCCAGATAGATTGTATTTCCTGTTTTGAACTTACGCTTTGTTCTTTAGTGAACTCAGTTTGATTTGATTTGGCAAGTAGTTTAAAGTTAACCTTAAAGAAGAACTCCAGGAATCATTTCACTTGTATAAAGTAATTCCTCCATATGCCATAACTATATGGCTCTGGGGACGCCACCGGAGTAGCATAAGCTACATACTGTGTTTGCTTGCGGAGGACTATGAGCAACTTCCCTTTGCTGTTGACTTCTCTAGTCCGTTTGCCACTCATAAACCACATTCTATTTCAGTTAATAAATACTAGGCAGACTCTGATTGGTCAGGCTCAGTTCACACTGGATGCCAATGCGGCTCCCAGCAGGGGTCCAGTGCGTCCTGGTTCATTGTTACAGATCCGATTTCAGCCCGAATTTTGGGCTGAATTCGGACCTGAAACAGACCAAAAGACGCACAGGACTTCTGTGCAAATTCGCACCGGAGATGTGTGAACCGGCTCCATAGAAAGCTGGTCACATTCTCCTGCTATTGCGAATTTGAAGCGAAGAATACGCATCCAATTTGCAATAGTGTGAACCCCGGCCTCAAGGTGTTGTGGCGGGGATGACATCACGATCTCCAACTCAGCTAATCAGAACCCACCTAGTATTAAATTGACAAAAATACTGACTGTTCAAAAAAGACTGTTCATTAGTGGTGTAGGGACAGGAAAGCGCAATGCTCTTTTTCCTGGCAGCAACGTTTTTTGTTTTTTTTTAGCACCAGGTGCAATAAAATGAGCTTACAAAAAGTGCACAGGGTAGAACATACACTGTATACATAATTATTAGGCAAGTGAATATTTTAACCAAATCATAATTTTTATGCATATTGTCCAACTCCAAGCTGTATAAACTTGAACCCTCCTGTGTTCATTGCTCAGAGACATGGCCAAGGCAAGGAAGGCTGAAACCTGACCACCACTGAACATGACACATAAGTTGAAACATCAAGACTGGGCCAAAAAATTTGAAGATTTTTTCAAAGGTTTTATGGACTGATGAGAGTGACTCTTGAGGGACCAGATGGATGGGCCTGGGCTGGATCAGTAATGGGCGCAGAGTTCCACTTCGACTCTGGTATTATTAAAGTTGAGCTAATTGGACCTTTTCGGGTTGAAGATGGACTCAAAATCAACTCCCAAACCTACTGCCTGTTTTTAGAAGACACTTTCTTTAAGCAGTGGTACAGGAAAAAGTCTGCATCTTTCAAGAAGACCATGATATTTATGTAGAACAATGCTTCATTGCATACATCGAAGTACTCCACTGTGTGGCTAGCCAGTAAAGGCCTTAAAGATTAAGGCTGGGTTCACACTATAGAATACAGCGGCTCACAGCTGGAGTCCGGTGCGCCTCCATTCACCATATCAGGTCCGATTTCAACCCGAATTTTGGGCCTAGTTCGGACCTAAAACAGACCAAATGACGCACAGGGCTCCTGTGCAATTCGCACTGGAGCTGCTGCGGAGATGTGTGAACCGGCTCCATAGAGAGCTGGTCACAATCTTCCGCTATGAGAATTGGATGCGGGGAAACACGCATCCAATCCGCAATAGTATGAACCCAGCCTAAATAATAATGACATGGACCCCTTCCTCATCTGACCTAAACCCTATTGAGAGCTTGTGGGCCCCTCTTAAACGGGAGATTTATGGTGAAGGAAAACAGTACATCTCTCTGAACAGTGTCTGGGAGGCTGTGGTTGCTGCTGCACAAAAAGTTGAATAGAAGGCTTATGACTGTGATTGAAAATAAGGGTGGCTATATTGTCACATGTTATAATACCTGCTCTGTGTAGTGGATTTGCACAGAGCAGCCTGGATCCTCCTCTTCTCTGGTCCCTCTTTGGTGCACCTGGCCCCTCCCTCCTGTCGAGAGCCCCCCCAGCAAGCAGCTTGCTATGGGGGCACCCGAGCCGAGCCGCAGCTCTGTGTGTTCATTCAGACACGGAGCTGCGGTTCGGCCACGCTCCCTCATTCAGGAGAGAGAGTCCCGGACAGACCGAGGCAATCATGTACATTGCTGGATACAGAGGGGGCTCAGGTATGTATTAGGGAGGCTGCTACACACAGAAGGTTTATTATCTTAATGCATAGAATATTCAGGTTTGATGTTTATTAACATTTTGGATTGACTGAGAGCACTGTAGTTGTTCAATAATGAAATTAATCCTAAAAAAAAACAACTTACCTAATAATTATGCACAAAGTGTATTGTTTTACACCGAAAAGAAAGGAACCTAGACCTGAAGCCCTGGGGCATGAGACTGACGGGGACAAGGTACTCATGGTTCACCCAGTTAAATTCATTCTTTGGGAGACCTACCAAAGCAAGGTCTACCCAAGTATGAGGTAGGGCTCCCCTGATGGGAGACCCCATTGGAGGGAGAGAACCTGACCATAAGGCCGTGTGTCCTCCGCCCAAGTCTTTCAGGTCAGGCCTGAGAACCTACACCCTCTAATTCTGGGAGCGTAAAGTGCTTTATGCATGTGCAAAAAAGTGCAAAAATGAAGAGGTAAGTTTCCCCTAGACTGTCTAAAGTCAATACTGCTTACTGTACATAGCTAATGCTGCTACAGTGGATTGCAGAGTCCCCAGTGACCATACAGTTCTGGCATGTAAAATTATTTTATCCAAGCTAGCCCACAGTAAGTTTCTAAAGTGAAATGACTCCTGGAGTTTGAATGAGCCTGTGCTAGGCCTCTGCCGGTCATGCTGAATAATTGGTTTTACAATTTTCTGAGTCACTAACCTGGAAATAGTACACAGATCAGAGTTCTGACCTTAGTGATTGCATGCATTTTCCAGGTCAGTGGCTGAGGAAATATTAAGATCTTAAACAGCTAATACTATCAGGATAGGTCAGCAATGGCAGCCTCCATAGCGCTTATAAAGGTTTACTTTAACCACTTAAGCCCCGGACCAATTTGCAGCCAAAGGACCAGGCCCCTTTTTGCGATTCGGCACTGCGTCGCTTTAACTGACAATTGCGCGGTCGTGCGACGTGGCTCCCAAACAAAATTGGCGTCCTTTTTTTCCCACAAATAGAGCTTTCTTTTGGTGGTATTTGATCGCCCCTGCGGTTTTTATTTTTTGCGCTATAAACAAAAATAAAGCGACAATTTTGAAAAAAATGTAATATTTTTTACTTTTTGCTATAATAAATATCCCCCAAAAATATATAAAACAACATTTTTTTTCCTCAGTTTAGGCCGAAACGTATTCTTCTACATATTTTTGGTAAAAAAAAAATCGCAATTAGCGATTATTGATTGGTTTGCGCAAAAGTTATAGCGTTTACAAAAACGGGGATAGTTTTATAGCATTTTTATTAATATTTTTTTGTTTTACTAGTAATGGCGGCGATCAGCGATTTTTATTGTGACTGCGACATTATGGCGGACACATCGGACATTTTTGGGACCATTGTCATTTATACAGAAATCAGTGCTATTTAAATGCACTGATTCCTATGTAAATGACACTGGCAGTGAAGGAGTTAACCACTAGGGGGCGGGGAGGGGTTAGTGTGACGTGTGTGTTTTTTTTTTACAGTAGGTGGCGTGGCTTTACGTCTGACGTCATCGGCTTTCCCGATGACAGGGAACAGCCGATCAGTGACAGGCAGTGTAGGAAGCACGGGGAGAGGTTTGTTTACACAGACCTCTCCCCGTTCTTCAGCTCTGTGACCCGATCGCGGGACACCAGCAGCGATCGGGTCCGCTGGTCCCGCAGTCACGGAGCTCAGGACCGGGTCGCAAACGCGCCGGCGCTCCCGCGCGACCCACGGCTGGGTACTTAAAGGTGGATGTACCGCTATGTGCTTCTGCCCAGCCGTGCCATTCTGTTGATGTAAATCTACAGGAGGCGGTCCTTAAGCGGTTAAACAAGGCTGCCATTGCAGACCTCATTCTGAAAATGCTAGCTGCCTGGTTGTCTTGGGCCTCAGTACCTTCTAAGTGACAAGCCTGGAACAAGCACAGCCAGTGAGGTTACAACTGCATACTTTTTCGGAAAGCACTGAAGCCACAGCAGGGCCTGGACAAGGGGTGGGCAGAAGGGAGGGCTGCCCTTGGCACAGTGTGTATTGTAGGGATAATAACAATTACAATAGGGCTGAGTTGTCACTACTCCTGTCAGCCCATGGCTGGAAGCAGCAAGGAGAGGAGAGAGCCTGGAGGGGATGAGGGCTGTGCTTTCTCTCCCCTCCTCCTCATAGGCTCGCACATAATGAAGGGGGGGGGCACAATTTGGCATCTTTCGTTAACGCGTCGAGCTACAATAGATGCTACAGCGACTTCCTTAGGATTTTTTTACCTATATACCATTTTTTGACTCTATACAATAGATACTAGTTCATGTCATTTGAGTTATTATGGCTACTTCTTTGCTCTATATACCCTGTATCTAACCATGCATGTATTTTAGATTTATGCGATTTTATACATGTTCATGTTAATATCATGTATACACTCTGTGCCTAACAGATGTACAATTTGTGTATACAATGACTATCGTTTTATCTACTTATGACTAAATAAATATATTTGTATTATATACATGTACTTTCTTGTGCGCACCCCAGCCACTTCATCTAAAGTCCCACCCTCCTGTTTCTGTAACTAACCCCGGGATGGAGGTGCTTCCCCACGCCTCATTTAAAGTTCCAAAATTTATTTTTTGCGAATTGAATTCAGGGATGGAAGTGTCTGGGTGGTTGATCCTGCAGTGTTCCCCTGCCACCTATGCGCTAAACTCTACCATAATCCTAGATGTTCATATGCCCTAATTCAAAGGGATATGAATACCCGATATGGTCATTAAATACAAACCTACCTTTCTAGCCACACTATCAGTAGCCACAGTCACCCATGACATCTTCAGAATCAGCCCACGACCGCGGCTTTGGCAGCTGTCCTGCAGTCATTGGGCTACCAGCACTATGTTGTTGTTGGGGGTTTTTGCTTTATACCCATGGGAGCTGCGATTCCCTGTGTGGACTCCTCCCCCCCCCTCCCCACACGCCCTCTGCGTCTGGGAGGCTCGGGCGGCTGTCCCCTGTTGAATCGGCACCACGTTTCCCATGCCATGCGCACTGCATAGTCTACGTCAGTGCGCTGACGTGGTGTTCCTACCATCTGCGTGGTCACGCTGGGGGTGTGTCCCTCGGCGCCACACGCCAAGCGTTCACTCAGTCTTGGGGTTGGCGCCCCTCCCCCACACGCCCACACACGTGGTGTTGGCGGCGTATACATACAATCTCCCAGTCGGAGCTGGCCACTCACATGGTCAGTTTCCCTCTGGAGTTCCTGCACACCAGCCATATTTGTGCTTGATGTTGCATGACCTACAGCACCGGGTAAGTGCCACTTATTCCTCACGTCCAAGCTATCCCACTACCCTGGTCTATACTTCACATTTCTTTTTATAATGTCACTGCCTAAAGGCTCTTTCTTCCCCACATTCACATATACACACCCTCACAAACATCTCACATCACCTTCACTACACCCCTTACACTATTTATCCAACGATGCACCTCACTTCATGCCAGATATAATTTATACATTTTCATTCATACATTCTCTGTCTTATATACTTGATTACCAGCATTTCATATAACCCTATTATATCCCTACATGTACCCTACATGACTACTCTATTGCCTACTCAACATTACCTATACCTCTGCAGCTCCATGATTTCTGCAGTTAAACTTCTTCATCAGCCCACTACATATATCCATCAACAATATCTAGCTTCAAACCTTATGATAATTTTTCACAGATCCACTAATTCCCTCACTATTTTTTACACTTATTTTTCACATTCATCTTTATATTTTTATATCTTTTTTCTTCTTTTCACCACAGACACTTTATTTGCCGTCATCATACCCAACCCGTTTGACATAAGGAGTTTCTCCTCACACTGTGGCACTTTCCATTCCAACCGATGCTGTCTGTATACGCCGCCTCAGCTTCCGTGGGGGTGATGCATATGCCCCCGCCTCACCATGTGCCTGCCAATGCCTGCTGTGCCTGCCCTGGCTGGTAGATATATTTGACCTAATTTTTATTGACAAATCCTTTTTCTTCCCCTCTATAACGGAGTGTGGTACTATATTACTTCTTCACCTTTTGCAGGTACTTGTCGCATCTGCTCCTGATGAGTGGAAACACATCCACGAAACGCGTCGAGCTACAATAGATGCTACAGCGACTTCCTTAGGATTTTTTTACCTATATACCATTTTTTGACTCTATACAATAGATACTAGTTCATGTCATTTGAGTTATTATGGCTACTTCTTTGCTCTATATACCCTGTATCTAACCATGCATGTATTTTAGATTTATGCGATTTTATACATGTTCATGTTAATATCATGTATACACTCTGTGCCTAACAGATGTACAATTTGTGTATACAATGACTATCGTTTTATCTACTTATGACTAAATAAATATATTTGTATTATATACATGTACTTTCTTGTGCGCACCCCAGCCACTTCATCTAAAGTCCCACCCTCCTGTTTCTGTAACTAACCCCGGGATGGAGGTGCTTTCCCCACGCCTCATTTAAAGTCCCAAAATTAATTTTTTGCTTTCGTTAACCAGTGACGCAACTTCCGCCATCCGTGGAACGCACGCCGACCAGCGGCAAACCCAGATCGTACACTGATGCCTATTTCATCACAGCTATCTGAGTGGCGTTTATGATTGTGCGTTTTTGTGGTTTTCTATCACTATGGTCGTTTTACTCCGATTCATCCATGAGAATACCCCTGTGGAAAGTTTTCTGAGTCCATTCCTCATACACCAGATCACAGCTTTTTTGACCCCAGACTGCAAAGCTGAGGGTCCATGACCTCTGGTGAGTGGGGTCACAAGAGAGGAGTGTGGCACACGAACACCATTTATTTTTTTTGTTGAATCAACGATGCACTTTATTTATATTTTTTTGGAGCACTTTAATATAGATTGTCATCTATATTGTATTTTGATAATACTGTCACTGATAATGTTTTGAGCACATCATGTAATTGTGGTTTAATATTCTGCAAGCGCTGTTAATTTATACATCCATTCTTGAGGTTTAGTACTTTTGTAATAGCTGCCGCAGTTTATTTATTTATTTATACTTTCACTTGGCGCAAGTTTTATTTAGTATATGCTTTAAAATGCCTAAAATCTGGACTGTTGGTGGTTCCTCAGGGCAGGAGTTGAGAAAAACTGATCTATAGGAATGTTTGACCATTCTTTCAGAAATGCATTGGTGAGGTCAGGGCTTTATGGACCTTGCTTTGTGCACTTGTCCAAATCATTTGGTGGAGAGAGGATTATGGTGTGGGGTTGTTTTTCAGGGGTTGGGCTTAGCCCCTTAGTTACAGTGAAGGGAGCTCTTAAGGCGTCAGCATACCATTAGTCATTGTGGACAACTTCATGCTCCCAACTTTGTGGGAACAGTTTGGGGAGTGGCCTCTTCCTGTTCTAACATGACTGCGCACCAGTGCACAAAGCAAGGTCCATAAAGACACGGATGAGCGAGTTTGGGGTGGAGGAACTTGACTGACCTCAACCTGATAGAACACCTTTGGGATGGATTAGAACAATAACTGCGAGCCAGGCCCTCTCGTCCACATCAGTGCCTGACTTCTCAAATGCGTTTCTGGAAGAATGGTCAAACATTCCCATAGACAGACTCCCAAACCTTGTGGACAGCCTTCGCAGAAGAGTTGAAGCTGTTATAGCTGCAAAGGGTGGGCCAACTCAATATTGAACCCTTCGGACTAAGGCTGGGATGCCGTTAAAGTTCATGTGCGTGTAAAGGCAGTCCCAATACTTTTGACAATATAGTGCATATTCTTAGTTCAGGTTTTCTTTTAACTGTTGCCCAAGACCTATGTCGGTTGGAAATACTAATCACATACATACCTAAGCAGGCACAATGGCTGAAGGTGTGACAACACTGCTGTGATTTCAACTGGGCATGCACGGTCACCTTATCCAACGTAGCAGATAGACAACAGTTCTCCTTGCTAGATCAACGGATATTTACACAATATCGCAGGGCAGCAATATACAGTAGATTCTTTTTATTTTAAATTTAAAGCCATAGCTATTCATTCAACTATTCCCTCCAACAGCTAAATCAATAAAATGATACCCTTATGGCATGAAAATGCCAATGTATTAGTGTCTGTTTATGTTATTGTGGGGGAGGGGATGTGCTGTATAGCAGGAAAAGTGAGTTTGTAGCTCCCCTAGTGGCCTCTTACTCACACTATTTTGCCTGTCTTCTGTGGTTTTTACTTATTGACACTTTTTTTGGTGAATGGGTAGCGGTACCCCCCACCCATTTACATAGGGGGGCCAGGATCTTGTTAAAGGGGGCTTCCAGATTCTGATAAGCAAAAGGAAAAAATTCCCCCACATTGGGATTTTTAGGCAACGTACAATGAAAAAGTCAGGGTTTTTTTTTTGTTTTCATTTAATAAATAAAAATCTTTTTTTATTACCCTGACTTTTTCATTGTACGCTGCCTAAAAACCCCAACGTGGGGGAATTTTTTCCTTTTGCTATCCTTCAGGGGTGAGCAGCACTCTCTTTACCCTCGGGTATGTGTCTTCCTCTTGTCGTCCAGATTCTGATAAGTACCCCCACCCGCAGACCCCCACAACCACTGGGCAAGGGTTGTAGGAATGAGGCTCTTGTCCCCATCAACATGCTCCCCCCCGTTCGCTCGTCCCCCCCCCATCCTGACCTGCCAGGTTGCATGCTTGGATAAGGGTCTGGTATGGATTTTGTGGGGGGGGACAACATTTTGGCGAGGGGTTTCCCTTAAAATCCATACCAGACCCGAAGGGCCTGGTATGGATTTTGGGGGGGGACCCCCCACATAATTAAAAAAAAAAAAAATGTTGGCGTGGGGATCCCCTTAACCACCTCAATACACTGTTATATATACTACACTGCTGGCACTGACTGAATATGGTCTACACTGAATATCTAGTCTACACTAAATGCAGAGTGTGTATGTATGTATGTATATATATATATATATCTATATATATATATATAAATAAACAAAACAAGAGCGACAATATTCTTCCACATATTTTTGGTAAAAAAAAAAAATCGCAATAAGCGTCTATTGATTGGTTTGCGCAAAAGTTATAGCATCTACAAAATAGAGGATACATTTATGGCATTTTTATTGTTATTTTTTTAACTAGTAATGGCGGCAATCTGCGATTTTTATTGTGACTGCGATATTGCGGCGGACACTTTAGACACGATTTTGGGACCATTCACATTTATACAGCGATTAGTGCTATAAAAAATGCATTGATTACTGTGTAAATGTGACTGGCAGAGAAAGGGTTAATACTAGCGGGTGATTGAGGGGTTAATTATGTTTCCTAGGGAGTGATTCTAACTGTAGGGGCGGCGACTCACAAGAGGAAGAGACCAATCGGTGTTCCTCTGTACTGGGAACACATGATCGGTCTCCTCTCCTCTGACAGAACGTGGATCTGTGTGTGTAATTCGCGGCCGCTGGGCACCCGCATCGGGGGCCTAGTGACGTGACGGCCGCCCGGAGGGACAAAGGGTTCCTGCGGCCGTCATATGACTATGTGCAGTAGGCAAGTGGTTAATCTAGCTCAATCTATCTCCGTCCACACACCATACACGGCCGCTATGTAAGCTATGTAAGCAGCCTGGAGTTTGCATGTTCTCCCTGTGCCTGCATGGGTTTCCTCTGGGTACTCCGGTTTCCTCCCACACTTCAAAGACATGCTGGTAGGTTAATTGGACACTGTCTAAATTGACCTTGGATTGTAAGATCCTTGAGGGTAGGGACTGATGTGAATATATATATATATATATATATAGCGCTGCGTAAATTTACAGCGCTATACAAGTACCTGAAATAATATTAATAATAAGAATATAGTGTGGGGCGTGGACTTAGTCCCCCTGAGCCATTATTGGTCAAAGGCAGGGTGCCTTTAGCCAATTATCGGTCTTGCAGCAGAGCACACTGTGATTGGTCAAAGCATGCAGGTCAGGTGCATGCTTTGGTTAACCATCAGACATAAATGCGATGCGATCTCGCAGTGCATTATGGGGCATTCCGCGGTGCTTGAATTTCCCACGAACACCCCATGCGAGCAAACGAACACCCGATGTTCAAGTCGAACTTACGTCGACTCAAACCGCGGGCTCATCACTATTGGCCAGCAAACTAGCCTGACCTAAATCCCATAGAGAATCAGTGGTGTATTGTCAAGAGAAAGATGAGACACCAGACCCAACAATGCAGACGAGCTGAAAGCCACAACCTGGGCTTCCATACCACCTCAGCAGTGCCACAGGCAGATCTCCTCCATGCCACGCTGCATCGATGCAGCAATTCATGCAAAAGGAGCCCTAAAGCCAGGAGGGGAGGGTCAGCATGAAATTAGGTAGCTAGAATTTTCTGTAGGAAATGTCAGTCTTCATCTTTATGACAGGTTTCCTTTCCATGACAGGCTTGATTCACATCTATGCATGTTGCTTTTGAGCATTTCTGCAGTGCTTTTTGCTGGGCTTTGTTTTCTTTACAGCGTTTTTGAGGTTTGTGTGGGTATTTGTTGTTGGGCAGATTTAAGAAGCAGATCGTGGCAAAAATTGCTTAAAAAAAACGCACTGCATGCTTTTCTGCAGCTTCCCCATTGAAATAATAAAAAAAAAAAGCACTGTTTTGCATTAAAAAAAGTCCCTGACCCTTTCCAAACACAGAGGCACAAAAACCCATGTTAAAAAAAATGTCCTGCATTTCTGCAAAAAGCATGAAAAAAAAACGCATTGGTGTGAATGGAGCCTTAGGGCTTGTTCAGACATGTCCAAACATGGCTCCTGGTGTGTTCTCACAAGTAAACAATGCCCACGTGAGTGAGAAGAGCAGGGATCTCACTCCTGTAATTACAAGGCCAGCTTTACACCTCTGTGGTGTGCTGCAAGTTTCGTCATTTAAGACATGCAGACCCTTTTAGCCATGCAGCACGTCACAAGTACATTGCGCTGAGGTGGCGTTCAAAACGAATGGCGTTGCAAGGCACTGACACATGCATAACGCGTGACCAAAGTGCAAATTTGTGAAGCTGGCCTTACTGCCCTTTGGTGTTAAAGCCAAACTTTACTTAAAAAAAACTGGGAATAGGCAAGCTTTTTAATGGGACGAATTATGTATTAAAGTTTTCTTCTCTGCCTGTTTACAAGGTACACCGAGTTATGTACGTGCTGCTCAGTGTACGATTTTGGCATCTGTCAAGATAAATGAACTCCTGCACATGTGTGGAAGTGACGAAGTCTTGGCCCAACCAATCAAAATGGGCAAAGCCCGAAACTCAGAAGTAAACCCCAACCAAAGATGTCAGTGACTTGGCCCTCCAGTCACTGCATCATTGGAGAGGAGGTAAGTAGAGTTCTGCTACAAGACAGCCCATGCATACATTTAAATGTGGATGGGGGAATCCTCCCTGCTGTGCTATTGTGTTCTGATGGTGGGGAGACTTCCCAGCCAGCAGAATACAATGATCAGTGATGCTGGCTATAGCCGGCAGCACTGATCGTTCGAGAAAAACCAGACAGGCTGGTTGTCTATCGATTTTATAGATCGACTTCTGTACAACCAGGGTGTCCATACATGGATTGAAATTTGTTCTGTTCATGCTGAAGTGGACGAATTTCGATCCATGTATGCTCGGATTAAGTTTAACCACTTCAGTCCAGAAGGATTTACCCCTTAATGACCAGGCCATTTTTTTTTGCGCTATGGCACTGCATCGTTTTAACTGACAATTGCACGGTCGTGCGACGTTGTACACAAACAAAATTGATGTCCTTTTTTTTCCCAACAAATAGAGCTTTCTTTTGGTATTTGATCACCTCAGCAGTTTTCATTTTTTGCGCTATAAACAAAAAAAGACCAACAATTTTGAAAAAAAAAAACAAACAAATATTTTTTACTTTCTGCTAAAATACATATCCAAAAAAAAAAAATGTATTCATCAGTTTAGGCCAATATGTATTCTTCTACATACTTTAAAAAAAAAAAAAATCACATTAAGCGTATATTGATTGGTTTGCGCAAAAGTTATCGCGTCTACAAAATGGGGGATAGATTTATGGACTTTTTTTAATGTTTTTACTGGTAATGGCGGCGATCTTCGATTTTTAGCGGGACTGTAACATTGCAGCGGACAAATCTGACACCAAGTGACACTTTTTGGAGACCAGTGATATTATAACAGTAATCAGTGCTAAAAAAAAAAAAAAAAAATGCACTGATCAATGTATAAGGCTACTTTCACACTGAGGCGCTACAGCGCTAAAAATAGCGCCTGTACAGCGCCTGTAAAGAGCCTCTCCTGTGTCTCCAGTGTGGAAGCCAGTGGGCTTTTACACTGGAGGACGGGCCAAAAAGTCCTGCAAGCCGCATCTTTGCAGCGCTGTAGGAGTGGCGTATACACCGCTCCTACAGCGCCCCTGCCCATTGAAAACAATGGGGCAGCGGTGCTTTGCGGGCAGTTTTAACCCTTTTTCGGCCGCTAAAATCACCACACTAGCGGCCGTAAAATATCGCCGCTTTACTGCCAGCGCCCCAGTGTGAAAGTAGCCTAAATGACACTGGCAGGGAAGGGATTAACACTAGGGGGCGATCAACTGTGTTCCCTGGGTGTGGTCTGTGTGGGGGATGGGTTCACTGGGACAACACAGATTGTGGTTCCTGATCACTAGGAAAAGCAGATCTCCATGTTGTCCACTGTCAGAACGGGGATGCACCTTATTTACAGAGGCAGATCCCTGTTCTGCCTCTCTGTACTGCGATCGTGGGTGGCTAGGAGACGTCAAGTCTGCCGGACCCGCGCGTGCGCACGCCCACGGTTCCTATTGTATAATGCAATGTACAGGTAAGTAGTTTTTGCACAATAGAGCCGACCTGTCGCAGTCCACTCGTGTGAAAGTTGAATGTTGCACAGAGTATATTTGCAAGAATCTATTATTGCATCTACTTTGAAATGTGACGAAAAAAACGACAAGCCCTTTTAGTAATTAAACTCATCCTTAACATATCTGAATAGAGGCAGGCAACATGCCATAGATATCATTTCTAAACCCATGACTTCATCCCTCACTTATTTAGATCAACAAATCATTGTATTTGTGTTTGAGTCATATATACAAATCATGCACGTGCAAGAGAAGGAGTTATTAAAATAAATGTATGTATTTCTGGATCACTGGTATTGAGCATGCCAATTAACTCATACAGTGCCTACAGAATCTGCCAGGTGGCATCAAATATATTAAAGAATAAATCTTTATATCAACATATGGTTTTAAGGCCTGTTTCACACGGGATTCAGCTTAAATAGGAGCTGCAAAGCTTCGACAAATCGTTTGCAGAGCTTTCAGTTGTAAATGTTGAACACAGAGCCTAGTGGTTGATTGCCACTTTATCAAGCTGCTAGCAGGCTTCAGCAGGCTTTCAACAAGCCCTGAAAATTTGTATTTTTTTTTTTAAATTAAAATAACAAACATGTTATACTTACCTGCTCTGCTCAATGGTTATGCACAGAGCAGCCCAGATCCTTCTTTTCAAATCAAGTGAAGGGAGAAAACAGCGACCTCTGATGTAGCAAAAAAAGATCAAAGACCTTTATTAAAACAACATTTTATATACACACAAAATAAAATGTGAGCGCGTATATAGTCTACAAGAAAGAGCTCACTCAACACACAAGTAAAGGATGGATGAGCAGCCCCAGTGTCCGGATCACTGTGTGGCCAGCTGACGGGTGAAGGGCTGGATGCCAGAAGTCTCTGCTCACGCTCGGCTCGCTCAATCCCAAGGACAGCTCTCAGTGGACGATGGTCTCCTGGAAGGGTGGAGTCGCAGGACACGTTTCGAGGACTCCTCCTCTTCTTCAGCTAACCCCCATGGGCTACCCGCTCTCATTTATAGCCCCCCACAAGTTCCAAAAGCATGGGGCGGGCAAAACAGACTGCCAGCGTGCTGGGTGGAAGGAAAACTAGGGATAGAATAACACCTCTGATACAAAGTGATCAGGGAAGCAAAACACTCCAACGCCAAAAGTCCGCTGGCAGTCTGTAGTGGCAACAATTAAAGGATAGAAAGGTTACATTGTAATCACAAAAATGCCAGTTCAAATGTGTTACTGATGGAAAATGTCAACGTCAAAAACAAACAAATGAAAAATAAAAATAGAATAATAATAATAGTAAACAAACACAACAAACTATGTTAACATCAAAAAGTGTATGTAATAGGATTTGTAAAGGAATAAAATAAGAATGCAATATGAATCAATGAAAAAAATACAAAAACAAATAGTAAATAATCAAATAAATTATTAGATGAAAAATAAAAAAATTTAAAGAATGAAAAAAAATTTAAAAAGAAAAAATAACCAGGATAATCATATCAAAAGAAACAAACATGGACCTGGAGGGGAAAAACGGATGGCACCCATTTCACATTATATGGAAAGAGCATGTGTATTTTGCATTTTCACAAGTGATTATCTAAATACTTTTCAGTGGAAGTGTTTTGTAGTACACCAGTATTTTGTTGTATTATATTATTATTATTATACAGGAGTTATATAGTGTCAACAGTTTGCGCAGTGCTTACCAAACGAAGGCAGACATAGCTACATTACAATTTGCTACAAGAGGAATCAGAAGGCCCTTCTCATTAGAGCTTATATCATTGCATTTAGTCCCTGAGGGCAGTTTCTAGCAGTTTTTTATTTTTAGGGACCTCCCATATGGTATAGACCAATGATGGCAAACCTTGGCACCCCAGATGTTTTGGAACTACATTTCCCATGATGCTCAACTACACTGCAGAGTGCATAAGCAATGTAGTTCCAAAACATCTGGGGTGCCAAGGTTTGCCATCACTGGTATAGACCATGAGTACCCTTTAGTGGGGGAGGTATATTATAGTTGAGATTGTAATTTTTTTTTTTTAGTTTTTTCTTTTTCATTAAACACAAGGGAGTGGGGTTATTGTATATATTCTTTACTCTAGACCAGGGGTGGCAAACTCCATTTCATCGCGGGCAGCATCACCATTATGGTTGCCCTCAGAGGGCTGGTTGTATCTGTAAGACTATATGTCCCTCCCTTATTTTACAGTGCACCCCCTTAACTTGTGCTGCTACCAGAGAGAAGCTGGGGGCAGAGCTGGGAAGATGAAAGTTCAGGGTCTGGAGGAGGACTAAAGGAGGGCTTGAATCGGCTATACTGAGACCAGGGTAGGCAGAGACAAGGGGGCGCAGGATCTATAGAAAGATTTCTGTCCTCCTCTCTGCTGTCCACTGCAGAGACCAGGTGGGGGCAGAGATGAGGGGGTGCCGCAGATGTAGAAGAGGTGCGAGGGACACATGGAATGGCCCAGCGGGCCTTGTGTTTGACACGTGTGCTCTAGGGTATAATACCCGGTGACAGCAGCTGCTTAGGAATTGACCAAGTATTCCATAGCGCAGGAACTGGTTTTATACAATAATTGTATTAATAAATCAACTTAAAAACCATGAGGACTAAATTTCAGTTCCCAGACCACAACTAAAGATGGAAAAATAATCCAAAAAAATAAATTCTTAAAGGGACCTTCAAAAAGGACATGTAGTAACACAACGTGAATCTCCTAAAACTAAAACTACACATCCTGTGTAAATACAAATTCAAAATTTGTATATATGCAGAGGTATCAAACTAATTAAATGGGGATAATAGAAAAATTAAATATCAGAGTTGGAGTGCCAGTTGGTTCTAAGAATGAAATGAACCTTGAGAGATATTTTAAAAACATGAGCGCATGTAACAGCCTAAGGGTATATGGGGATACAAAAATCCATATCCATATAAACTGGGCCCCATGGATGTGAACCTCAGGAGTAATCCATTTAGGTAAGCGGCAGCCACTAAGGACCAAAAGGGTCATATAGGACAGATGGTTAGGTCAATGAGGCTTTTCAGCAAGGGCGGCCTGTCCATTAAGGGTGCCTCCTCTTTCCTTGCCACCCCCTCTATATATGCAATATGTAAACCCAAAATTTCATATTCCAGATATGTGCCTGCTATACCATGTACGTGTGTTAAGAAGTATCCTGTTCTCTTTGTATTGCTTTCTTTGTGCGAAATCCCTGGTGTTCCTGCCAGTCCCTCTGATTTCAAACTGACCACTCTAGGAATTGCTGCACATCCCTCTCAGTGTCGTCTGTTTTGTGGCTGTGCTGGGAGAACAGCCTACCTTTCCTCCAATGATCAGACATGTCTCCTCACTGCACAGCCATTCACTGGGAACATCAGAGTACTACTGCTTCTCCTCTCTAAGCCCTTTATGCAGCTGAGAATGGAGATTGGGCAATAAAAATAAAATAAAAAAAAAGAATTTATACATATACACAAATGTTTTGCCTTTCATTTCTATTTTAAACTGAACGGGTTGTTTTACAAGATAAGGGTTCACACATATACTTTAACCCCTTTATGCTGGCAGGAGCAGGTAGTTTAAATGGGCTGTAATGCCAAAGGTAGGAGGGGCTTCTTATCGTGCAGCACAGCATTGCTGCAGAGATTGAAGGGGGGGGGGGGGGGGTCAGCCTGTCAGATGCTCAGACCATATGCCGCACACTGCATCAAATTGGTCTGCATGGCTGTCGTACCAGAGGGAAGCCTCTTCTAAAGATGATACACAAGAAAGCCTGCAAACAGTTTGCTGAAGACAAGCAGACTAAGGACATGGATTACTGGAACCTTATCCTGTGGTCTGATGAGATCAAGATAAACTTATTTGGTTCAGACGGTGTCAAGCATGTGTGGAGGCAACCAGGTGAGGAGTACAAAGACAAGTGTGTCTTGCCTATAGTCAAGCATGGTGGTGGGAGTGTCATGGCCTTGGGCTGCATGAGTGCTGCCGTCACTGGGGAGCTACAGTCCATTGAGGGAACCATGAATGCCAACATGTACTGTGACATACTGAAGCAGAGCATGATCCCCTCCCTTCAGACATTAAAGTGGAGTTCCACCCACTTTTACAACTCTTCAGCATCCCTCACTAAACTGTGCACTGTAAACATATTTGGATATTTTTTTTTCAGCACAGACTGTATATCTGCTGTATTCATTTTTCACTTCCTCCTCCCTGGCCGCGGCCCATCGCATCATTTCCTGTTTGCAATGCCTCCTGGGAAGGGGCAGCAACTTCCTCCGACACTGCCGTTGCTATGGAAACCTGACCTGAAACCTATTACACTGCTAATGCTGCACTGAGCATGTATGAGATCTGCAAGGATGAGATCCAGGAAGAAATACAGTCTGGCTTCAGATGCCCACACTTAAGATGGCCACGGCCTGCTGCAAGTTTATAAAATAACAAACTACTGCTAAAAACTAACAAAACAGACCTTCGTTTACAGACTAACTTTACTAGAATACATTAAGCTTGTGTATTATAGGGGTATTTTTATTTAAAAAGTATAAATTTCGGCCGGAACACCGCTTTAATGGCTGTGTGTTGTTATTTTGAGGGGACAGCAAATTTACACTGTTATACAAGCTGTACACTCACTACTTTACATTGTAGCAAAGTGTCATTTCTTCAGTGTTGTCACATGAAAGATATAATAAAATATTTACAAAAAATTGAGGGGTGTACTCACTTTTGTGAGATACTGTATGTGATGGCTGGGAGCTAAAGTGCAGTTCCACCCAAAAGCTGAACCTCCACTTTAAGGCCTCCTCCCTGGCTCCCGTTTGTGAAATTTTTTTTTTTGGAGAGGAAGGGGGTGGGGGAGCAAACACCCGAATTTGACAGGTACCTGCTTCCACTTCCGATCTGGTCGCCTAGGCGACCAGAAGCAGAAGCTCTTCCTCCCGGAGTCTTCTGGGACATGACAGGTTCTAGAAGACCTAGAAGACTTCGGGGCCAGTTACAGACCACAGCGCAGCTCACGCATACGCAGTGGGTACCCAGCTGTGAAGCCACAGCCAGGTGCCCATAGTAGAGATGCTGGTGTACTATCATTTACTGTCCCCCATTACAAAGTGTCCGCTGTGTACTGCGCATGCGCATTACACAAGACACCCAGATTCCCGAAAATTGGCGAAGATGAACGGCGCCTGCGCCGTGAGTCCACTTTCAAGCCCCACCATCTAAGTGGACATAGAGTTAGAATATAAAAGAGCCGAGCGCAGTGAGGCCGTGCCCGAAGCGTGGCGAGCGAAGCGTGGCGAGCGAAGCGAGCCCGCGAGGGGCCCTCTAAGTTTGTGTACCCCTATGTCCACTTGGATGGTGGGGCTTACACCTCGACTCACGGCGCAGGCGCCGTTCTTCGGAGATTTTCCGAAAATCCTTATGCTCCGTACTGCGCATGCGCAGTACACAGCGGACACTTGGTGATAGCCGGACTGTTCGTGACAGAACACTGGCGCTGCCAAGGGAGGACACGGGGAGAAACGGCTGCGGTGAGTACAGGGGGGTGGCTGTTAAACGTCAGCAGCTACACTTTTTGTAGCTGCTGACTTGAACAAAAAGGCCCACCCTATGCCTTTGCATATCCATGTACAGTTGTCATAAAGGGGTTTACTGGCCTCATGTGCAGATCAGAGGGCACAATTTGATCTGCTATGAATAAACCAGAGATGTTACAATTAAAGTGTTTCAGACATAATATATGAACAAAGCATATCCCTCTATAGGGTGCACTCAATTAAAAGCACTAAGTTTCATTTCTGTCTGTTGCTCCATTGCTCCGATATCAGCATTAGTCATTTTTGACAAGTTTTCCTGACACCAAGAGAAAAAAGGTGACAGGGGAGGGAGAGTATGTCATTTCAGCTCTCCACCCCCCCGTTTTCTGACAGCTCAGATACCACCTTAAAAATGTTTCACTTTGAATGGATATAGAGAGGAGGAGATTGAAAATAAACAGGTATAATTTATGTAGGAGGTTTTTTTTAATGTCTGTGTATCACCGGAAGGCGTTCACTTTACTAGGTATATGTAAGGGTTTACCACCATTTTACCTAATAACATTGCTTCATTTTAACCCTTTTGACACTGCAGAATCTGTTGCGAGTTTCAGCTTGCACAAGAACATAAAGGCTAGTGAAATGTGCTGCTCTTTAGCAGACGTGCGGGTGGGGCGCCCGTACGCATTGGCAAACACCCATGTTTTCACACGTGCCAAACCACATGGTGTCGTGATTAAAAAAAAAGTGTCTGGGACTCTTTGTAGATAGGGCAGCCCTTTGAAATGAATGGAGTGCTCTACCCGCAGAAGGTGGGTCACACAGATTTGAACAGAGCCAAAAGATCTACACCTGTGTAAATGAAACAACTGCTAGTAAATGAAGAGGGAAAGCTGTGGGGGAGAAGGAGGGCCTGGGTGTATTACACACACACACACACACACAGTATATAGATGGAGGTTTTTGGGGCTTGTGAAGTCCAAAGTCTACAACTGGTCAAACAGCTCAAAATACCAGCCTGGCTCATCAACATGACCTTACCTTATGTTGAATGAATCATGTAACCGTCACCTGTGCATTGCACAAATGACAGACTTCACAGCAGTGACCAACCTGAAAAGCCTGTTGTAGCACCTGCAATTCCAAAAGGCTGTTTCACGGATGTCATGACAATTAAAAAAAAAAAAAAAAAAATCTGTTAGCTTTGAAAGATTTATAACCCCTGTCACATTTGTATTGCTGTTTGTGTCTCCACTAGTGAAGTTTCCTGATATTGCCTGTTCCAGAGATATATTTACAGAACAGGGCTTCGGTAACAGCCTACAGATTTCTCTCTATAGGATTCCTTTAAGTGTAAGTTCACCTTTTCACAAAAAAAAAATGAAAACTTGAACACCTTACACCCCCTCAGTCTCCGCTGCACTTACCTGGATGATTAGCTGCCACTGCCGAAGCAAGCTATCCAGGGGTTTGTGGATTTGAAAGTCGCAGTCTTCTTCCCCCAAGGATGCTAGGACAGATCAGAATGATTCTGATTGGTCGAAGCTGGCACGAGCCAGCTCATGACCAATCATAGCGCTCTATTCCATCCCAAAAGAAGACTGGTGCTTTCAAATCCCTGGGCCCCTGCACACTAGTTTTAACTAAAGACATCAAATTCTAAAAAAATGAAATCCGGAGACACCATACTGATCATGCACACTTTTAAACCATGCCCATGATTGTAGCCATATCCATAAAAATCACTCCTTCATTTTAACATGCCCTGAAATAATCGGTCACAGACTTTTGGACAGACATTTAAATTATTTAAACCTTTTTCCCTAACGCTTTATAACTGTAATATACATGACAGTCTGAATTTTCTTTTCAGCTGTTCTGTTGTAATAAGTGCCCCATACATTTACTTTGTGCCTTATATATGTCACCCTAGTGCCTGGCCTGCCATCTAGTGGACATTTAGGCTTCCTACACTGGATTTTGATTTCCAAGTTCCAAACTAAAAATTGTAGCAAATTTCCTTTGAATCACTGGTGTACTTATGTATCACCGATGTATGTTCATCATCAGGTTGTCTGATTACCATTTAGGCCCCTTTCACACTTGTGCGACTTCAAAGTCGCAAGATTTCACTGCTATTTCAAGGAATGCCTGTGTAAGTGGCATCAAAATCGGACCAAAGTAGTGCAGGGACTACTTTGAAGTCGGAACGACTTGAAGTCGTAATAATATGAATGGCTGTCATTGGAAATCATGGGGAACGACTTGTCATGCTACTTTGCAGTCCCAAATCGTGGGACAAGTCGTATAAGTGTGAAAGGGACCTTAGCCTCCTCTCTTTTGGGGAGATTCCCCTGATGTTTGGCCCATGTGGACAGCCTCCTCTAATTTTTTACCTGTTTTTAGCCCCACTATAAGGTGCATCATTTGAAGGTAGGGAGCTTATTTGGGGGAACTGTTGTCTGTCTGAAAGGTGCAGGTCTTTTGTCTAAATTAATTTTTGTTGTTTTTCATTCTATGTATGCCATCAATTAAATATGAATGTATTGTACTTTATATTTTGTTCATTACCGATTCTGGTTTTTGCTTCATCAGTGAATACATCACGCTTTCCTTTGAAGAAGCCTGATATGGCGAAACATGTCGGAAGTGTTTATTTAAATGCTATGTACACGCAAGCAATGATATCATATGTTTTTAGCTCAATTGTGTCTAAATAAATATTACAGTTTATATGAAAAATGTTTTGTGCTACTTGTTTTGCGCAACTATAAAGCCCCATATCCCTATTCTACTTTTTGAATCTTCTAAAAAAAAAAAAAAAAAAAAAAATTGGGATGTTGGTGCTTTGATTATTACTAACCTGGTCACATCCACATAACCCTTTGTAACTTGAGAGAAAACATGTTTATCTTCAACTAATTATAAAACGAACATATTTAAAATGGAATTTTCATCACTGTCAGTGGCCAAACAATTGGTGCATCAAGGAGCACAACTTGCTCCGAGGTTCTATGGATTGTGGATCCTATGATTGTGGATCTGTCAGCGCTATACACCTTTTTGTATGGTGGGGTTCAATTTTTGAAGACTTCATTGTGATGCTCAAACAGAAGAAAGTGGTTACAAATGTGAGTTTTGTGCTCTAGATATCAGGGTTACTTTTTTTAGTTCATATTCAACGGAATATGGAATTCAATAGACATTTGTTTATATACTGTAGTATGTCTAAATTTCACCAAGGCTATAAAGATTAAAGCAGTCTTGTGCATGAGTCAGTAGTGCTCCTATTTTACCCCCTTACCAACAGTAAGCTACTAATTGCCTCATATTTGCTTTTTAGGCATGCTTATGGATGCGGTTTTACCTTATTTATAATAAAGCAGCATACGTGGTACAAACACTCTCCCCATCTTTGATGCTTATGAAGCCATGTACTTTGTAAAACAGCACATAATGTCGTGGCTATATAAATACAGAAAACAGTTAATCTCCCTGTTCTATTGGCTGTGTTTTTGCTTATTTTTTTTTTTTTAATCTTTATTCTAAATGTGACCACACCTATGTCTTTGGTAATACAATATACCAATACATTACTCATGTATACAGCATACTTTGCAGAAGTCAGTAAAGCAATACAAGTTGCCCTAACTAAATGAAAAATGAATACTGTCTAAAGCAGGCTATGGATGGATCAAAATTCAGCTGGTCCAGTAAGGACCGTGCAAATTTCAATCCATGTATGGCCACTGCTGGCCAAAGAAGATAATCTAGCAATCAGCTTCTGCTTAAAGGGCCTATTGGAAAAAAAAGCTGCTTGATCAGCAGCTGCAGCCAATGGCTGCAGCACTGATCTGTGTTCAGACTGCAGGGGTGGAATCCTCCATCCACCTCAAATGTGTGGATGGGAGAATTGGTTTGGTTTGTATGGTCAACTTTAGACATCCGGGTAAGTAATAAGTGCCTTCATTTTCCAACAGGATTGTAGGAATCTAATAGGTTCAAATGAGCAAGAAAAGGAAAAATAAGTCGGACATGAGATGTGGAATAGAAATCATGAGGGAAGTCAAGAGAGATTAAAGAGATAATAGAAAAATATCAGAGGTAGAGGGACTGGAGAGGGAGAGGTAAGGACAGGGAGATGGTGATGAAGGGGGTGCTCAGGCAATTCTCCTTCAGTCTAAGGGGTAGAATAAAGCCCCATACACACGGTAGGATTTTCCGATGGATTCTGTCCTATCCTACAATGTTGTCGGAAAATCAGACCGTGTGTAGGCACCATCGGACAGTTTCCATCAGATTGTCTGACGGACAAAGTCCTATCTCCTGCTGGATAGATTTTTTGACAACAAGGTCCGATCACACCAAATCCGATCGTGTGTAGCGAATTCCGACCGGACAAAGTGCTACGCATGCTCAGATCACATTACAAGACCAAAGCTATTGGCTACTAGCCTCTACGTAGTCCCGTCGTAGGCAACAAACGTCACCACGTTCAGAATGATCGGATTTTCCGACAACTTTGTCCGACCGTGTGTACGCAAAACCAACATCAGACAAAGTATGACGGACATGGTCTGACGGACCTGGTCCTCGGATAATCCGCGCGTGTGTATGGGACTTAAGAGTGTGATGTAACAATTTGACTGTTTGAGGCTAGGTTCACATCTGTTTGGGTGATTACCGACACGGAAAAGTAGCTGCTCCCGCAGCCGCAACCATCTGCACAGAAAAACGGAAGAGCAGTGTGCGGGTGTCATTAACGCTAATGGCACACTGCATGCACTGGCAACCACACCTGCACTGGGAACCACACTGCACTTGTGGTTCACGTGTGGGCTGCAATTTCTGAAATGCTGCAGGGTCCCTTTCTCTACGTTTTAGGAGGCACAACAGCCAAATTAATGGGCTGCTGTGTCCGCGCCAAACACGGCCCACAGAGCCGCACAGATGTGAACCTATCCTGAGCATAGATTTCTATTCTGGGGAACAGGTAAACTCTAGCCAATAAAACCAAATATGTCTGAATGTTTTCACATTGTGTTTATGGATTTGTGTTCGAGTGCAAAATTGCACGCTTTCCCCAAAGCACATAAACATGCTGCCCTTTTCCAGGCATGCAGCAGTTCTATTAATTCTTAATGGAGCCCCCACACATCTTGCTAATGCACATGTGCCAAATAACATGGCACCATGCATTTTGGTGCTGCACAGATTTTAAAATGGGTCAGGCACTATGGGCTGCCCTAAACATGACACCTGTAATTGTCAAAAAAAAAAATGTGCATGCTCCATCGCACCCGTGAGATGTGAACAGAAGCTCAACTAGGCTGTGAGATTCTCTATATATGCTTGATAAAATTTCTAGCGTTGCACCGATACCGATATCAGTGCTGATACTAAGCATTTACACGAGTAAATGCTCCGATACTAAAACCGATAACGGTGGACCTGGTCACATATATGCGTATTGGATGTGTTTTGTACCGCATCCGAATCGCATGACATGTGAACCAAGCCAGTTTTCTATGGAGGCGGTTCATATATGTGCGGGCTGGCCACAGTGCAAGTTCAAAAATAGTCAGGGTAGGATTTTCAGTCTAGTTAAGTTGCGAATTCCAGTGTCATACACTTTTAAAAATTTGTACCTGAACCGCTGAACAATAATTGCACCAGACTCTTTTTACAAATCGCATTGAACCCGGCCCCACACATGTGAACCAAGTCTTATGCCCCGTACACACGGTCGGAAATTCATCAGATTATGTTGTCGGAAAATCCGATCGTGTGTGGGCTCTAGCGGACTTTTTCTGTTGGAAAAAATTGAGAGCAGGACCCAAAATATTCCGACAACAAAATCCGATCAGACTTTTTCCAATCGTGTGTAGAGAATTCGGACGGACAAAGTGCCATGCGTGCTCAGAATAAATTTGGGGACGAAAGCTATTGGCTACTGGCCTCTTCGTAGTCCTGTCGTATGTGTTGTACGTCACCTCGTTCAGAACAATTGGATTTTCCGACAAATTTGTGTGACCGTGTGTATGCAACACAAGTTTCAGCCAAAATCCATTGGAAAAAATCAGACGGATTTTGTGGTCAGAATGTCCGACCGTGTGTATGGGGTCAAAAAACAACAAATAAAAAACAGCAAAAACAAAAACACGACACTAAAAATAGGTATCGGTACTTGAGAAAAGGTCTGAAAAAAATGGTATTGGTACATCCCCGATAATTTCTTTTAGAAAACCAGTTTTTGCTTAGTTTCTTTTAGACACCATACTTGCCTTCAGTACAGATATTGGGGACACCTAATATCTATTCGCACATAACGTAAAGATTTGGGCTACAAGCATTCATTCAACAAATGAAAATTATTTTCAACAGGCAACATGTTTATTTCATAGATATGTACATATATAAAAACAAGTTTTAAAATTGTTCTACAAACCAAAAGATTAAAAATGGAAATGTCATTCCTGTATATACACATTTCATCGCATGCATCTTCAAGAGGAAGCACACAAATGAAACAGATTCCCACTAAGTATTGGCAGCAAGTTAAAATCCTAGCGATAAAATCCTTGTTTGTTTCAAGTACAGGAAATCTATGAACACGCCCTTGTTGATAATAATAAAAAAAGGTGCCTGATGTACCTAAAAGAAAAAAATATTGCAGTGGGTGTTTGTTTGATACAAGTCTTACATAACGAATGGAGTGACTGTAAGAACCTATACCTGAGATGACTTCACATGGTTTTGGAAATGCCCATAATTCCAATGACCTTACAGCAAACAACAAAATAAAGCTTTGCTGAACATCTATCAATCACTGAATTTGCCAAGTGGACAAAGCCTCTAATACTTAGACATGTGAGTTCAGAGATGTTTAGAAATGATAAAATCATTAGTGTACCTGAGCCACACAGTCACATTGTAGACTGCACTGGAAAACTAAAATGTTCTACATCAGTACGGTGTGTGTGTGTGTTTTAAACTAAAAGTAGGTTTCTTATGATTATCATGCAGACAGTCATGAAGAGGTAGACAGCATGATGCAAAGCAAACCTTAGGGCACTATTTACCTACACCCTAAAACAGGCAAAACGAACAGAGTTGCATTGGTGGCAACTATTCTTGGACCACTGCACCTTCTGCACCTATGGCAGGGAATCTGAGGTTTCATCTAGCTGCTCCTGAGCTCAGAGAGTGGATTTAAAAATCCCCTTTCTTGGCCAAGGTCATCATAAGGCTCCCCGTAACCAGGAATAGCAAGTGTATACCCATTTATTAAGCATAGGTGGAGTTGTGAAGGGTGCCGAGTAAAAACACCATCACCCTGCAACCAGCATGGCATCATTCCAAGGCCCAGAACCCAAATAGAACGCTCCTGGACCCTCTCCAGCAAGGCACTCACATTACTGTGATTACTTTTTCTAACAATTCACAGAACACCTTTAGCTCTAATAAGCCAGCAGAATACCACATTTTGGGTATATTCTCTGAAATACATCAGCAAATCATAGCGATGGAAAGTGTAAGCCTTGTATAAATGAATAACTGTGCACCCTCCATCATTAATGTGATAAAAAATAACAATCTTTAAAATAAAAAAGGAACAGCTTTTATCCATCTAGGTGGCAGTATTTAGCAGCACATTCTATAGAAGTCAGGACTGAAAAAATTCCAAGTATAGGCCTTTAAAAATCTATGATAAAAGGCAACAATTCTTATTAAAAGTAGAAAGATCACCAAGTACAAGGTTTATAGGGCATGTAACATTCATCAACGGAATGCTTATAAATTAATGACTTAAAACTCATACCCTTGTAATACAGCATTATAAGAACTAAATGTGTTACACCAGTAGCACAGTAGAGACGAGTTCATAATTAAACAGCCAGTCATCGTGACACTACTGAACTAATTGAATTGTAAGATGTGCCACTGTTACAGCTAGCGGCATAGGCTTCCTGTCCATGCACATCCAAATTCACTCTAAACACGGAGGATGATTTCAGGAGAAAATCTGCCGCATCCCGCCGCCCCAGTTCTCTCAGTTTTGACATTAATATCGCTACAGTGCTATCAGGAGTATTGGTCCATTCTTGTAAAAGAGCACAGACGGGACTCTCTGTAAAATCTTTATGTGTCGCACTGCTGGCATTATATTTGGCAACTAACTCTGGAAGGCCCAAATTCATGGCTAGAAGACACCAATCCTTGCCCATAGGATCTGGCGAATCAAGAAATCGACTGAGTTTTCTCCTTACGAGAATGTTCAGATCCGACACATGATGGTCCATGCCTAGGCTTCCTTGAGAGTAAATCTCCAGGCATCCGAAGCACAATATGCTGCTAAAACTTTCTTTGTATCCAGCCATTGTGTTTGCCAGTGAAGTCTCCTTTTGGGCCTGGGCTCGGAAAAAGTCTCTTGGCTGGTAAACCATTACTGGCTCATGGTGTTCTCTTAGTTGCTGTGGGCTTAAGTAATGTTTTACAGTTAAAAGCCCTGGCAAGGTTGCTGCAAATAAGTTATCAATGATACTGCAAATAGATTCTTGGAGTAAACAACACTTTATCTTCTCAGTTTCTAGTCCTCGCACATGCACTTCAATTCCTTGACCGTTGTTGACCAGCAACACCAAAACTTCAGCCCCTCTGTTTGCCAGTTTACACCCGTTTACCCACAGACGTATGTCGGCATCACCTTCGGTGCTCTGCTGGTGTATCCACCTGCAGAGGTTGACTTGGACTTTATGGAAAATCCCACAGGGGAAAGGAGTAAGGTGTTCCACAGGAACAATTCTAACACCTCCATATATTAAGATGTCCTCTTCTTCATCAGTCCACGACCTGTGCAGGCTATCCGTTTTTATGAGGGCAGGGATATCTACCATGGTCCCACTGCTTAAGTCTCGTGCACAAATGTCCATAGCATCCAAAATTTGTATAAGTTCATCCACGTCACTGTCTGAAACCAGGCGTTGGATATCCTCCATGGTATACCTTCCTCTATAGTGGTGAAGGGCTTTTGGGTTCTCCACAGACAGCAGCTTCCCAAGAACATTGGAACACAGCCATCTTGGATCTAAAAGCACAACATCTTGGACAGTATCACTTTGCATGACGTTTATCTGTGTAAAAACAAATATTAATTAGTAGATCATTATTTTGCTTCTTAAATTATGTAAATACACAGGTAAAGAGAGGCAATTTCATTTTATGTTTGCGCACACATAGCTAGGTATGCAATACTAATAATCTGTCATTTGGGAGGAGAAACAACTCACCTCTCCCATGCTGTGCAGCTGCTGGGCTAGATTCCGGACATCATCTTCAGTTGCTAGTGGATTTAACTGTTCTTGCACATCATAAACAAATTGTTGGAATGAAAGCAACTGGTTGGGTCCATTCTGCTTTCTCCAGGGTGGAAGAGTTGAGAGAACCTTCTCACATAATGGTGTCATTGGAGGGCAATCCTACAAAAGAAAAAAAAAAAAAAAAAAAAAAAAAAAAAAAAGACTGTTTAGATAAAAAAAAAAACTATCCACAAGAACTTTTCCACTGCCTTGTGAGTAGGCACAAATTTAGTATGAACTACTGTACACATGGGCAAAACTCTGCATACTCAAAACTGAAATTTTATTATGTTGTTATACAAAAGAACTGAAAATACTTTAAAATAATAGTATTAATAATATGACAGTGGACTCATGCAACTGAACGGTTTTAGGCATCCGGTGTAAATTGCAGATGTAATTACATGCCCAGGAGACACACCTGCAGAGTACTTCTACCCATAGTCATGTATGGCTGTATGTGGTTATATGCAGCTGGCTTTCCCATCAAGAGCATATCGCCCAAGCCACTGATTTTCCGAGTGGGCATGATGACATCACGGAGTTGCAGTTGCCCCTAGAAGACGCCCAGTCCGACGAAATGTACGTAGGGCAGAGTGCAGCGGTGACGTTATCACGCCTGCTTGGAGAACCAGCGGCTTGTGCGATATGCTCTTGATGTTTTAATTCTTTGGTAGTACCCATTTGGTATTAATAAAGTTTATCTGACTAATTCACAATGGGGTTTCCTTGCTTCTCCCTTGGTATGTGGCACTGAGGCATTTTTAATGTGAGAAGCGATCCAGTGACCGCATAAGGCAGAGAAGGAGAGAGGCTCAAGGCGTAATCAGATGTGAGAAAAGGAAGGCTGGAGCCATCCATCCGGGTGGAATCTGTCACCTTTTAAAAAAACTCATATGTCTGGTAAGCTGCTTTTTAATCACACGGTGGCTGGTGTACGGTTGAATGTGTGAAGATTTTTTCACCTTTTTGCGGATTTTTTTTTGTTTGTGGTGAACTTTTACAGGTTTAATCCTTATTTGGACTTGATCATTTCTGTTAAATTAAGATATATTATTTGAACGGTGTAGGCACTATTTTATGAATATATGTTTTCTTTTGACAGCGCAACACTATTTTTGAAATAATTGAATCCTTGTCTATAAACTTGGATCTGCAGCTCTCATCCACAGCTGTGGGGGTGCAGAGATCAGAGCTGAGAAGGAGGTGCAGAAGTAAAATATGAATGGGGAATGCAAAAGGTAAGAAACTCTACATACCCCATCCACATATTACTTTTGCACCCCCTTCTCAGCTCTAACCTCTGCACCACCACAGCCCTCAACTTTGCACCACTTTCCCCGCCCACAAAAAAACAACGGTCAGCAGCCAGCCTCTCTCTAGTACCTCTAATGGCCACATCTTCATGGCTGGTGTGTCCCCCCATACTGTTCCCCATTTATTTCCGGCTCTGCCTCTCCAGCCATTGGCCAGCAAGATCATAAAGGCTGCAGTGGCATCCAGGCACCATCGCAGCACAGCACCATGCTCCGCCCCCTACTGCCCATAAACACTCTGCTCCCAGGAACACTTGCCCTGCCCCAAGGGGCAGACAGGGGTTCTAGGCTGTGGAGAGGTGTGCTGCCACTTGCTAACACAAAAGCTGGGCTTCTTACAAGTGACAGCAGATAGCAGTGAGCAATCCTGTAACAGCCTGAAAAAAAAGCAGCTAGAGGGGTAGGGATAAGCCATATAACCTTACAACAGTCAACTTACACTCACAGTTTTAACCCTTTTCTGAAAGAAAAGAATATTGTTGTAACTGCTTAAAAATCATCAGCTGGAATTAAGCTTTCATTTGCTTGTCTCTAAATTACCATATTTATCTGCGTATAACACACACTTTTTCCCTCTGAAAATCAGGGGGAAATCGTGTGTGCGTGTTATACGCAGATTCCTGCTGCCTCGGAGTGGAAGAAGGGGACGAGCGCCACTGGATTACACACAACCGCGATCTCCTGTGTATCCGGCGCTCAGTCACACACAGTCCTGCCCCCCTGGCCTGGCATTGGACCACTGTTCTGTCCATCATATGAGCCGGGCGGGACACAGGCGATCGCGGATCTGTGTAATCCAGCACTGGTGATGCTGCAATGATCGGCAAAGGCGAGTCTGCAGATGGACACTAAGCAGGCTGCAATGATGGGCACATTAGAGGCTGCAGATGGGCACTAAACAGGCTGCAATAATGGGCACATTAGAGGCTGCAGATGGGCTATAAACAGGCTGCAATGATGGGCATGTTAGAGGCTGCAGATGGGCATGGATCAGGCTGCATTGATGGGCACTGACCCTTAATTTGCTTCAAAGTTCTTTATTTAAAATGTATGTTTTTTTTCCTGAAACTTCCCTCTTAAAGAGGGATTGCGCCTAAAAAAAAAAAAATTAAAAGCCAGAAGCTACAAATACTGCAGCTGCTGACTTTTAATAAATGGACACTTACCTGTCCCAGGGTCCAGCGATGTCGACAGCCGAAGCTGAGAAATAGCTTGGTTCTCGGCTGCTGCCGCCGCCATTCTCGTTGAGGGAGACAGGAAGTGAAGCATTGCGGCTTCACTTCCCGGTTCCCTACTGCGCATGCGCGAATCGCGCAGCGCAATGGGAATGCTTTGTGCTGTCTCTGGGACCCGTGTGTGTCCCAGCAGACAGCGCGGCGGGGACAGGAAGAGGCATAGACTCCCATGGGAGTCTATGCCCAGAAGTGGGTGCAAATACCTGTCTTAGACAGGTATCTGCACCCCCCTGCCCCCTGAAAGGTGCCAACCGTGGGGGGGAGGGTTTCGATGAGCGGAAGTTCCACTTTAGGGTGGAACTCCGCTTTAAAGTTAAGGTGCATGTTATATATCTGTGCATGTTATACGCTGATAAATGCGGTAATTCTTTAGTTATTACTCTGTCTCACAGGGAGATAACGCTGCTGTGCTACTTAACTGCAGAAGTAACAGCTTTTTTCTTCTATTATAAAAATTGGGAAAAATAGCAAATCTACTGGCTGGTTTAAAAAGTAACAAAAAACTTTTATGGGGAGGACTCACTGGGAAAATCAAATGCTATTGACAGACTGCATTTTTTATGTCAATAGTTTCACCTTAAATCAACTCTGGCTTTTGCCCCTCACTGTCAATGGATCTCACCTCTTCCAGTAAAAAAATAAAAACAAGCACAAAAGGCTTATCTACAAAATGTGCGCTTACCTAGGCAAGTTAAAAAACTAAATAGATATCAGTAATTGAACAATGTGGCCAGCAGAGGGTGCAAGAAGCACATGAGTAACATCACAGCAACAAAATTACTAAACGGCATACACAATATTGCTCATCTTATGTACAGAGCATCAAGAAAATCTTCAATAGCACACTAAAACAAGGTGAAATTCTACAAACAATACCCCATCATAATGACAACATGAAAGAAGTTTGTTTGAAATCTTTGCAAATTTATTAAAAATAAAGAACGAAAAAAATCGAATGTACATAAGTATTCGCAGCCTTTGCTCAATACTTTGTTGAAGCACCTTTGGCACCAATTACAGCCTCAAGTCTTTTTGAGTATGATGCTACAAGCTTGGCGCACCTATTTTTGGGCAGTTTCTCCCATTCTTCTTTGCAGGACCTCTCAAGCTCCATCGGGTTGGATCGAGAGCATTTGTGCACAGCCAGATCTCTCCTGAGATGTTCAATCGGTTTTAAGTCTGGACTTTGGCTGGGCCACTCAAGGACATTCACAGAGTTGTCCCGTAGCCACTCCTTTGTTATCTTGGCTGTGTGTTTAGGGTCATTGTCCTGTTGGAAGATGAACCTTCGCCCCAGTCTGAGGTCCACAGTGCTCTGGAGAAGGTTTTTTTTTTTTAATCAAGGATGTCTCTGTAAATTGCTGCATTCATCTTTCCCTCAATCCCGACTAGTCCTTCAGTTCCTGCTGCAGAAAAACATCCCCACAGCATGATGTTGCCACCACCGTGCTTCACTGTAGGGATGGTATTGGCCAGGTGATGAGCAGTGCCTGGTTTCCTCCAGACATGACGCTTGTCATTCAGGCCAAATAGTTCAATCTTTGTTTCATCAGACCTGAGAATTTTGTTTCTCATGGTCTGAGTCTCCTTCAGGTGCCTTTTGGCAAACTCCAGGTGGGCTGTCATGTGCCTTTTACTGATGAGTGGTTTCCCTCTGGCCAATCTGCCATATAGGCCTGATTGGTGGAGTGCTGCAGAGATGGTTGTTCTTCTGCGCGGTTCTCCTCTCTCCACAAAGAAATGCTGAAGCTCTGTCAGAGTGACCATTGGGTTCTTGGTCACCTCCCTAATGCCCTTCCTGCCTGAGCACTCAATTTGGCCAGACGGCCCGCTCTAGGAAGAGTCCTGGTGGTTCCAAACTTCTTTCATTTATGGATGGAGGCCACTGTGCTCAATTGAGACCTTCAATGCTGCAAACATTTTTCTGTACCCTTGCCCAGATCTGTGCCTCGATACAATCCCGTCTCAGAGGTCTACACACAATTCCTTGGACTTCATGGCTTGGTTTGTGCTGTGACATGCACTGTTGACTGTGGGACCTTTTATATAGACAAGTGTGTGCCTTTCCAAATCATGTCCAATCAACTGAGTTAACCACAGGTGGACTCCAATCAAATTGTAGAAAGAGCTCAAGGATGATCAGTAGAAACGGGATGCACCTGAATTCAAAGGCTGTGAATACTTATGTACATGCGATATATATTTTTTTTGAATAAATTTGCAAAGATTTCAAACAAACTTCTTTCACGTTGCCACTATGGGGTATTGTTTGCAGAATTTTAAGGAAAAATTATTTAATCCATTTTGAAGTAAGGCTGTAACATAACAAAATGTGAAAAAAATGAGGCACTGTAAATAAAACATGAATTCCACCAGTGTCTCATTCCCTTCCTTATCCCCATATGTTCTAAATACACTGCAAGTTTTAACATCTTCTTGCTCTGAAGCAACTCCTCAATCTCAGGGACACAATGTCAGCACTGTGTGTGCGAGTCACCAACAGTCTGTCACACAATGTAATGACCTGGGAAACCCTAGTATTTGTTAGGCTGTCATTAGATTAGGGTGAATAAACAGGACATGTGCCCCATTATATCAGGTGTCCATATCAGAGTCTCCCTTTACATCGGGGGTATTCATCAGTGTCCTTTACATCAGGGTCCCCATCAGAATGCCCCCTTACATTAGGGTTACCACCAAAGTTCCCCCTTGCATCAAGGTCCCTAACAAAGTGCCCCCTTACATCAGGGTCCCCACCAGAGTGTCCCCTTACATATGATCAGTTACCCCATCAAAATGCCTCCTTACATAAGGGTCCCCACCAAAAAGCCCCCTTACATCAGGGTCCTCACCAGAGTGCCCCCTTACATCAGGGTCCTCACCAGAGTGCCCCCTTACATCAGGGTCCTCACCAGAGTGCCTCCTTACACCAGGGTCCTCACCAGAGTGCCTCCTTACATCAGGGTCCTCACCAGAGTGCCTCCTTACATCAGGGTCCTCACCAGAGTGCCTCCTTACATCAGGGTCCCCACCAAAAAGCCCCCTTACATCAGGGTCCCCACTAGAGTGCCCCCTTACATCAGGGTCCCCACTAGAGTTCCCCCTTACATCAGGGTCCCCACTAGAGTTCCCCCTTACATCAGGGTCCCCACCAGAGCGTCATCTTACATATGATCAGTTACCCCGTCAAAATGCCCCCTTACATCAGGTGCCTGATTCAGAGTGCCCCTTTACATCAGGTATTCCCATCACTGTGCCTTTACATGGATTGCCTCCTTACATAAACTGTCTACATCAGAGTGCTCCCTTACATCAATTGCCCCATTGGAGTGGTTCATGGATCAGTGGATGCAGTTTTTACAGCTATAAAGGGGGGTGGGTGGTGCTGCTAACAATCTAGGGGGCACCCCCAGCACCCTTCCCTAGATCCAACCCCAAGGAAGACACTGAATGCTATGAACCTGCATCTGGTATACAGAGTCTTGCTTCTTCTGAAACATGACAGATTCTGATCAGGCTAACTGGCAAATACATGATTCTTTGCTACAGGCATGGAGAAGGCAGGAAACGGGATACTCCAAAGCACACAATAATACATCATCTTTTGGATTCACTAGTGCCAAAAACATAAAATAGGTATTCTTACAGAGATTAGATCCATTTTCCCTTAATGAAATCAGTGTTGCACTTTACAGCTAAGGACTTACAGAAATCATCTGGCTTCTCAGTTCCTGTAGGTGATTTCGCAGAAGCTTCATGTCCTTGGAGCCAGATGCCCCACCATCCAACACAAACAGCTTGTCAGCAATCTGGAGGTCATTGCCAAACCTAGGAATTCAGATAAACAAAAATTTCTTGTAACCATTTTCAAATGAAAATTTTGGAGGAAGTACAAAATCTGTACCTTTCCAAAATGTTTATTTAACAATTAGAAAAAAGGGCATAATTGTCTGCAGCATAGGCATTTTATATAATCTCTATAATTACCTGTTTCTAACTTCTTTCAGCAGCGATATATCTTTGTCATATCCAAATTCTCCACCTGCTGGACGTGGGAGGTTGACAATGTCTGCGTGGGTGGCAACCAACACCACTCGCAACAGATTCTTCAGCTTCCCTCCATAAGCTGTCATGATAGTAACAGAAAACAACCATCAGCCTATACACACCACAGGTATGAGAATAGAAGTCAGTATTTCTGCATTATGCTCATCACAATGCAAATATCTCAAGGACATGGATATGTACGAATGCCATCTTTACAACGCCGTTCACTTGGGCACTTGCCTTATTCTCCCAAAAAAAAAAAAAGAGAGATAAGACGAATTGAACAATACTCCTACAATCTTTTCTGGGCTTTCTATGAACGATCTACCATTATCAACAGTGCAGTGGTAAATACACATCTCTGACAAGGCTACATTTATCATTACACAAAGAAGTGACTTTCCCCTGCACAGATATTATTCTATGCAGTTTTTTCTATCAGCAATGGAAAATAAAAAAGCAATTGGGGATGCCCTCAATATTCCAAGCTGTGTTAGAACCAGCAACATAAGAAACCGTTCTGTTTAGAAGAGCTGAACTAACAAAGATGGGTTGCTCGTCCCTATAGGTTACAGTGATGGAAATCAAGATTTGAACTCTGGATACTGGTTTTGCTGTAGGGGTATTAGTAAATCGAGTTGATAGTTTTTTTTTATTGTTATTTTTTTATTGCAGTTAATGACAAACTGTAAATAGAAACGGCAGGTTTTTGTCACCCCAACATGCACTGAAAATTTTAAATTTTCCAGAGAAATTAATAACTTAAAACGGAAGTAAAGGCAAACTTATCTGTGTTCCATTGAGATTTCCCTTCACTTCCTGTCCCATAGCCAAAACAGGAAGTGAGAGAAACCCCCCCCCCCCCCCAAAGTGAGGGAATCCCCCGTTGTCACCAGGGTCAGCAGAACTAGTGTCTATATTGGAAGATTTCCCCTCTATTCCTGTTCTGGTGACACCTCAAAATTTGGGGATTATTTTCTGGTCAAATTGAGAAAATCTCCAAAATAGGGGCACATATAGCAATAAAAAGCTGACAGGTGCGCCAATAACTATCTACTCTATCCAAAACGAAAAAAAAAAAAAACTTTTGGCTTTAAAGCAGCATTGGAGTAAATGCACACTGAGCTCACTGAGTGCAATACTACAACTATACTTTTTTCACCGAAAATGGGAAATTCTGCTTGTCTGCCTTCTCCCTCTCTTTGTTTTTGGCACTTCTCTTTTTTGCAGGTACCTGGTTTTGACAGGTACCTGCTCCAAAAATGGCAAAAGACTTGGTTCAGGTGAGGGCAGCGCTGGATCCCTGGACAGATAAGTGTCTAATTATTAAACATCTGCAGGTACAGTATTTGTAGCTGCTGATTTTAAATTTTTTATTTCTAGGGTGCTTTAATTCCAGCTGCTAAAAACTCTCTCTAATAGAATTTCTCCGATTGTCACCAGTGGCTCATACACTTTCTGACAGCTCTTAAACATGTAACAGATAACTGAACAACAGGCTTCATCAAGCAAATGCAGTGCAAGATAAATTACTTTTCACCTAAAAGCCATTTAAATACAGTATGATTGCTTAAATATCTTATGCCAATGAACAAGCTCTCTTTTAATAAATTAAAGCATCCCATTTATGTCGCAATGCTCAATTTTTATTCTAAAGTGTGAAATAGTTCCCCGGGAAAGTAACAGAACACAGCTCCTTGAAGTGGTTTATTGGATATACCCCGCTAAGCCGGCTCAGTGAATTTAATTACACTTAGAAAACATAAGCTGAGAAAGTGATCCGATGGTGCAGAAAATCAGGATTAGTGATTAAAGTGTTCCTGTTTAGTGACCTCATGTGGCGACTAGAGGGAAAAACGGCAATATTTACTTGAAAACATAAAAGGTCATAAACAGTATAAAAAAAGACAGCTGGTATAATAATTGCACATGGAATTCAGAATGTAAAAATGACTAAAAGACAGCTTGTTCATAATCCAGGGTACTGTTTGGAATCTTCCCAGGAAAGGGGTGCTTTTCATGTAGATTGACAAGACAGCCTCCAGACAGATTAACTACCTGAATATTTGGGCAGTTCTGTTCTTCAAAGTACTGCTGCTCTAGGGCATAACCTAAAGCTTGCCAACTACTAGTAGATTTTTGAAGGGAAGAACTGATCTAGAAATATAGGGATTGCCCGAAGAAATATCACAAGACATGGGCTCCATGGCTATTCTCTACTGAATCAAAACATGACTCCCAATTTGTAGATGTTGATTTAGAGGGATAGATAGTCGCTCTGCCTGTACTGTAATAAGCACTGACCTTAGATTTGTATTTCTACCTGTATTTTGATAACTAGCAACCTGTATGTGCATTGGTTTCTTGGCAGAGGGACTTGGAATCGCTCTTATGCCGCGTACACACTATCGGAACTCTCGTCGGAAAAAACTGACGGTTTTGCCGACGGAATTCCGACAGAATTCCGCTAAAGCTGTGTTGCCTACACACGATCACACCAAATTCCAACGGTCAATAACACAGCGGCATAAAACACATTCGACAGCACTATAAAAGGGAAGTTTAATGCTTCCGAGCATGCGTCAAATTGTTTCCGAGCATGCGTCAGAATTTTGCGTGTCGGAATTGCATACACACGATCGGAAAATCCGATAGAAAGGTTTTCCGTCGGAAAAATTGAGAACAGGTTCTCAATTCAAAGTTCGTCGGAAATTCCGACAGAAAAAGACCGTTGGGCATACACACGGGTCGGAAAATCCGATGAAAAGCTCCCATCGGACTGTCTCCATCGGAAATTCCGACCGTGTGTACGCCGCATTAGATGTGCTTCTCTACTTTAAAAGGAAAAGTACAACCAAAGCTCGTTTGGCTGTATTTCTCCTGTGGATCACAGGAGTGCAGTTCGTTCTGCACTCCTGTGACCCGTTTTCAGCAGACAGCGGGCCGAAGCCTGCTGTCGGCTGACATCACAGAGCCGGTCCAGGCACGGGCAAGATCACGATTATGGAGTCGGGATCTACCCACATGCTTGGAGCAGCACCCGGCTCAGGCTCTCAGCCAGTGACAGTCACCAGCTCTCTGCTCACAGGGCTGTGTGAACCGAGCGATCGCAGGCGTTTGATCACTCAGGTTCTAGGTGTTAGAGGTGCTGTAGCATCCACCTAGGTAAGTATGACAAAACAAAAACAAAAAAGATCCCCATACATCTCTTAATATTTTGTACCATTCTAGATTGCACAGTGTCCTCTCTTTTACACTGGATGTATAATCTTTGTTGTTTCTCATTTGTTATTCCTTAATTTTTTTCTTTGATTTTGTGATACATGGTGTCTTGTTTGTATGTAAACCATGACAAATTTTTCAATAAAGTACCAAATAAAAAAAAAATAAAAAAAAATGTTTGCTTTTTTATTTGATTTTGGAGTGAATGGACTTTCTCCAATGAAAACACATTCGAAATTCGTTTTGACCCCAGTAATGATTAGAAAATCAAAATGATTGTTCTTAAATGATACTTTTAAAGCAAAATTCTACTAGAGTATGGCCAACCTAAGTGACCTGCTCCAAAATCTAGACCAGGATAACTCCCTCTGAAGAATTATTGCCCTTTACACACAGTTGGACATTCCGACTACAAAATCCGTCGGATATTTTCCGATGGATTTTGACCCAAACTTGTGTTGCATACACAAGGTCGCACAAAGTTGTCGGAAAATCCGATCGTTCAGAACGAGGTGATGTACAACACGTACATCGGGACTATAAACGGGCCAGTAGCCAAGAGCTTTCGTCTCGTAATTTATTCTGAGCATGCGTGGCACTTTGTGCGTCGAATTTGTCTACACACGATCAGAATTTAAACGATCGGATTTTGTTGTCGGAAATTTTTTGATCCAGCTCTCAAACTTTGTGTGTTGAAAATTCTGACAGAAAAAGTCAGATGGAGCCCACACACAATCGGAATATCTGACAAACACAATCCGAACGCACATTTTTCGTCGGAAAGTCCAACCGTGTGTACAGGGCATTAGAGCTAAGAAGTTAAGAGGAATGGGTAATATCAATGCATAGTGAACATATCCTGGAAAGCGGACATCGATGTCCACCAAATTTATTGCAGCGTAAGGGGTGCATTCTCTCTCTCAAAAAAAAAAAAAAAAAGGGTTAGGGGTAGGGTTTCCCCTTGAAGAACAAGGTTAGGACTCAGGAATTGGAATAGGGACCTCCTCAAAGGTGTGTCCCCAGAGGTCAAAGGTTAAGAGGCGTGGCTGACCCACCCGCAAAGTGTTCTGCCTACCCCAACTAAGTCAGAAAAAATCACAGTGACATACCTATTGGCTCCTCCACGGGCATAAGTGACTTCAGAAAATTTAGCCAGAATATAACCTGATTTAACTGGATCTCATATGGCTCTTCAAGGCTGAATACAACCATATGAATTGATGTGGGGTCATTCACAGCAAAATAGTCATAGCTGCAGTAGTAGGTAGGGTTTCCAGAAAACTCCCAGACACTGAAATCTCCTACACCTATGAAAAGGTAAATATAAAGCAGAATGGATTAAACAAAGGCACTATAAACACACCACAGTCAAATACAATGTATAGCGTGTGCTATAATTTTTGCACAGTTATGTAAGGCACTGCATGATGTGTTGGTGCTATTTATAACTGAAAATAAAACACATACAGTACAAACTCCTACACAAGACTATTGAGCTAGGATTTTGACTTCATACAGGAAAAAAGTAAAAGTACACTGATCACTATACATCCTTGGCATGAAAGTGCCAAGTACTGACCATCTATGCCTCTCTGGCATGAGATATATAGGATGCCTATCACCTTAAACCCTGCACATGAAAATGGCTGGTGCTGACCATCTATACTTTTGTGCCATTAAAACAAAGCTAACAACTGCCGTTCTTCCCTCAATATGACAAATTCTTCTACTGACCTATAATTGCTTGGCTTTAAAATATCATGTATGGAGTACATGACTGCTATACAACCTTCATATGAAAATGTCAGCTAACAATTACCATAAAGCAAGAAACCAATCTACTGTAGATTAAAAAAAAAAAAGGATTCTTGTACATACCATTGAGATTGGCATTCTGGATGTCAATAGCTTTGGTGGACTGGTCATCGATAGAACCGTGAGGATGATTGGATGGGGAGACAAACACCTCCAGGACCCCTTTTGTCAGGCCTGGCTCAAACATCATGCTCCGACTTCTCACACTTACATTCTCACAGCCGGGGTATAAGGCCCCTTTCACACTTATACAACTTGTCCCAAGATTTGGGACTGCAAAAGTAGCATGACAATTTGTTCCCCATGATTTCCAATGACAGCCATTCATATTAGTACGACTTCAAGTCGTTCCGACTTCAAAGTAGTCCCTGCACTACTTTGGTCCGATTTTGATACCACTTACACAGGCATTCCTTGAAATCGTGGCAAAAATCGTGGCCGCGTATCGCGGCAAAATCGCGGGACTTTGAAGTCGCACAAGTGTGAAAGGGGCCTTAGTGAAATATGTCTGCCACAAATGTGTAATATGCTGTGGTTATTAATAAACCATCGCACAGGGATGATGGGCCTGATTTATCAATATCTGGAAGAACTTGTCAATTGTAAACCAATCAGGTTCTCCATTTCATTCTTTCAGTACAGGTCTGAAAATGAAAGAAAATCTGTCAGCTGTGGGTACCACACACTGATAGATGAGCGAGTTTAGAGCAAAAACAAAAACATTTTTACTTATTGGAATGATATGCTCACTTAATTCATGGTTTTACTAAAGAATCACATACTCAGCTCTGTTGTACATAAACACCCCTCTAAAAAGCCTTATAAACAGGGAAAAAATATGTGCCATACACAGACAGACGAATCAGGCAGGATTCTCAGAGGTAGAAGCATGCCCAGATGCAAGATGACATCACTACTTACAGTAGCCCAATGCTCCAGCAAAACAATCAGTGTGGCATTTCAGGAGTCTTTCATCTAAGGGAGGTTTTAGGTGACCAATACTTACAATATGAGCTATTGCAAGCCTCCCCAAGCACAGAAATATTGTTTTTTAGGCTTTCAATTTCATTCATTTTAAAAGGAAATACCATATAGCAATATTTTGCCATTTAAAGTGTATGTTTTAGTTTTTTAGATCTTAAAGATCTAAAGAATCTAAAGAATCAAAGATCTTTATTGCTTGAATCTTTATTGATTCATCTGTGGGACATTTCTGGTGACCATTGTCTCTGGTACAGTAAATGATGGGAAATCCAAAACTGAGTTGTCACCAACAAGAGGCAGGAGAAAGCTTCCAATGTGGACAACATGCTCTGATAACAACTGTCTAAACTGTCTTTGTATACCTAATGTTTGGATTTTTTTCATGAAAAGTTTCTGATGTATTAATAAATTTATATCCATTTTCAAATATTGTTTTTTGCCTTTAAAGTCCCATACACTTAGTTTTCTCATGGAATAACTGTCTAAATGGGGAATTCCAATTATAGAGAATTCTTTTCACTACCTGTTGTGTCTCTGAGACAGAAAGTGAAGCTAAATTTCTCAGCTGGCATAAAAACAACAATTTAAAGCGTAAGTTTAATTCTTAACAAAAAATGAAAAGGTGAACTAACACCGTAGACCCTCCCCACCCCCAGTCCCTGTTGCACTTACCTCTGTGGTTGACTAGCCGTTACTGTTACTACCCATGCAGCCAGTACAGCAGTCTGTGGGTTTAAAAGCCACACTCTTCTTCCCCTTCCTCTCTTAGGGATGATCAGGGTTATTCTAAATGGTCAAATCGGTCACGTGCCAGCACATGACCAATCCGTATCGCTCTGATCCATCCTGGCTTTCAAATCCCAGACTGGTGATCCAGCTGCGTAGGTAGTGACAGTTCATCATCCATGGAGGTAAAGGTGCAACAGGGACGGGGGGGGGGGGGGTTGTTAGTTCACCTTTTCATTATTTTGAAAAAAGGTGAACTTACACTTTAACTATTTTCCATTCTAAAAATGTTGGTCTTCAGGTACACCTAAATATGACAACTAGCAATATGGAAGTTCAGTAACTAGCATGTAAGTGTCAGAAATAATTTCTATGAACCAAATGCATTCAATCTTAATGAGATGACTGCATTTTGTTTGCTTTTGCCCTTTGCACTGACTTATTAAGAGCTGGACAGCATTTAGAGCTGTGTCTGCAGATCACAAGGCCTGAAATCAATCCCAAGCAGTCTATCCTTTAGAGAAGGCAAGCGTTGCCTTGGTGTAACCATACTGGCTGTCTTAGGAAACAAACATATTCTGTTCTCTGCCTTATCATGTATAGGAAAAGGCCAAATGATGTCACGGAAAGCATAACAATCATAATATGATTTATTGCTTTAGCTCTTATCTACAATTTCATTCCGGTTATAAAATGTAACAGGTATTACATTACTGCAGAGCTATAAAAGGGAAGCAGAAATAAATGAATATATTTACTTTATAATAAATGATTCAGTACTAAGGTTTTGAAGAGAAAGACACCTTAAAACCAAGAATGCCTGAGAGAACCTCTACTATAATAATATAAATGTGATTACCTAGGACCTACATTCAATGCATGCTGTAAACCTTTACTATGCTTTCAAGGTAACACAGTAATGTTATACTGGACGGTTTTGTTTACCTGAATTCAGATGTGTATATAGCTCTAGCATGGGTGCTCAATCTGTGGCCATTTACGGCGGACATATTGAGTACGAGGTCCGTCACAGTGGCCATCCAGCTGTTGCGGAACTACAAGCCCCATGAGGCATTGCAAGGCTGACAGTTCCAAGCATGACTCCAAAAGGCATGATGGGACTTGTAGCTCCGCAAAACAGCTGGAGGAGCCACAGGCTGAGCACCCATGCAACCTTTCCCTAAACTAAGGCATGCCTCAAGAGTGGTGATCAACCCTTGCCAATTCATTGCTCACATGTTCCTTCAACCTCCCACATTAGTAAGCTGTGATAAGAACAGTTACAAAGCACAAACGCATTCTTGCGTCTGTGTGAATCAAACTAAGCAAGCTGCCAAATAAACCTAAGATTTTTGTACCCTTTGTGGCCTTTAATATATACAGTATATCATTGGCTAAGAGCTTAGGCTGTAATCAAACATCAACAATGCTTAACTATTTCCCAATATGAGTCAAGGAGAACATTGCAGATGATCAGTAAGGTCCTTCAAAGAGTGATTGACAGCCGAAAGTTCCTGCACTTTGCACCTCTTCTGTGGAATCTGCCCTTAGTCTTTCAAAGCGGATTTGTGATTGGCTTAACAAGGTGCTGCTCTCTATATCACTTTTGTCTATAATTTAACCCACTAAGGACTAACAATGCACCAGACCTGAGTAAAAGGAGAAAAGAAGCTTCTAACACACAATTCTTTTGTATTACTTATCTGGTGAGAAGTTGTTTGATCAAGGATTAGAATTTAACGTTAAAGTAATTGAGGTCTTAAAACATGCAAAGATGATTGTGGCTGCATTTGTTTAAAACCTCATACTGAATAATTAAAGCACATTAGCACATCTCAGCTATTTTCTATTTCTTTGCCACTTACACTTAAGGGGTCTTCCCCTTCTTGAATTGACCTCTGTTCATTGGAATAAAGCCAACATGTTCAGCGTGATGAATAGGCGCTTGTGCAGCTGAGCTGCTTTCCACGCTAAGCAATCACTGGTTTAAAAGCATTTTCATTTGTAACTCAAGCACTTTACTTAGCATGACTTGAGTGTCAGAGTCATTATATCATGCATTGTTATTACTACGCACCAGCGCCAGAATACAAATCACGCCAGTAGAAGTTGCCCCATTTGTCACCGAGTAGAAACTCTAGAGCTCTGGAATCTGCTCCCTCATCTAGCATAGGTATTCATTGGTTTTGTGCTACCCACTTAACGCAATTAATCAAAAAGAGACTTAAATCATTTTAAAGGGGTTTCCTACTTTACCTACAGCTCACAAATCTCTTTGCTAAAAGATGCAAGTACAATTCCTTTAGGGCTCTTTCACAAGTGTGATTAAGAAGAACAAAGCAATGGTCATCAACATAGCTATAGCGTTTATGATGCATTTTTGAAGCATTGAAAAAGCTTCACAAAAAGCATTTTAAACACCCATGAAATTTGTTTATCTAGGGCAGGGGTCTCCAAACTTTCTAAACAAAGGGCCGGTTTACTGTCCTTCAGGTTTTAGGGGGGCCGGACTGTGGCCATTGGGAGTAGAAATGGTCCTGACATCATTGAGAGAAAAATAATGCCCCGTTGTTTGTCTCAGTGGGAGTAATTGTGCCCCATCATTGGTGTTATTGGGAGAAATTGCGCCCCATTGTTGAAATCACTTGTAGTAATTGTCCCCTATCATTGGCGTCATTGGACCCTATCATTGGTGTCATTTGACCCCATTATTGGTGTCATTGGAAGAAATTGTTCCCCATTGTTGGTGTCATTGGGAGAAATTGTGCCCCACCATTGGGGGAATTGTGCCCCATCATTTGGCCTCATTATTGGTGTCATTTGGAGAAAATGTGCTCCATCGTTGGTATCATTGGTGGTGAATATTGCCCGAACTTTGGTGTAAATGGGAGACATTGTGTCCCTTCATTGGTGTGAGTGGGGGGATTCATTATGTCCCATTATTAGTATCAGTGGATGAAACATTCCCCCAAGGGCTGCATAAAAGCAAGCAAAAGGCCGCAGTTTGGAGACCCCTGATCTAGGGTACAGTGATGTAGAGGAAATGATCTGCCTTGAGACGTGGGTAGGTTGTGATATGATGGCAGACATTTTTGTTTATTCTCTGCCAGATGGATTTGTATACATTGATCTCTTTGACACTTGGCTTGGTCCAGCTCAAGATGCTCATAGAAAGATTGTCATGGTCACTTGCTGGCACTGACTTTTTGCAGACACAAAAATCTTTGCCACAAGCAATAATGCTCAATACCTCTGTGTCTGCCTGGTACTGTCATTAGGCTAATTTTTGCCTGCACACTGAAGGAAAAGGTGTTACCATACTGCTACTCTGTACAAACAGGAAGTGACTGGAGCGGCTCTGTCTTAGTGCTCTATTATTTCTCAGTGCATTCTGGGATACAGGAGCCTCCACTGCCTCTCCCCCAGCACCCAGCTAACACTTTATAACTGCTTCACTAATGTGCCTTAAATGCTATAGGTGCGGTTACAACGAACTACCATTGACATTACTAATGGCGGCTGACAAACGGCAATGTTTAATGAAAGCAACATGCTGCTTACATTTTTAACACAACATAATGCTATCACACCTGTGTGTACTGCACTGTGTGGTGCCCATTGTAATATTGGTGGCAGGCATTGAAGAACAATTAGGCTTTAAAAACACTGCTTAAACGCAACCTAAACTTGAGGCTAGCCAGACATGACTTGGTCATCACCCACTATAGTTGACAATGGATGGGGAAATTACCATTTTTCTATGGGATAGCCCTTACCTCAGCAGGCACCCTGAAGAACTGATTATCAGAATGGACCTCCTGGCTAATTTCTTATGATTGGTACATAATATTACCATACATTGCAGACCATAAAGGCTTAGCTTGTGTCAATACCATGTTTTTGCACATAACAGCCACTATACTAACTTCTAAAAAGCTCAGTTACTGGCTGGTGAACAAATTATATCACTTTCATGATGAGCAGCAGAGTTGGGAGACCCCCTCACCCCACCTTGTTTTTAGCTATGTTTATGAACCTCACTATCTAGGATGCAGAGACAGCAATAATCAAAGTTTTAAGGTGATCCCTCACAAAAGGCCTAGAAACCAGCTCAAAAGTGTTAGCAGCCATTAAAAATATGGGTTTAAGCTAACATTTCTCTGCTCACCCCCCCCCCACCCCCCCCCCCCCTTGTGACCATATACACCATTTTCCCCATCCCTCTGACTACAGCAGCCCTATATACATCTAATAACCCCCTCCCCCATAATCTCTGATATGCATCTTTTTTGTAGTTTATAAATACCACTATGCCTTACAGTGACTAGGCTTAGGGGGTAATTGTTAAATCAAAGCTTCCTTACACCTACTTGTCAGAAAGGGAAACCGTTTCACTTAGCCTGGACGTGGGAGCCAGCTGCTCCATATCACGTTACAGGAAGTCGCCCAATTTATACAGGAAGCCAGGATTTCCTGTAGTGCATCTGCATGTGGGAGTGTGGAAGTTTTATGGGCAAGATATACCAGGCACCTGGGAACTTTTTAATTTACCACCAGGACTGTAATTTTCCAGCCACACAAACAACTATTGTGTTGGCCAGTAGCTGTTATAGATTTATAAACATGATAGCTTCAGACAAATGAGATCACATGGGACCCATTTGGCTAGACTCAAACAGGGTCAGTTCCACAGGTAAAATAATCTGTTTTATAATTCACCTTTTATCTCATTATCGTTTACTTACGTGTAATTATAAGGGGAGATTTACTACAACCGGTGCACACAGAATCTGGTGCAGCTGTGCATAGTAACCAATTAGCTTCTAACTTCAGCTTCAACTAAGCTTTGACAATAAAACCTAGAAGCTGATTGGTTACTATGCGCAGCTGCACTAGATTCTGTGTGCTCCAGCTTTAGTAAATCTCCCCCATAGTTTTTTGTTTTAATTATTTTAGGATTAAAAATACAATTTGTAAAAACTATTTTTATTTTATTATAGTCAAGTAATACAAATAATTCCTAAAAAACGTTTGCAGCCAACAAGTGGGTTTTCTGTTTTTTTTTTCCTCTATGCTGTTAACAGCCTGTGTTGTGAATAGATCCACGTAGCAGGAAGTCATATTAGAAATGTGGCTGAATGAGGCAAATGAGGTACACACAATCCCTCTCTCTCCGCTGGCAGATATGACCTGATATGCATTTTTAGTAAGGCCGAGGCAGTCAATCATTAGAAAAAGCTGTGATGGGCTTGTTCTGCCCATCAGATGGATATATTCTGATTATCTGCATTTGTGTTGTTGTAAATGACATTTAATGTTGTTACTTTTTATAGGAATCATTTGCAGAGCATAGGCGCCATCTAGCGTCCCTTTTTGGTATTGTTTCTATTGTGTAAATGTTGTTATTAAAGTTTATAACCTAGGAAGTACTTGGAAGGCAAAGTATTCTGGGTAAAGTCTCACAGGAAGAGACACATTCATCATGCTTTTCTAGACTGCAAGATGTCCTGTTTCAATCTCTTACCATCAATCCCTCATTGAACTTAAAAAGTGAGTGTTTACTGTCTCATATTGTACTGTGTATATTTGTCTTTGAAATGTATGCTAAATTTATGGGATATTGTACTTATCAAGGTTTATTCTTGTTATTTGTAGTTTCACCTAGCTTGTTCCAATAAACTGCGATCGAAGAAATATGGTATCATGTTTATGGGATAAGAATGGTTTAGCTGAATGTCCTTGAGACAGAACAGGGCTCTATTAGATTCAAATGCCACGCATGTAACCACTACTAATGTATTTATTAAAGTAGAACTAAGATCCCTTTCACACAGGGGCATTTTTCAGGTGTTTTTGGGCTAACAATAGCCCCTGAAAAACGCCTCCCCTGCAGCCCCAGTGTGAGAGCCTGAGTGCTTTCACACTGGGGCGGTGCGCTTGCAGGATGTTAGAAAAAGTCCTGCAAGCAGCATCTTTCGAGCGGCAGAAGAACGGTGTATACACTGCTCCTCCACTGCCCCTGCCATTGGAATGAATGGGCACCGCTGCCAAAGCACCTGCAAAGCACTTTGGCAGCATCACATTGCAGGCGCTTTTAACTCTTTATTTGGCCTCTAGCGGGGGTTAAAAGCGTTCCACTAGCGGCCGAAAAGAGACGCTATTTCAGCGGTAAAGCGCTGCTAAAATTAGCGAAGCTTTACCGCTGACGCCCCCCCGCCCCAATGTGAAAAAGTAGCCTTAGGCCACTTGGGGTGGTGAGGGCACTGGCGGTAAATCTCCGCTAGTTTTAGCGGCATTTTACCATCATTTTAGCCCCGCTTTACACCCGCTGGTGGGGCACTTTTAACCCCCCGTTAGCGGCCAAAGAAGGGGTTAATAGTGCCGGCAAAGCACCGCTGCTAAAGCGATTTGCAGGTGCTTCGGCAGTGCTGCCCATTCATTTCAATGGGCAGGGCGTTTTATGGTATATACACACTCCTAAACCACTCCAAAGATGCTGCTTGCAGGACTTTTTCTAACCTCCTGCAAGCGCACCACCCCAGTGTGAAAGCACTCAGACTCTCACACTGGAGTGACAGGAGAGGCGCTTTACAGGCGCTATTTTTAGCGCTAAAACGCCTGCAAATTGCCTCAGTGTGAAAGCGGCCTTTATACTTTAAAAAAATATTTTTTAAATCAACATAAAAATATTATAAACGATTAATTAAATTAAAAAAACATATTATAGTTCCCCCTTATGTATATTACAGTAGGGTAGTTTTGACAAAATTATTATATAAAACTGAATTCACCTTTTAGCCTACCTGAGGTTTTGGAAGACAGTGGTGACGAAGGAAAGCGCGTTGAATTAGTGGAAGAAAGGCGAGGCCTTCGCCTCCTGAAAAAGCTGCGAATAAGCCCACATTTCAGGGACTCTACTAGTGTGGTCTTCCCAGAGCCGACATGTCCAAACAATTTCAGTTTAATCCTTGGCTGTGGGCTTTGGACAGGTCTCAGCTGCTGAATGAATTGAGTTCTGTATGTGTCCTGAAGATGATTAAAGAGAAATGTAAAACAATGGAAATTCTCTGGCACAATAAACATATCTCTAAACATTTTTCTAGAAAAATGTAAAAATGAAAAAAAATTAAAAACAAGGGAGGAGGTAGCGGCAGATTCTGGCAGTCATTTTCTCCACTGTCAGAGGATATTACTGTTAAAATCAAAAATGTCCATAAAGCGGATATAAAAAAACAGGCCATACTTTTCCTTTTTTTTTTTTTTAAACAGAACATCCTTTTCCTTTACCTAGCACAGCACTTTATTCAGAGTGGAAATGTTCCATTCTGACATAACTTGATGAAATGCACTCTGACACTACACAACGCTACAAAGCAATCTCTGTACTCGCTGTCACCAGAGACAGGAATAGGATTGCATGAGATCTCAGGTGTCTCAGACAGCATAGCTTTACATGGAGATGCGATTCAATCTTAGCCATTAATAAGTCTGATTCTCACAGAGATGTAGAATTATCATGCTATACTTTATTTATACCAAGATGTATGATTCCAAACCCTAGCATGTGTCAGATGATGTTTCATATATTAATACAAAGCCATAAGAATAGGTCTATAATATAGATCGAAATATTTACTACCCAGGCAGGATAATTATTTCTTATTCCTCAGGGGGTTAGATCTACTCAAAGCACAGCAGGTAAATTTTATGGTCAATGTTGTGTGAAAACGTGTACGTGAAATGCTCCTTCATACCCTTTAAAGGGAACAACAGTAAAGTGTATTTTCAGCAGTTACACACTTTATTATTTTATCACAATAACATTATTACTTATTGCCAGCTATCAACTTTTTCATGACTTTCATTCTTATTCTCATTTCTGGAATTCATGTCCAGATGTGTCGATTTTCCTTCTAGTATCCACCTTTACATCAGGTAGTGTAGACAGCATCCCTGCAGAACAACTACTGGGCAGCATTACCAGACAGGAAACATAACCTGTGTCTGTAGAGCGCACACAAGGCTACATTGCTTTAGACCACTAAAATACTGAATAACATGATTATACTGACCCTCTGGCTTCAACGCTTTCAGAGACATTGATCCCAAAAAAGTAAGATCAGGAACATCAAAGATAAGTCAGAGCGGTTATTACGATACTTCTAGCTTAAAGTGATTGTAAAGTCACTTTTCCTATAACAAACATGTTATACTCACCTGCCCCGTGCAGCGAATTTGCACAGAGCGGCCCGGATTCTCCTATTCTCAGGTCCCTCTTCTGCTCTCCTGGTCCCTCCCTCCTGTTCAGTGCCCCCACAGCAAGCAGCTTGCTATGGAGGCACCGGAGCCAAGTCACAGCTCCCTGTGTCCATTCAGACACAGAGACCCGGCCCCCTCTCTCCCCTGATTGGCTAGTTGACTGACAGCAGCGGCAGCCAATGGCGCTGCTGCTGAATCTGAGCCAATCAGGAGGGAGAATCTTGGATGGCTGAGACACTTGTGGACATCACTGGACAGAGAGGGACCTCAGGTAAGTATTAGGGGGGCTTCTGTACACAGAAGGCTTTTTATCTTAATGCATATAATGCATTAAGATAAAAACCTTCAGCCTTTACAACCACTTTAAAATATAGGTGAATGCCCCCCTTTGTGCATTCTTCTGGCTAGGGGAGGGTGGGCAACTCATTACATCATTTACAGGAAAGAACATACATCTTGCCCTGCGTTCCAAAAGGCTGTACAGTTTTAGGTGGCTGCGGTTTCACAGTCGCTGTCAATCATGGCTGCACTGGGCAGGGGTGTGGCAGGAAACAGATGGAAGATACAGGCGTGATGTCCTGTACTTCCGAAAAACAAGGCCAGGGACGTAAACTAACCAAGTAAGCACGGATCTGCTTCCATGCTTTACATGGCCAGTTTAGAACAAGAGGGACTGTCAGGATCAACTAGGGGATTGTAGTACATGAAAATGTAATAGATTAATATTAGATACAAAACAACATACTTTCATTAAGCTGTACTGAAACCAGAGGATCATTATTACAGCCAAGAAACTAGCACTTGCAATCTCCCTTTTCTTCCAATACAGGTATCCTTTAAAGTGATTTTCCCATAAGAGAAGTATGGGGGTCTCATTGCAGACCCCACTTCCACCGAATCTGCTTGGTTGGGCCTGACAGCATTATGTTTCAGTCACAAACCTAGAATAGGCAAACTGTAAATAGATATCAGAACTACTTATCTCTATAATTTAAAGCCTAATACACACAGGCCGAATGTCGGGTGCCCTTGGCCTGGTCAATAGAAACCATCCAACATTCGGCACGTGTCTACAGCAGCCGGGCTGGCTTCTGTCGAAGGGTCTTGACCGAAAAAGGTCTGCTGTCTGGCTCCCGATCAGCGCTCTCACCCATTGGCTGATTGGAGTGTTCTGTGGGGGGGGGGACCATAGCACAGATCAGATTGTTAGTACAGCGCTCAAACCTGAGCTTTTGGGGTTGTCAGCTGTGAGCTGTCAACCCCAAAAAAAAGCTCGTAGTGTGTTCAAGGCTTAAGTCTGCAACTCAGACAGGATTGAAGTCAAAACATCAGAATGACAGCGTGCTCCTTTCACTAAGCATGACAGCAGGGAAAGCACTACATGTACACATCAGTGAACCTTCTAGGCAGGATTTCCCTGTCAAGAACACAGCCTCTTCTCATTCAGTAGGATTTTATTTAGAAATGTGTAAAAAAAAAAAAAAAAGTGTGTAAGAGTGCGTAGAATTCCTCATTTAGTAAACATAAGTCAATACTTTGTAACAAATGACCTACACTGCATGAGAATAGACAAAAGCAACATAAACCAAGTCAAATGGTAAATTCCCTTGCTCCCATGTATTCGCCTCGGTTCGCACTATGAACCACATGTGAAATCGCACAGAACTACACTGTGTTCCTGTTCAATTCACATGCGATTCAGTGCAGTGCGATTAGAGCCCACTCATTTTGAATGGGCTCAAATCGCAACGCATCAAAGTCCTGCATGCACCAATTTTGGAACCGCACTGCAACTGGATAGCATGGTACTTTAGTACCATGCAATCCGCTGCGGGCAAACGCACCGCGTTTGCAACCTGCATTTAGGGTATGGTTAAGATTGCACTGACACCCACTGCAGATCGCAAGGGGAGTGCGTTTTGAATGCAGTGTGGGAAACGTGCAGGGATTGCAGGGTTTTCCGCACTGCATTCGTGTGAAGCTAGGCTAATGGAGCGCCCAATAGCAGTAAAACCTGACAGTTGTTCTAATCCGACCCCTCAGAAATGTTTTAGCCAGATATGAACCTTAAAAATACACGTAAAATATTTTATTTACCAATATTTGTGGTAAAAGCATTTTTTGTAATTTATTGCACAGAATTATTATACACACACTGCCTATGGGTAATAAATAAAAATGATATGACATTTGATTCCACAGAATCTCTGCAAACAAATTTTTTTAAAAATGTAAAATTAAATGTCTTTAACTGTGTAAGTGATTTGGAGAGAAAAGCAAATTGGTAAAGTCACGAGTGAGTGTTTTTATCACGTCATCGCTGTTGTGGAAGAGAGCATTAATCACAATGCTGACAGTAATACAGGCTGTTCAATCCTATTAGTGTTCCGCCTTAAATATGGGCTCTGAGGATAAATGGAATAAGCACATCTTGACATGAGCTCGGCAGAGATAGACATTTCCTGCCGGGGAAATCTCCGCAGTGGTGCCCGGTAAGACATCTCTGCAGCACAAGCACGACCCAGGAGCTGGGGCTTATTTCGCAAATAACAGAAGCAAAACCCGAGCTGTAGCCATAGCAACCAATGAGATAACATTTTCATTAGTCTAACTGCATCAGACTTCTGAGACTGAATGGCAGGTTGCTGTGGGTTAGAGCATACAGCTGCTCATGGTGCTTTCTTAAATTGTTTAACTTCACACCATGATGCAACTTTTATCCAGAATACAGTAAGACCGTATATGATTTTTCCATCCAACTCACACTGAGGGTTACACTTTAATCCTTCCATGACCATGGTATTTTGTGCCTTTGTCATCTGATTGATTCCAGCCAAATGTGTAAATTGCAAACACTCGGAAACTGCAAGTTAAAATGGTGCATGCATGTAAACTTGCAAAATGAAGTGTTCTGTGTGAATCTAATGTTACTAGGCTATTTTTTCTCCAGGTTGGATATTCTTCATTCATAGAAATATCATGAATCAGGAAAATGCTGCATTATCACCACTAGATGGAGCTGATGATCATATGAAATAAATTCTTATTTACTGCGATCACTAGCTCCATCTGGTGGCCATAATGCAGCATTACATGTGGTTTTGAAGCACAAATCGCTCTAAACTTATTTTTATAAATAAACCCCATGTATCTCGTTCATCTGCAAAGTATCCAAGCTGCTGTGCAGGACCTAAGATTTTCTATGATCTCTTAGTTTTAGTTCTTGTGGATAACCAACTCAGATGGCCTAAGCTGTCCACACCTTCCTCCTATTATGAGATCCTTTATTTTCATAAAGTGTAGAGACTATTACTGCGCAGCAAAGTGCATCTCCTGGACCCGGCCTGTATTCTCCCTTCTTATTGGCACACAGCTGAATTTCTTAAAACAAGTAACATTTGGTATATAAAATATCAGAAGAGAGGGAGGATTAGAGCTCATGTACATGTCTGTGGTGACCTGCATTTTTTCCACACTGAATAGATGCGGGTCATCACTAGGGCACATAGAAAGCAATTGTTTTTGATGTGCTCTGTTAACACCACAACACGGGTGTGATGTGCGATGCAGTATGTGGACAAGGATAATATGAAATATACTATATATAAAGCAAAATGTAACACATTTGCTCGCATAGGACCTGGCTTACAGTACAGGGAGAAGGCAAAGGGAACAGTTATGGAAAATAGCGCTGAGGAGTCTAAAAGCATTACTAAATTGGAGGACTGTGAATTGCATTTATAATAATAAACTCAATTTAATATAACGCCCTTTAAAGGTGGCCTTGCAAAGTGTTTTACAAAGAAAACACAAGAAATACACAGGCCAAAACCGAGAGAAAAAAAAAAAAAGGACAGTTAAGTGAAATAATCGCTACTGTAAGGGGTTAATTTTTTTTTCACTGGGGAAGTAATATTTATAGTAGCGATTATTTGCTCTTTTTGTACTATAAAGGGCTCATTTTAGTTTAACCCCATTATGTTACTGGCCAATTAATCGATTATGAAAATAGTAATCGATTCATTGTCGATTGATCGATTAGTTGTTTCGGCCCTACCGTCAAGGGAAACAAAGTGACAGCAATCAGTAAGTTATGACTTAAACCATTTCAGAGCCAAGTCTGAGACTCCAAAATATGTTTTCAAGTCAAGAAAGTAAATGATTGTGGTCTACAGTATCTAAGGCACAACTAAAATCCAGTAGAATAAGATTAGTTAGTGAGCTGGAAACAGATGCTAACAGACGGTCATTCGTGACTTTGACCAAGGAGGTTTCTGAGTTGCAGTTGCCAAAAAACAGATTGGAGGGGTTCAAATAGGTTATTTAACCACTTAAGGACCAGAATGATTTGCCCTCTTAATGACCAGGCCATTTTTTTTTGCGATACGGCACTCCGTTGCTTTAACTGACAATTGCGCGGTCATGCGCCACTGTACCCAAATAAAACTTATGTCCTTTTTTCCCCACAAATAATGCTTTTTTTGGTGGTATTTGATCACATCTGCGGTTTTTATTTTTTGCGCTATAAACAAAAAAAGAGCGGACAATTTTGAAAAAAATAAAAATATTTTTAACTTTTTGCTCTGATAAATATCCAAAAAAAAATAAAAAATTCTTCATCAGTTTAGGCCAATATGTAGTATTCTACATGTTTTTGGCAGAACTGCGACCTTGCAGTCGACAGATCGGACACTTTTGACACTTTTTTTGGGACCAGAGACATTCATACAGCGATCAGAGCTAAAAATAGCCACTGATTACTGTATACATTTCACTGGCAGGGAAGGGATTAGCACTCAGGGGCGATCAAGGGGTTAAGTGTTCCCTAGAGGTGATTTCACTAGAAACAGCAGATCTCTCTCTCTCCTCCCTGTCAGAACGGGGATCTGTCTGTTTACATTGATAGATCCTTGTTCTGGCTCTCTGAGGAGCGATCGCGGATGGGTAGCGGATGCGCGCGCCCCCTATAGCTTCTTAAAGCGTCCGATGAACAATGACGGCAATTTGCGCAGTCGTGCCACAGTACAACTGCGGCGGCTGGTCGGCAACTAGTTAAAAGTGGTTGTGTAACAGATATCAAAGCCCGCTCGAGGATCTTGAAACGGATATGGGGCGAAAGTGGTCTAAATTGTTCAGAGCCAGGTTGTTTTTTTTTTTTTGTACCAGAGTGATATCGCTAGTTTTGAGGGTCGTTGGTACAAAACCGTTGCTAACTGAATCATTTATGATATTGAGAATAGGGCATAGGGAACTAAAACAGGATTTAAATAAATGGGTGGGAATAGGATTGAGTATGCAGGAGGAAGATTTCATATCCAAGACCAAATTAATCAGAGATGCAGCGTCAAGTAAAGAGAAGTGCGAGAGGGAAGAACAGATACAACCGGTCAGGAAGTCATGTGGAAGAAACGTGTGGTAAGAATTTGATGCCTTATTTTGTTAGTTTTTGAGGAGAAAAAAAATACTACAGAGCTGTGTTGAGGCTGCTTATGTGGAGGGACAATGAGGTGTTAACAATATGTCAATGGTGCAGAATAGTTGTCTAGGGTTGCTAAGATTTTTTGCAATGACATGGGAAAAATAGTTTGATCTAGTAGTCTCAATTTGACCCCAATAGACACACAATTGGTCTTTCCAAACCTGATAACGAACAGTCAGGCCAGAATGGCGCAACCTATACTCAAGTCCCTGCAAGACTGCCATTGGGAGTCCAGAACGTTTCCCCCTTTTGTCGATTGTTCCTGGGGTACATTTTTTTGTTAGAACTGTGATCCACGCGTTAAAACTAGATTATATTTATTTATTTTTTGACTTGAAAGGGATAACCTGACTACACTTGAAAGCATTTACGAGATCTCCAACAGAACATGAATATTAAAGTTAATCCCGCCATCCCCCATGTTGTTGATATAGGCAGAAGATGTCAAAAATTATTAGATACAGCATTTTTACTTACAATGCCTTGAAAAAGTATTTATACCCCTTGAAATGCTCCACATTTTGTCATGTTACAACCAAAAAGGTAAATGTATTTTATTGGGATTTTATGTGATAGACCAACACAAAGTGGCACATAATTGTGAAGTGGAAGGAAACTGATAGTTTTCATTTTTTTTTAACAAATAAATATCTGAAAAGTGTGGCGTGCATTTGTAGAACCCCCTTTCACTGCAATTACAGCTGCAAGTCTATTTGGGGATGTCTCTACCAGCTTTGCACATCTAGTGAGTGAGATTTTCGCCCATTCTTTGCAAAATACCTCAAGCTCCATCAGATTGGATGGAGAGAGTCTGAACAGCAAGTTTCACGTATTGCCACAGATTCTCAATTGGATTTAGGTCTGGACTTTGACTGGGCCATTCCAACACATGAATACAATAAATGCACCCATATTAATCCATAAATGTGCATTTATTTTTTTATTTATTAGCATAGGAGCCTGGAAAGCATTGGAACTGTTATCACAGGATTAAATGCTTTTGCAGACTCATTCTGCCGCTGCTGGCCTGTAGGTAGCTAGCAGAGAGAAGCACACACAGCTTCTGTAAGAGGGGGTGGTGGTTAGAGGGTGGGGGCTGCAGACTCTGACCATGCTAAATATGGGTGTAACATGAAACGTGCTCAGAAAGGTGAAGGTAGTGTTCAACCCTTTCGCTACTACCAGCATATGTTGTAAAGAGGTGGCAGCAGAGGGTGTTTCAAACACAGTCGCAGCAGCTGCAACAACCAGGAGTGTGCGTTTACTGACAAGCCAACTGACAGCTGTCAGATGGAAACAATCCAGTGACTGTGTAGCTGCCGGATTACTTCCACACACCCCTGTTAGGCCTCCCCCTCCCCCCATGCATGCTACCACTAAGTATCCATGGCTCTGCGTGCCCGTTGGCATGCCTGTGACTGGCATGGTAGGTGCCCCCGGGATGAAGGGGGGGCCCCATTCATGGTCAACTCTAAACTGATGACCTATAGGGGGCTTTTAAAGCTTTGCCTATGAAAAATATAGGGTACTGAAGTTTGTTGCCAGTTCACAGATGCACACAATTTTAGGCTTGGTTCACACTGGAACTGGCTGCGGATTGCACAGGAGCGCTGTACATCCCTGTTCTCCATTTCAGGGACGAATCAGGACTGAATCTATGCCTGAATTCGGCCCTGAAACGGAGCCAAATATGCACAGCGTTTCTGTGCAGTGCACTCCACAGTCGCAACGGAGATGTAAACCGGCTCCATAGAGAGCTGGTCACATTCTCTTGCTATGCGAATTGGATGCGGAGAAAACCACATCCAATACGCATAGGTGTTAACCTGGCCTTAAGGTTAGACATGTTGGTATCTATTAACTCAGAGCAACCTCATATTTTATACTTTACCAAATTTGGGTAACTTATTGAGTTTGTGTGCCCTAAAAATAACTTTATATTTTTTAATGACATTTCCTGCGCTAATATTGTGTGATGTGAAGAACTGAAACTACCCATATTTTATTTTCTAGGGTGTCTGCTTTCAGAATATATATAACGTTTGGGGGTTTTATGTAATCTTGGGGCCTAAAATGATGCTTTAAACATGTGTGCAAAAACGGCTCTGACAGCAAAAGGGTTAAAGAGGCTGTCAGATCATTACTTTTCCTGAAATAACAGTATTGTGTGCTTCCTCTAATTGTCAAAATAATTTTAGCAGTAGTTCCATGACTTGACATT